>JACEVL010000953.1:266062-306578 GCA_020284085.1 Aporrectodea caliginosa
ATATTGTGCTGGTTCAGTTACATGTTGCTCCGCTTTTAGCCAGCTCAGTTTATTAGGAAGGGGCGCACGACAGCCATAACAATCATTCGGAAAGGTGGGAGGGCAAAAATACAGCCCGTAAAAACAAGTTTTAATCCGCGTTCATTTACACGACGCAGCATGGGTTTTAATGAGAGAACGCGCGTTTGTTTGGCCATGCGCTTTAGCCAATAACGCACATCAAAGAGAGGGGTTCCCCCGATTCAGTTGAGTCCCCGATTCTATAAGCTAGCATTTTTTGGGCTGAAATTTTTATAGAATCTATCTGCCAAGTTTTCAGGGGACGATTAAGATAATTTAAAAGTGATCGAATTAGTTTGACACTAAGCCTGTGTGAAACAAAGCAAACCTGGAATTTCAGCAAGTTAATAGATGGATAGCCAAATACAGCCAATGAAAATGAAGTTCTGTCATCTACTATCCTATAATGCGTCTTATGAAGCAGTTACCTCTACAAATATATAGTCCACTTTTGCGACCTTTCGCGTCCGTTTACCCAATGAGAGGAGCGGCGCACCCACGTTTCTGTTGACCAATGGCGGCACTTTAATGCAATGAAGCATATACGGCGTATCAGGAAAGGGAGTTCCCCGATTCGAAAAGTTGAGTCCCCAATTCTATAAGCTTGCCGGCTGAAATTTTTATAGAATGAGGTGTCTGCGAGGGCGAGTCTATCTGGATTTCAGGACGATTGAATGATTTGTAAGTGATAAATTGATCGTCATAAGATTTGGAGGCTTGCAATGGCTAAGTTAAACTAGATGGATAAAAAGAGGGATTGGCCAGCAGCTTTAATTGACCAAGTTAAAACACGGAAGCCGTTTGCACTTCATGCTGATGGTTGCCTCCTAGAGCTAGCTGAAATTATTGCTCTCGGAGTGAATTGTTCATATATATGTCGTGACGTTCGAGGCGATTATCGAGTCGCGTCATATGAGCTTTTGTATTTGCATCTGTCTTCTGTTTTCTTGGAGTGAATTGTTCATATATGTGTTGTGACTTTCGATGCGACTCTCCAGACGTAAGATTGAACATTATTGTTTCTTTTTGTATTTGGCTTTTAATTTCTTCAATTGAGTTGTTCAAATAGGTGTCGTGACGATTGTTGCGATCCTCCAGACGTAATATTTGAGCTTTAAGATTCTGAAATTCTGACTGAATGCCTTTTGCTAAAGTGATCCACGCATCGATAACAACCCTGGAAAGGCCATTAATCATGTTTTGTTCATCACTGCTGTAGTCACCAACGGTACTCTGTCCCATTACAACAATGTTGCCGAAATTTATAATAAGCAATTGCAAAACAACGCAAAAAGACTTCGTCATTCTCATAGTTATGGTTTACAATCGTCCTGAAAGGTTCGAATACAATAATTGCAGTCTACTAAATACTGTAGTCAGCGACCTTCGAACGTCCAATGACAGGCATGCGTTTAGAAACTCGCCAATTGCTGTGATGTATATTTTTGTCTGCCTACCGTATTTTACTACATCTACAGTGCGGGTATCCAAGTGTACAACCAATGCATGAAGCGGAGTAGCCTACGAGTAGCCTACAATCACAAATAACGTGACCTAGGTTATTTGAGACGCCTGTTTACAGCTGCATTTTTAGCCACCTAATTATGGCATATGCGAGCTAGAGCTCTGCGCCGACGTCATAGTGTCGGCGGCGGCGCGCCGGTCATTTTTGGTCGGCGGCGGCGGCGCGCCGCCGACCAACAAAAATCGGCGGCGGCGGCGGCGCGGCGCGGCGTGGTCGGCGCCAGATCCAAAAGTTTATGAGGGGGTCAATTGGGCGTCCGAACTTTTGAAATAGTTTGAATTTCCACACTGTAATTCTAGCATTTTAAGCGGTCATCTGAACAATTTGCTCTATTATTTCAGTGCTGGTAGAAATCAGCTGTCACTCGTAGTTAGGATTATAATTTGAGTCGTGTTTGAGTTTGACTACAGACAATACTAGTAAACCAGACATTTATTTAAATTAATATAAGAAAAAACTAAATAGGAGATTCTACGTTGTAGTACGTTCAATTTCACAAGAACGCCATAAGCCTTTAGTAAACACTGAATTGCTGACTCTATAGGACACAATAATATAAATATTAATCTTCGTTGTGTGAAACTCAAACTGACACACCGCAGTATCAATACAATTCGTAGTATGAACGGATTATCATAAGTTATTAAATAAATCGAATTTAACTGTTTGGCAGCCATGCACGGCGCCCATCACGTCCTACTGCTCATTTTCAAAGAACGCCATATGGCGAATGAAAGGCTGAGTCGACCTTTGGAGGGGCGGAAATTGATCCGCGTCCCATGCTGATCTTCTGCTCTCCGAGCCAAAGTGTACCATTAACCATAACCCCCTCCACGGCGTGTCACAAGTAATTAAGTTTAATTATTTTCAATATGCTAAAACTTTTCAACGTACCAGGAAGAGTGCATCGTGTACTTATAGAATAAGGAGTCCTGGTGCCATCTGTTTTTAAATAAAAAAAACCATGACTTTCCGCGAGTTTACTTTTAGTAGCTTCAGCCATCGCGATGCTGTTTAAAATTATATCCAATTTATCACAATTAAAGTTAATGTTATTTATTTCAAGAACATGAATTGATTTTATAAATAGGGCCTACCAAATAGTCTTTGCTTCATAGCAGTTTAATCCATAGTAGTTAAAAATGCAGTTCGCCAATCCGAAAGCCACTAGTAGCGTTTTACTTAGGGATTACTTAGGGGTTACTTAGGGATTTGCAGTTTATTAAAATGCATGCCTATCCAAAACGCTATATGACTTGGGTTTAGATGCACTAGAAATTTGATATAATTATATTACACTGCTGGAGCATGAGCTGCATATGCTAATTTGATGATGGATAGTATCTTTAAGCCTGCCTGATGATTAGATGGGCATCATATCGAGGATGAGTCATTCACTGTCTATGCGTTTTATAAATGGATGGCTCTTGCACTTCAGAACGTTTAGCCTAAATCCTGAGAGAGAGGACACTTTGTTAACTCAGAAAATGAGGGTCAATTTAGGGTCATGCCAATCTTCCGTGGCATGTCGATGCTGTCCGTCTTCCCCTCCGGCCCCTCCCTACTTAAATACCTTAAGAGAGACATAACAGCAATACTTGGGGAAGCAAATTATTTGGGTTAACAAAAGAACTAAACCTCGCCCATGCCAAGCCCGTGGCCCGTTATAGCAGCGCACCATGACGGGCGGGTCTGGTCGTGAGGGGCGCCGGCATACAAACAGGAGGGGTGCGAGGGCGGTTCGCCCCAGACCGATGACTTAATACTGCCGATATTGTATAGTTTATAGTAAAGTATTCTTTACATGTACGTACATTTACTGAAAGCTGCACTGAGAGGTTAACTTAACTCCACAGGTAATTTCATGGAATTAACTGGAGGGGTTGAAATTGAATTCGGGGGTTGAACAATCCCAACGCCCCGACAATTCAATCAACGTATATATATATATATCCTATATCCTGTAAGACTATAGGATATATATATAGTAGCCCTGCATGTAAGACAGAAGACCTAAGATTAGATACGCTATCTTCTGCCTTCATTTGTATTCCGTCTATTCAATCTATCTGTTCACTATCAGTCTTTCAATCTTGCCCATCCATCCATCCATCCATCCATCCATCCATCCATCCATCCATCCATCCATCCATCCATCCATCCATCCATCCATCCATCCATCCATCCATCCATCCATCCATCCATCCATCCATCCATCCATCCATCATCCATCTATCTATCCATCCATCCCATTATCTGTTTGCTGTGTGACTGTCTGTGTCTCTCTGATTTTGTCTCTGTATGTATGTCTCTGTCTGTCTGCCTGCGTCTGTCTGGCTGTCTGTGTCTACTCCTATTACCCACTGAAGCAACAATTTATCGGGAAATCATGCAAAACATGAAAAATGCAACAAAACAATTAAACCCTTCAGCGTGTCATCGGCGGCGCGCCGAGGAATTATCGGCGGCGGCGGCGTCGGCGCGCCGATCCACAAAAATCGGCGGCGGCGGCGTGGAAAATTTCGGCGGCGGCGGCGCGGTGAGCGGCAGCGCGAGCTCGTGAATTGATGTCAGCAAACAGTGACAGCTAAACACACGGGGTAAAATGAAAGCGGAAGTTGCTCATGATTTGGCCCGGCATTTTTACGAATTGCTCAAACTGCCAACACACACGCACACTTTCTTTCTGTTAGCACGCCCCATGAACTTATGTCTACTGGTGATGCCAACATCCACATGGCAACCCTTCCGATCCATTCTCATCCCAGTTTCTTTCCTCACTCCATGCATTAAATCTGATCCAACATGTTTCCTTGCCCACAAATAAATAAAAACACACTCTTGATTTAGTCTTTACTTATGTCTCATTCGAATTTTCTCGGATTCTCTGTTTGACCTCGACTCACCCTATCCTCTGATTATCCTATATTCCTATGTTCACCATATTCAACATCGAGTCATCTCCCCGTCCCTCACACAAACTATGTTCATTCCGTCATATGAGCTCCATCCATCTTGACGCACTCAAACTTGACCTTGAAGTTGAATCTTACTCTCTCCCCTCGCCCCCCAACAGACCACAACGATATCTTGTCCGACTAACATTCCACCATGGCCGATCTACAAGTAAGCTTAGATTAAGAAAATGTACTCTGTAATCAGTAATAGTGGGCCTACAGTACTGTGTACTGTGTAGTCATGGGCGCAACCACACTTTAAGGGACCCGTGGGACGCGTCCCGCTAACTTTCGAACAGGTTGGGACGGTCCCCCAACTTTTTAAAATTGTGTGGTAAACAAGATCTCAAAATGCACTCCATTTGGTATCAAATGCTCAAAATTGCGTCGGCTTCTGGGGCTGCGCCCCAGACCCCAATGAGGGATCTTACGACGCTCTCCCATACACACTAGTCGTTAGGAGCTACTTGCCTTCCGCAATCTCTCCTCTCTGTACCATTAATGCCAGTGTAGTACAAGGCTCTGGCCTTGGACCTACTGATTTTGTCAAAGCCATTTCTATAGCCTTAAACCTAAATACAGTGGAAACCTTTTTCCAAAATATGCCAACTATAGCTACTTGCTGGTCCCTGCTTCCTGCATTGAGAGCACTGTTACTAAACTTTACCATATCTCTAAGTGGGCAGGTTGGGCGACATATGAACGGGCGTCAAAAGAACGGGCGACCAAGTGGGCATCCATTAGCAATCTTATATTAAACCATGCTAAGACCAGAGAAATGGTCGTTAGACGACCGAGGTCCAAACCTATTGCCCTCCCTTCCGCCATCCCTAGCATAGAGCGGTCAACGTCTCTTTGACGTTGTTAGAGCTACTACCCTCGCACGACTACTTTATGCCTCCTCTGTTTGGTGGGAATTTGCCATTGTAGGGAACGTAAACGTCTTAACGGTATTCTGGGGAAAGTGACCTGTGCAGGCTTCCTCCCTGCCGATTTTCCTAGTTTTGACAACCACTGTTCTAGACCTGATTCTACTCTTTTCAGCTCAATTCTTTTCAACCCTTGTCACGTCCTTCACGACCTCCTCCCTCCCCCGTAAGGTCACTCCATGCAATACGCGATCCAGGCCACATGATCTCACCCTACCTAGAATTGATGCCTTTGCAAAAAGAAGTTTTATTATGAGAATGCTATTTGACTTTGCATAAATATTTGTAGTATATATTTCTTCTGTAAGATACTGTGCGTTTGCTGGTAGACAGATAAAGAATATTCTTACCTACTTACTTAATCGCGGCTGTGCGCCTTCCGCCTTCCGCACTCGCAGTTCTCTCCACTTGGACATTATAGTAAGTCCCTCCCACAACAAATCGCTGGCCCTGCTGCCGATAAAATAAAGGGTCAGGCTAAAGCCGCTAAACTCAAGTCTATCAGAATTCAGTGCCGAATGTTGCTGTATAATTTCACTCTAAAACTTTACTTATCTCGCTTTTTAGAATTCGACTAAGGCTCGCGGTAGAAGCCCAGGAGGACTTTTCAATTTTTAATGCTGCGACTGCGAGTGGTGTTCTTCTAAAACCGAAAATCTCAGTTTATTCATATAATAAAGTCATATTTTTTCACAGACTTAGATGATTTAGGTAGGCCTACTTTTATATCGAAACTAGCAGTTTTTACCCGGCGTTCGCCCGGGTTTTCCTCAGCGCCCGTGTATTTGAATTTAACGACATCTTCGTCAGCGCCCGTGAATTTGAATTTAACGACATCTTCGTCAGCGCCCGTGAATTTGAATTTAGGGATGTGCAAATTTTGGCAAGCATATAGTATGTTGGTGCATGTATTTTCCTCCCGTAATTTTAGGCGTCGTGAGAGTCGGTTAGGGTCAGGTTACGCGTCGTGAGGGTCGGTTAGGGTCAGGGTTAGGGTTTGTGTCGTCTTTAGAAAACATCGTACCTTCCGCGGAGCATGCCAAAAATACCGTCCCACGCCCGAAAATACATGCACCACGATACTAAATGTTTGCCCAAATTTTTCGTGTGTCCCTCTGGCGATTTTATGCGCTGGCTTGAAATTGTTTAATTGCAACTCTATGCATAGCTAGAATTCAATTTTGATCACATCGAAACGTAAAATGCCCACATATCGGAATTTAAAGTAAATTTTGAGTTGATATAAAGTTGGGTTGAGATCTATAGAAATTCAAATGAAAACGTTCGTTAAAAATTTCGTATCCCTAAAGTGTTGCATTGAAATTCTGCCGTGGGTGTTACCACTTACCACTTCTGATTTGAAATCAACGGTCATCGTGATTGGTTGCGAATCACAGTGTTGCCCTAAATGCTCCGCGTGACGTAAGATTGCATATTAATTTTAACCATCGTGACGTGGACAAATGGCCATACTATGGCCTGGTGTTGATAGCCTCGTTGAAAAAGTTGTAAATTTAAAATGTCCATATAATCGGCGTTTAAATAAAATTGCGAGCTGAAAATAGTCGCGATGACCTAGACGCGGCGTAATAATGTATTGTAAAATTTTGTAAATCGCTAAAGCGTTCCGTTTCGGAGCCTTTAGACAACAGACATACATACAAACATACAAACAAACAAACGGAAGGACAACGTAAACAGACTTTGCCTTATAATAGAGATAATGGGTGAAAAATTTGAGGTAAATTAAAGCCCAAAATGTACTTAATTTGACATGAAATGCTTAAAATTGCGTCGGCTTCACAACTGGGGAGCTACGACGCTCCCCCATATCCCCTAGTCGTTAGGGGCTTCTTGCTTTCGGCAATCGCAATTCCCCTACTCAGACATTCTATTAGGTTCCCCCAACTTCTGGACCGTGGTTGCATTCCTGTGTGTAGTCAGTTGGTATCAAATTCACTCCTAAATGACTAATGACAGTCATGTGCCACAATACACTAATTATTGAGACATAAGCTTGTCGCGAATTCGTATTTTATTTAATTAACACCGCGGGAACGCTGAACCCTGGAAAAACGCAGTTCATCTGGGTTGGGAGTCGTGGGCAGCTATCCAAAGTCGATTTATCCTATCTACAGCATCGCTTTCCTGGCGTCTCTTTCTCTACCACTGTGCGGGACTTAGGTGTGACCCTGGACCAGGAATTGACCTTTTCAGAACACGTGAGGAATGTATGTCGTACGTGCTTTTACCATCTACGTAAGATTCGCTCCGTACGCCGCTCTCTAACATCTAAAGCCGCTACGACGCTGATGCATGCCTTCATATGCACCAGAGTCGACTATGGCAATGCTATCTATGCGGGCTTAACCCTATCGCGCATAAGTCAGTTGCAATCTGTGCTAAATGCCGCGGCTCGGCTGATAGGAGGCATACCAAAGTTCGAGCATATATATCTGGCTTAATACAGGAGGAACTGCACTGGCTGCCAATGCAAAAACGCATTGAGTTTAAGATCCTAATGCTTATTCGCAATTGTCTTGCAGGTCAAAGTCAGTCTATTTTAGGGAGCTTTGTGTGCCAGTGCTTTCCATACCAGGTCGTAGATTCCTTCGCTCTGCCACTCAAGGCGACCTGGTTGTCCCAGTGGCTCGAACTTCCATGGTGCGTCATAAGAGCTTTGCTGTGGTCGGTCCATCTTTCAGGAATAGGTTGCTACGTAATGAGCTTCTTGGTCTTTCCTTGCCCCTTTTCCGCAGGCGTTTGACGACTACAATACAGATATCATTTGTTTGTTAGGGCACTAAATATATACCATTTAAATGCTGCTAGATTTTTTAAATGTGGATTCCGTGACAATCTGTCGACTGCATGACGTGGGCGCGCGTCACGGAGTTGACCGTCACGGAGTTGACAAATCGTTTAGTTTTCGGCAAAAACCGGCACACGCGAAACAAAATAATTTCAAATGATGTTTGCAACAAAGACATGAGATCTATCACATCCACAAAGGACACATTACATTGAAAGTTTTATTTATATATTCTTGAATATTTACGTCACGGAGTTTACATCAATTAAACATACGCGGTGCAACAATATTGTTAACTTTTTGTTGTTTAAAAAATTAAACGCAAGATAAACTTCTCATGTTTACCAGCAGCATTGACAACGACAAATTACAACTATCAGCTGCAGTTAAACACCGTACAAAACACTAGCCGTTACAAGTTGGACACGAGTTTTGTAGCCGTCATGGAGTTGACATTTGGATGTAGGACACAGGAGTTTGCTCCATTAAAATTTAATTGTTCACTCAAACAAACTCAAACTCAATATATTAAGCATGGCTTATGTTGTAAACAATATGTTACTGAAAATGAATAGTAAATAATTATCGGTTCGGTTATATGCGCAATTGGAAATAAACAGGTTTTCCCTGACTTCGGTACACATCTGGGACTATACCCCCGCAGCCGATCGAGTCGATCGATCGAGTCGATCGTCAACTCGCCCAAGTCGAGTCGATCGTTGTTTTCCTCGACTCGACTCTGAAATATTTTACTCACTATTTTTTCACAAAATGACAGACCTTATGATATAATGACGTGATTCTGTGTAAACACACAACCCGTATGAACCTAATATAAAGTTCAGTGCAAATAATGAACCTCTTGGCACTTTCTTATTTGTGGATGTTATAGAGATACTTTTTCACAATTTTACAGTGAAAATGTGAGCGATTAAGATGAGTGAATACTGCTGTAGTTTCAAAAAATGTTAGCTCTGTAGTCAGTAGCGATGATCTCAAAACGTTCGAAAGTCAGTACTTTAGAACAAGACTGAATGCGTCGACTTCTCACTCGGATGTGTGGCAGCATTTTGGTAAACTATAGTGAGTATAATGGGAGCCGCACTGCCGCAGCTGCCGCCCATGATTCATATTATTTGCCATAGTCGCCCTACTTTTTTCAAAACCACAAATGCCTACATTGTTGCCTTCCGGATTGGAAATGTCATAAAATGAAATACAATCAGTGTTATGTGGATTCGTGGAAAAATACTTACATTTTTAGTAGACGATTTGGAGCATTTTCATGTCTATAATATGCTGAACTGTGACAGAACCCTCCAAGAGGTTCAAAACCTGAACCTCTAACTAACTTCAGTAATATGAGCAGTTTCAAGTTTCTTGAACTAACTCTAATTCATGACGAAGATTTATATAGCACCTTATAGGCCGATGTAATATAGACATTACACGTTCTCTAGTACCACTACTGCCGTTTGAGATGGTAATCATTTGTATACCGCACTGTAGGAGATTCAATTGTAGCTTAGCTGCCTAGATGATCAAGCCGATGGATTAGGCGAGGCTTAATCCTTACAAGTCAACCACAGGCAAACACGATATCATTATAAAACCTGAATTGATGAAAAAGTTCTTTCGCAAAAGAAAAATTGACGGTGAAAGAATTCTTGCTGAACTATAGAAGTTGTATTGATGAAAGAATTGTTTCCGTAAATAGAAGCTGGATTGGTTAAAAGAATTGTTTCAATGGGAGCTGGATTTCTGATAAGAATTGTTTTCTTAAATCGAAGCTCGATTGATGAAAACAATTTCTTCCATGCATCACTGGAAGCTGGATTGATGACAGTTATCATGGACATTGGTGGACTACCTTCTTACCAACGAATAATACAGCATTAAACAGATAGTATTAATTTACCAAATTCTATTTTCATCAGTCCAACTTACCATAAAAACTTGGCTATCCTACTTATATTTCTTTGCATTAAAAAATTAACATTATTTATTACGTTTATTAGCGCCAAAACGTCCGGCGCCAAAACGTCCTGCTTCGGAAATTCCGGGCCCCTAGGATGAGCAGTCACTACCCTCTAAACTATCTTTAGGCTTTATGAGAAATTTAAAAAAGCTGAAATGATAATGTGCGGGAACCATCGTACGATATTATTTTTATAATTATATACTATATAGCCTACAACTATGATTTCTTCAGTCGTTAATTTAAAAATTAAATTTTCAAATTTATGCTGATAAAAAAGTATCTTCTCTGAATTTAGCTGCAGCAAACTCATTTATAAATATCCTCGTAATTCAATAATCTTGCCAGATCACATTCAACTGCAAGACCACTCACTCAGTCTGTCTTGCTTCATAACAGATAGTTGAAAACTTTTAATTTGCTTGAGCTTGTAATATATTTAATAAGTTCATTGCGGGCCCAGCCTGGGCCCTTGAAAGTCGCCGGACCCTTGGGTTTTGCCTCTCTCCCTCCTTTCAGCTGGCATGGACTAAACTACAAAAATAATCATATGCAAAAATATCCAAATAATTGTTAGGCTCTGTCATTATTTTCACTGCTACACTCATCCACTCTTTTATCACAGTCCGACTTGATTACTGTTGCTCACTATAATGTTGGTCTCCCAGCCTGTCGGTCTGGGTGCCTGGACCGGGTCCTGCGCTCTGCCGCACGCCTTTGCAGACGCATCCCCAAATTCTGCCATGTCTGCGCATATATCCTGGATGTGCTCCATTGGCTCTCCGGGTCTCCCTCCTGCAGCGGATCACGTATCGGATCATTGCTTTAGTCTGGCGGTCCATACTGGGCCTCGCCCCCGCCTATCTACGCGACCTCTGCTGCCGTACCTTGAGTGCTCCGGGTCGTCGGTCTCTCCGCTCTACTGAGAGTGGCGTGCTCATGGTCCCTTTTGCCCGCACTGCTACTAAGCAGAATCGCGCCTTCTCAGTGGTTGGCCCTTCCCTCTGGAACGGGCTCCCTTTGGCACTGCGATTGCATCCCAGAATCCACTCTGAATCTTTCTATTCTTGCCTCAAAACTGTCCTTTTCAGCCGTGCTGGGGTCGGGAGCGCTCCTGAGTAGTAACCTTGAAGGGGCGCTATATAAATCTTTGTAATGAATGAATGAATTATGTAAAGTCATAAGTCCGGGAAACATAGATTGAAGTGATTGGCGTAAATGGGCCTAATTACCGTGACGCAGTGTTTCCGTTAAAGCCAATATAGCCGTTTTTACGTCCGTAAAAACCTCCAAAACCTCCACATTTTTCTCTATGAGAGCCGAAAGAAATGAGCTACGTCCAAAAAATTCCAGGTCAAGGCGAAAATTACGTCCTCGTTTTAGACTCTAACGGAAACACTGCCGTGACGGTGCAAAAAAAATGACGTGCTGCTTTGCGATTAAGGTTACAGATATCACAGGCGTTTCAGTGTTGGGAACTGAACTGTTGAAGCTCTACAATCATGCGTTGACATACAGAATTATGGCTAATTGGTTTTGTCAAAGGTTAAACAAATACGCCTAATTATCTCATCATTTTCACTAATTACGCAACTGTGACGACTCTTTTCCCACGCCTGGCGTATGTGAACATGTGGGTATATAATGCCAGCGAACATAAATCACTGAGGACTAGGGTAGATTGAGAGTGATTATCGTTCATAATCTGGTCCAATGAGGATGTTAGAATTATTTAAGCTTTTCTGAGTACAATGTTCGGTCCACGGATGCACGATGGTCAAGTGGTTATTGCGCTGGAATCATACCAAGAGGTCGGGAGTTGAAATCTCTGCATAAATTCTGCAGAATAGGACAGAAATTTGTTTTCAGACTACGGCTTCTCTTGCGCCCCATAGGTAACTAAGTTATAACGAGTTCACTGATCGTTCCAGGAGAAGAAAAAAGTGAGATAAAAGAGAGAGAGAGAGAGAGAGAGAGAGAGAGAGAGAGAGAGAGAGAGAGAGAGAGAGACTGACAGACAGACAGACAGACACAGGAAGACAGATATACAGGAAGACAGACAGACAGGAAGACAGACAGACAGTGAGACAGATAGATAGATAGGAAGACAGACGGACACACAGTGAGACAGACAGACAAGAAGACAGACAGACAGTGAAACAGACAGACAGGGAGACAGGAAGACAAATAGGCAGGCAGAAAGACAGCAGGAAGACAGACAGACATAGAGACAGACCCATAGACAGATGGCTTTCCTTCTCGTAGTAGTAGTAGTAGCTGTTGTTGTTGTTGTTGTTGTAGTAGCAGCAGCAGTAGCAGCAGTAGTAAGAAGGAGGAGAAGGAAAAGGAGGAGGAGAAGGAGGAGGAGGAGAGCAGGATTGCATTGTAATAGCGTATAGCAGGCATGCTCTGCAGCACTCCGGCATTAAGCAGCAGCTGATGCTCAGTCTGAAAATGACTGCAGCAGAGGCCGTGAGTCGACGTACTGTGTAATTACTTATACTGTGATATCATCATCATCCACTATTATTGCAGCATATTATATGCAGACATAATAATTTTATGTAGACTCGTCAACTAGGAGGATTGTCTAGTTCATTGAATAAAGCTATGTTTGTTAAGTAAAGCGCAAAAGAAGCAAATGGTGTAGGCATCTAACAAGGAACAGTATGCCCATCAGTTTATTCCAAACTAATGTATGAAAAACATACATTTCTGGCACACATCAGTATATTGTCAAGAATAACATTTGTCGCAATTTGCACAGTTTAATTGTTAAGCGAAAGAAAAATAGATTGTGTAAGCATACGACAAGGAATGACATCAGCGCATTTCAAAATTATTGTTTAAAAAATTTTTGGTACATTTTCAAATTGTTGAGAAAGTTGCAAAGTGAGATTTAAAGTTCAAAGAAAAGCAAGCGGTGCATATAGGCTACCTTACACGGAACAATATCAGTTTATTTCAAATAAAGTAAAAAAAAGCATTTTCTGGCACATTGTCAAGAGTAATATAGGCCTACACAGCTGATTACCATAAGTCAAGATTTAAAGCTAAAGAAAAACAAATCCACAATCGGAGAATTTCAGTTTACCTCAAGTTAATATATGGAAAGCATTTTCAGATACAGTCTTGGATATTGTCAAGAATAGTTCGTTTACAAATATAGATAAATGCACAGTTGAAAATAACCAAGGTTACATTCTTTAAGCTAATCAGAAAAGTGATGTTCTATCTACTGCCAGAGAATAACATGATCAGAGGCATAAGCCCAACAAAACGCTGCTTATGATGTAACCAGTAGCAACGAACAAAGGTAATCCATCGCTTCTAATGTGTCTTAAATAAGCGCTTATAATTATGTTGGAAAAGCAAACGAATTAATTAGTTCAACATTGTCATGTTAAGTGCAGTATTTTAGAAACAGGACTGTGGTCGAAATTATTACAAAACAGGCTCATATTTAAAGTAAATATTTAAACGTCAAGAAAAACAAACTATGAATGCATCAAAAATTGAACAGTAGCAGTTATTTAAATCTAACGTATAAACGCAGTTCTGGTACATTTTACTTGCATGCCATCTAGAAATTAAAACAGAGCCTTATGGCGAGTAAATTGCACAGTTAAGATTTAAAGCTCAAGAAAAACGAGCAGTCTAAGAACCAACCACCAAAGAAATTAAATTTGCTTCAAACTAATAGATGAGAAACTTGTTCGGGTACAGTTTTAAGCATTGTCTATAATATAAGCTTTATAAATATTCATAAATGGGCCATTATCCGAAAAGTGGCGAATTTGGAAGTTCGAATTTGTTTATGTTTTTTAGTGGGCTACTACATTAAATTTAACTAATCTGAAAGAAATCCACAATATTTGTAATCGTAAGTTAATTATTTTAAAGATTTTATACAGAAAAAACTCCTGATTACCATTTCCTTTTTTACTTGATCACGCAGGCCTGAAATATACATCTGGTGCTTAGATTTTTTGCAATTATAAACTAGATGATACCAGCAATTATTTGGAATACTGCAGGCCTTTCCTTCACAAAATATAGTAGTCTGGTGCCGAGAAATTAAGCAATTTATCGAAATTATTAAAAATCCACTATAGTATTTTCAGTGACACAAAAAATAAAATCTGTGCAGCATTGACAACTGTGTATTAAATGCATTAGATGCAACTTGGCAAACATTTTCAGAATTCCTAGTAAATTCTAATTGCTTCCAATTTTTTAAATTTATTTTTATATGAAACAATTCACACAGGATGGCAATGATCCTTCAGGGATGGTAATAACTTTTGGGGTTGGTAATGTCGCGAAACCGGGGGATCGAACTCTAATTACCAGGACCAGGATACCGATGGTTTCCCCAAGCTTCGGAAAGTGCTTCTTAAATTCCCGCGGGTAAGGCTCCCGGAGTATGACAGGAGGCGAATATGATTCAATCTTTTATTCTGGCACAAAAGAAAACTCTCGCTTGACCTCAGCCGAACTGATTCAAGTCCTGACCGCTTACAAAGTCTGTCCAAAGAGCGGAGACGTTCAGAGGTGTCAACGTCCTTGATCGTCAGCGCCGATGCAATGGAGTTCAGAGTTCGTGTTGCCCTGAAAGAAAGAACCCCCAACTCGTTCAGAGAATGACAGTATGTCCACCCCAGAAATATCGCAGTTGATCCGTGTCTGAATCGTCCAGATTGGTGGCACAATGTCCAAGGTTTCGCTGAATATCCACAGAGTCAGAATAACGGGGCACGAGTCCGTCAGGCCCCGGCGGCGTCCTTAACCGAGCTTCACAGTTCGGTGCGTAAAGCTGCTTTCACTGCGAGTCCCAAAGCTCACTGGTTACGGAGGCAGGGGCAATCGGTCCCCCAGCCATCCGTCGACGTCTGCGACTTAACTCGTCTGCTCTCTTTCTCAGGCGTTCAGCGACGGGTCCTTGTATGCTTCGGAACAGGAAGGGCGACGGCGGCGTTTCCTTCTTTCCGATGGTTGGCGTGTTTTCTGCACTTGGTTGACCGTTGGGTTCTTCTCTTCTCGGACTGACGACGACCACCAGGCGGCGGTGAAGCGACAATCCTGCAACGACGAGTTCAGGCTCCGGAAGGTCTCCTTCTCGATTCTACTTCTCTCAATGACTCGGCGACAAAGCTGATCCTTTCTGATCCTGCTCTCCAGAAAGACCAAGGACGACCATAGACGACGAAGACGACAAAGCTCCTGAACACGGCTCATCTCTCTGACGACGAAGACCACGAAGACCCCTGTCCTGACGGCTTCCTTCGCCTTTTATAGCCAGTGGACTGAATCCGAAGTGGGTCAACTCATTCGGAGATGAGCCAGCTAATTCTAAGTTGGGCTAACTCATTTTGAGATGGGCCACCCAATTTTGAGTTGGGCCGTCTATATCTTAGTTGGGCCATCTTGATTTGAGTCAGGCTAGCTAATTCTGAGCGGAGCATCAATATTTAAATTAGCTTAACTTCTTTCAGGCCAGGCTATCTATTTTTAAATCATACCGGCTAATTTTGAGCCAAACTAAATATCACTGGCAACTTAAATCAGAGGTAAATTCTCTCCCTTAACTTAAAGGCGGCTCTCTGCCCGCATTTTCGCTACATCAATGACAAATGCGTTATTACCATCCCTAGGAAGATTGGGACGGTAATGAGAAAATCGCAGAATTCTTAAAAAAAGGGATGGTAATGATGAAAACAACCAGGGAATTGAAATTACTTATCTCATAGAGTAATTCACATGGAAATGTTTCTTAATGACAGCATTATGTCATTAGACATAATGACATGGCTTCTGTTGAACAGATTGAATTACTTATCTCGTAGAGTAATTCTAATGCTGTTCTTAATGACAGCACATGAAACATTTCCATGTGAATTACTCTATGAGATAAGTAATTCAATCTGTTCAACAAAAGCCATGAAGAAAATCAGTTCTCAATGTTGTAATATCTAACCCAGGAAACATAGAAATGGATGGTAATGATGCAGAAATTTTGTTTTTTCAAATTTGCAACAAATAAACCTTAATAAAATGAAGACACTCTCAAATATTCAAACAAACTTTGTGTTTTTTGTTAGATGCTGACCAGATCTTGTTGTTATTCTCTTTATTTCAGTAAGTAAGCGCCTGTTGTAATAACTAAAGACTTTCAAAAAATGGGGCTGGCAATGACATGTATTTCTATGGACAAATTATTTAGGTTTGAAGAAAGAAAAATACTACTCAAATGAGTCTAGATGTGTTATTATTGCATACTCTAGGGAGTCTAGGTATTAATTAAGCAACATTATAAACCTTTGTTACAGATTATTATAGTACATTTAAGTAGAAGCTGAATTTCATGCATTGTACAATGTACATGGTGGAGGACAGGGGATGGTAATGACTTTTCGTGTGCTTTTTGATTTTTTTTTTAAATTTTCAAACATCTAACAACTAAAATAGTGATGAAAAATGTTGATCTGTTCACTCATTGAAAGATAAAACGAAAGATATGTACAACTTATGAAAAAACTCTAAGTAAACCACATGGGACACCAGTTTGCCACTTTTCGAATAATGGCCCAAATACGGAGTCGAATGTCAACAAGCTTACGTTCATTAAACCAAAGTGCATGTTCTAGCTACTACCAAATAATTATGTGGTCAAAGGCAAAGGCCAACTCTAGGCTACGGATGGTTTGAACATTTAGCTACAAAGACATCGCATGTAAATTACTTGTGAATCAAGTTTTAAAACGGCCACTCTACCCAAGTCTTTTGTAAAATATGGCTTGTGACGATTTTGCATCAGGGATCGAGCAAACATTCTCTAACATACTGTCTGTATTATACCATCCCATCCGACTATTAAACGCTCGCGGCCAGTGGCAATTATCAAATATCAAATATCTTTTCTTGGGCTAGGGAAGATTTTATGGCGCCAAGATAAGACCTATTTACGAATCTGCGACATGATGATCCATCAGTAACAAACTTGGCCAGTGGTTGTTTCTGTCGCGGGTTAAAATCCGTGTAACAGCCGTGAGCAAATTGTTTGCGCTCACGTGCCTCTGTTATCGAGCAATGAATTAGCTGGGAAGCAAATGAGTTGAATTTGAAATTCTTGCCAAGTACTGCGAAGCGTTGGCCCAATCAATTATGCCTCAGGATTGGCACTATGGCTAAAAGGCGTACATTAAAGTGAATGAGCACCTCAACAAAGTCCCACTGGGAGAAATCGAGCCTTTACTTACTGGATAACAGTAGGCTAATATTAATTTATACAAATGGACATAGTCTATAATATGTCATTGACTCATTTATTAAATCTACATAGATTTATATAGCACCGCTTCAAAACTGCTACTTAGAAGTGTTCCCAACCCCAGTACGGCTAAAAGGGTCGTTTATAGAGGATGCTTGCAAAAAGATCTACCTTTAACGTTTTCGTCTGTATAAGTCAACACTAGTCTTGGTTCAGTTTTCAAAAAGTCAGTTGAAGTAATCTAATTTCGAGTAGTCGAATTAAATTGATCTGATGTTATTTAGAGTCAAGCGGTGGCTTTCTAATCGATGGTTTTCTAATCGCTGTCAATGGCATTCTAATCGCTACTTTCCATGCGGTTCCATTGTTCACCTTCTCGACCTCTATTCACGACTTGGGTGTAAGCCTTGACAGCACTCTTCCGTTTGCTTAACACACCTCAAGCCTCTCTCGGTCTCGTTTCTAACACCTGAAACGTCTTCGATCTGACAGCCGATCTGTGCCCTCTTCCCTTTTACCTCGATGGTCCATGCTTTCATCCGCTCACGCATTGATTGTTGCAACTCGCTACTTGTTGGTCTTCCAAAATCTCGCCTGTCACCTCTTCAATCGGTGCTAAATGCAGCTTCTCGTCTGATTGCCCGTCTTCCTCGCTTCTCACATATCTCAACCCTCATGATCGAGCACTAACACTGGCTTCCGCTCATTGACCGTATTCGGTTTAAAGTTCTTTTCCTTATTTCCAGAGCGTTTTTGGGTACGGCTCCATGCTATCTTTGTGATCTTATCCGCCGTCCTCTTTCGGCTTCCTCTGGTTGCCCTCTCGTGTTCGTTAGATCGACATGTCTTCTTGGTTCCTCGGACTCGGACTGCTACTGGCCAACTTCACGCTTATGCGTCTGTTGGCCCTTTGCTCTGGAACGATCTTCCCTCTGCGACTCGCTCTATGATCGTAACTAGACAGTGGTACTTCTGTCTCTGCCTGTACTCTTAAGACTTTTCTTTTCTCTCGGGGCTTTTCGCACTGGGAACGCCTCTGATTAGGTCGTACTGAGAGAAACGCTTTAGAAATCCGCAAGTACAGCACAACACCGTGACCCGTCCTTAGCGCGCAAGACAAAAGCGCGCCATCAAAAGCGCGCCGTCGAAAGCGCGCACCGTCATTTGCGCGCAAGACAAATGCGCCCCGACAATAGCGCGCATACGTCGAAACGTAGTGACATACAAGACTAAAAGAAATCCTTGTTTAATTAATAAGAAAATAGCGCGTAAAACGGAAAAAATGTATTTTTATCGTTTTAGCCACCTAAATTATTCCGCCATTGCAGCATTATTATTTTTCATTAATCCAACTTCGATTTAAGCTCTAATTCTTTTTATTTCCTAAGGAAATACGTTTATCCCTCAGCATCTGGTTATTCAAAAATAAATTAAGCACCTACCTTATAGAATGACTGTACTATAATTATAAACGACCTTGTCTGACCTTTCGACCGTTTGTGCTTGGTAGTATATAATCTCTAGAAGTATTTTTGTTTTAAATTGTATATTAACTCAACAGTGTTGAGTAACTGTTTCAGTTTCGCTTTCCTTGTTTTCCTGTTTCCGTTCACTTCGTTTCTTTTTTGCAGTTTTTTGCATTTCCCTTGACTACTGCAAGTATGTTTGCAATGATAATCTAGGCCACCATTAATCATCTAATTTAATCAGTAATTTGGTGACCCTAGTTAGCGGGATTTTTTTATCCCTTTACTTCCTCCTTTTTGTAGCCAATTTGCAATATGTATAGGCTACCTGATTATTCTATTTCATTGGTTGCAAATAAACATTTTGATTGATTGATTGATCCAATCCAACTTCTATTTAAGCAAGAATTATTTTCATCAATCCAACTTCTATTTAAGCAAGTATTATTTTCATCAATCCGATTTGTATTAAAGTTAGAATTCTTTCATCAATCCAACTTCTATTTTTGCAAAAATTCTGTTATCAATCGAATTTCTATTTAAGGAAGAATTCTTCCATCAGTCCAACTTCTATTTAAGCTAGAATTATTTTCATCTATCCAACTTCTCTTTAAGCAAGCCTTATTTTCATAAATCCAACTTCTATTCCACCGAATGGCCTATAATATTCGACGCAAAAACCCGGTTTTAAAATTGGGCGAAAATTTAAAAAGCTAAAACTATTAATTACCTTGATGCATTGTACGAGTTCACTTGAAGAAGGAACCTAAATATGATTTGTGCAATAATTATTCATTGACAAACGGTATATTAAGTTGCTGTATTTACACTTGAGCACACACATTAATAGCGTATTCAGTTAATAATTAATACACAAATTTAATCAATCGAAGTGGGAAATGGTTAGTTTATCATTCAAAGGGAAAAATATAGTCTTTATAGTCTTTGCTGCGCGCTTTCATCGGCGCGCTTTCATCGGCTCGCATTTGACGGTCATTTTTGCAGCGCGCTTATGACGGCGCGCATTTGACGGCGCGGTTTTGTCTTGCGCGCTACGGACGGGGTGCCCACAATACAACACAAGTGACGTCAGATTGTCTGGTCATAATGAATGACAGGTCTAGTTGATATTTTTTTATAAATTGTCTGAATAATTTTATGATTGATTAATTACTATAGCACAAAATGAATCTGGTTATGAGATTAAACAATTTTCAACATTCAGGATAACAGAAAATTTTCTCAAATCAGGCAGGAACCGTTATCTCACACAGAGGACATGCATACCAGGTGCATTGCAAATCATTCCATTTACAGCCACGTCTTTTGTCTGTGGATGCACATGCTTCTCCTTGCACCCCACGATGACGATCACAGTTAGGTTCTCCACGATTCCAGTTGCTGTATTGTATGGGAAAAGTCGTACCGTTGTTTGATGTCCATACAAATGATGAGTTGCAATCACTAATATCCCTTCGTTGAGCACCAATCCAAAATTCATTTGTGGAAACATGATTATTTTGGTGTATGCAATCTAAAGAAACATAGGTAAAAGTGCATTTTAGCGTATTAAACCCATGATGATTTCGGCCAAGTATTTTAGCGTATTTTATTATTTCTCTTATGTGTTTGCGTAAATGGAAGCTGGATTGATAAAAATAATTCTTTGCCCAAATGGAAGTTGGATTGATGAAAGGAGTTATCTGCTAAAGTGGAAGCTGGATTGATGAAAAAACGTGTAGTTTGGCGTCGTAAATGACACGCGATTTCATGGCGAATCAGCGTTGGTCGAATAGAAGTTGGACTGCAGAAAAGAATTCTTGCTAAATAGAAGTGGGATTGATGAAAATAATGTTACCTTAAATAGAAGTTGGATTGATGTAAATAATATTGCTTAAATAGAAGCTGGATACATTTCAGTTATCATGAAAGTCATTGAAATAATTAAATACGCTAAAATACACGCCTAAATCCACTATCAATAAAATACGCTAAAATGCACTTTTACCGAAACATAACTATTACAAGCTGAAATGGTGGTGTTTGCGCAGGAATAAGCGGGAGACGCTTTGAAATGAAATTCGGTTCTGTGTGGCATATAGGCTATAGGCCTACACTGTATCCGGAAAACAAAACCCTTGATGGTAATATGAAAATAAACTAGTAAATATTTATCGATTTTTAAACTTCAAAAACCGTTTTCATCCAGACATAATTAACTAACACTTGTTAAAATATAAAAGTTCATGTTATCCAATAGTGACGTCATAATAACGTCATTTCTGTCAAAATTCAAATGTTAAGGATAAAAAAATTGGTGCATCGGCTCTTGGTAAAAAGGAAATCCATTTAACAGAACCCTGTGCGAAAATAAATGGAGCTTATTACCGAGATTGTTTGCTGTCGGAAAAGTATTGCCAGATATCCAGGAATATTCGTATTATAACACATTTCAACAAGGTGGCTCTCCAGCTCACCGAGCTCTTGAAACTGTTGAACTGCCGACAAGGGACACTGGATTTCATACCTCCTAATCCTTGACCTCGAAACAACCCGGACTTAAATCCGATTGATTACAAGATGCTGGGAATAATGCAAGGGGAAGGTATACAGGACAAAGAACAGAGACAGTGAAGGACTCTGTGAGCGAATCGTTAATGCCTGGGAGGAATTTGATCAGCTGGTTATTGGTGCTGCTATTGGCCAATGGTGCGCGCGTCTTGAAGCTTGTGCTGAAGCCGAAGTCGGACACTTTGAACACACCTTATAGTCTACTCTAAAAATCAAACTAATCTAAAATTTATAACTGATAAATGACATTTTAAAATAATATTGAAATTTTTAGATGATTTTTGTGCCGTCCATAACACTTGAATTTTTATGCAAATTACGTCATTACGACGACATTATTGGATACAAGGAACTTTATTATTATACCCAGTGTTAGCCAATTATGTCTGGAATAAAATGGCGTTGTAATTTTAACAATCGATGAGTATTTACAAGTTTTCTTCATGATACCATAAGGGGTTCCCTTTTTCCGCGAACACACTAAATAACTATTATGCATAATTGCGCTATACTTTATGATCCTAACCTCCACATTTCAAAAGCGATACTCTGAAGCCAACCACATGCAAGGTACCAGCTTATTCAACAGCGCTCGGCCGAGTCAGAGGGGTTGTCCAAAGATCTCCAATAGTGACCCGAGTCCGTTAACCAGAAAGACAAGAGAGAGACAAAGAGAGAGACACACAGAGACAAAGAAAGAGAGGGGTACGGTACGTAACTGGGTGCGGAGACACTTTGGAGCACGCCGTTTAGGCGCCAGAACTTCTGGGC
Organism: Aporrectodea caliginosa; assembly: GCA_020284085.1. Classification (NCBI taxonomy): domain Eukaryota; kingdom Metazoa; phylum Annelida; class Clitellata; order Crassiclitellata; family Lumbricidae; genus Aporrectodea; species Aporrectodea caliginosa. The sequence continues at coordinate 288,402 of JACEVL010000953.1, forward strand.
GCTGTTTGAACAAATCCATTATTAGTACTACTACAACCATATCAATCCAATTTCTAATTTCACACAAAACAATTTTCATCAATTTAGCTTCTACACTCACAAGAAACAATTTTCAGAAGTATAACTTATACTTTCACAACAAATAATTTCATCAATCCAACTTCAAGTTTCACAAGTAATTATTTTTCATCAATCCAACTTCTACTGCTTAGAGAGACAAAAGACAGAGAGAGTCAAAGACAGAAAGGTAAAAGGAGGGAGAGAGAGAGAGACAGACAGACAGACAGACAGACAGAGACAGACAGAGAGACAGTGAGAGAGACAGAGAGAGACAGAGACAGAGAGATACAGAGACAGAGACAGCGACAGAGACAGAGAGACAGACAGAGACAGACAGAGACAGAGACAGAGATAGAGACAGAGACAGAGACAGAGAGATATAGAGACAGAGACAGATACAGAGACAGAGACAGAGACAGAGACAGAGACAGAGAGAGAGAGAGAGAGAGAGAGAGAGAGAGAGAGAGAAAGAGAGAGAGAGAGCTTTGTCTCATCATCTTTGCGATACTGATTTATATGCGAATAATTACCGGACACATAGTTTGGCACTTTAGGTCAGGTTGTTTTTAGTCAGATTGAGACCATATTAAAAAATATTACATGGATAACTTGGTGTCATTTGCTTCTGGTGTCATTTGATTCTGTGCATGTTACCGACCACATCGGTCGTTGTTCGACTTTTGCGAATCATTTTGTCTAAGTGCTGCAATTGCTCAGTACTTTCTACCATGTTGTAGCTTACTGGCGCTAAGTTTTCGTATCGGACTTCATCGTCTTTTCTGCTGAGGATTGTGTTCGTTTGACGATAGTTTATTTGCGCATCATCATAGCCTACAAGCCCTACATGACTCGTGGGAAGAGATGGACTTCCCAGTGTTCGGTCGAGCATGGGATCTAAGACAACTTACAAGTCTACAGTCGAGTAATTTCGTCTCGGCGGAGGAGAAGCGACGCGTGTCTTCTTCCATTAGTCACTGGTGGCACTTCGATCTACCTACCGATTGACGAATGCCGGTTTTACATGCCCGCAGTGGTTCAAGAGGGGGGACTGGTTATGCCCCATTTTTCACCAAAGAAGGAAGGCTGGTCGCAGGAGTAAAGTATGCTTCAAAAGCTGCCGCGCATAGTCGCTTCACTATTGAAGCAGCTTGGTCTACCGTCTAGGGATCCTGAACATGTCAACTGTGACTGGTTATCGATTGGGTGAGATCTGCGTGTGTGCGTGCCACTGTGACTATCCTGTTGTTCTCTGCGCATTATGTACATTAATATTACATTATTGCTTAAAGACGAATTATTTGTTCTTATTGACATTTAACATCATAATGAATAGAATAGGCAATGCTTGTGTTAGGTACTTAAAACATGTGGTTTGAAGGAGCAAGTAGACTTGAAGCGAGTGAACGAAGCGCATTCGATGTATCGAAAGTAGCACTATAGTAGTCAAGGATCACGGCTGATTCACAAACCATACATGTAATGCCATCACCGAAGGCTTTGAAGAGATAGTAGTGGTATTTTGGCGTGAGACGCAGAGAATAACATTAAGTAACAATCTTATAGAGTCTACATGAATAAGGAGATTATACCATGATTCAGAAGCATCTCAGTAATAATCTGTTGTTCCCGAGTGCTGTTCATTACGGCCAGTTGTGCGTTGTTATGCAATAGCCTGCATTTTTGTTGAGCCGTCGTCCAGTCTACTCTGTCACTGAGAACGGCGTAGCATTTAGGAGAGCCAGCGACACTGTAATTGAAGCCTGTTGGACAATGGCGACTGAAACAATAGCAAAGTTGTATTGAGGAAGAAGAGATAGAAAGTCACAGCACGATTTTGTTGTACTGATTTTCCTTAACCCGACATAAAATCTTTTCACAAATCATAAACTAACCCTGATATCATAAAATGATGTCAGCGCAGCTAAAGGCATGCTGTAAGGTCTGACCTTACATTTTGGTTTCTTGTTTTCAACCGTCAGAAATACACATGTGATAGTAGATAACTTAGCAGCGCAACTGCAAGAGGCTTAATACACAAAACATAAATGATCTCTGGGACACATTTAAGATAGTGCTAGAAATGTGTGTTTGACAAAATGTATTCGGAATCAATACAAAATGTAACAAAATTATTAATATAGATTTTAGTAAAGTATACGGCAATATAATTTATAATCTCTATCTGCTGGCAAATTCTCGCGATCGTGTACCTTAACTGATAAAGCGCGACGTAGTGTTCTGCCGGACTATATGGAACCCAAAGTTCGCATCTCACATACATGCTTCCGGGGCTATGAACAATCATTGAACATAGTGGCAAGACTTATATCAAATTGATGAAGAGAACGTGTGGCTATCGGACGACTCCAAATAGGCTACAGTAATAAGCACAGAGTCACTCAAATCAATCACTGCCATTTCTACCTTCTCTAAGCACACCTCCAACCTCTCGTGCTCCTGCTTTATCCACATTCATGACCTCCGCCTCATCCGGCCCATGCTCGACTTTGGGGCTGCCTCTACCATTGCTACCTTTATTATTAACTCGAAGCTCGATTAATTATAATTACAGCAATTCTCTGTTCCTCAATATTGATTCCACACTGCTCAAGCGATTGGATAATTAGTCAATTACCTGAAGGTAATTATTGGTCTCATATTAAACGATGAAATTTCTTGTATTTTATCGCCACCATCTCATTATTTCTATCACAGCTGGGCCTAATTAATTCGTCAATCCCAAATACATATATAAAACTTAACTGTGACAAACGATGCATTTGATAACATACATGTAAGTAGCACTGCAGCTTTCAAGATAAAAAATATAACGATTAATCCAATTATACAGGTTCAAAATCGCTGACAATATGCGTACATGAACAAAAATCTATAAGCACTGCTAGCCTGCGCTCAGTAAATGCGCACTCAGGACCTCTATGCTCTTTCTCACCTTCAGCCGCTGTCCGCCTTCAAAGCTCCTCCCAGCGCGCATGCGCAACACTCTACATACAGAATCTAACCACTAGTAACCAGGTACCTGTTTGCAATGCCATTCATTCCAAGCTCGCATTCTCACTATCCATAATCAGTAGGGTCGAGTGGAAAAAACGAAAATTAGAAATCTGAAAAGGAAATGCAACCAAAAGTTGCCTAATGGTATGGGGTAAAAAAAGGTCAAATTTTGTTTAGCCTAAATATTAATGTCTTCGGCCCCCATTTACGAAAATAGCGCCGTCACAGTAGGATAAAGTAACAGGTTGAACCCTATATCTGATATTGGATCCGTGAGGCTGGTGCTAAAATCGGAGTAAACAGTGGCTTAGACGACGTCACTTAACTTTCGCACTATTTAATTGCTATTGTGCAAAATATCTTCGCCAAAGATCGATAGATTGTGAGAAAATCGGAACCCTCAATCCTACATCCTAGATATTTAATAAGGGAACCGTGGATTTTGGCTATTAGTCCAAAGCGAGCGTTGGTGCCACTTTGGTCGGTCGTCGGTAATCATGGAACGATGTGCTTTGAAAGAAAGAACCTAATTATATTAAATTAAACTAAAACTTGCAAGGTATCGAACCAATTAAATGCCAACCTGTCACATAATTCATGTGATGCTTGACTAAATTTATTAATGTTATTTATAAGTCGTATATATTATAGACAACACGACATGTTGTTCAATATTCAAGTAACTAACATATAAAAATTTAATAGTCTAGTTTGCTGGAAATGTTGAAGGTTTAAATATCCAGCATGGAAGAGATTTGTTTTGCGATTTCGGTTCCAATTGCGCCCCTAATCAACTAAGATATAATGAATACGCTGACCATGCATTGCCAGTGCGAAAATAAGGCGGAGAGGCGAGAGGACTGGCCACCTACCCTCCTATACCGAGGCTAAGAAAATGAAGTCGCTAACACTTCATGCCCAATGCTTCTTTTTGAGACTACATGTTGCTGAAATGACTTCTCTCCTCGTCTTCTCTATATAATAATACTAATGTAATATAACATAAATTGTCGAACATTTCTCAGAGCCCACAAAAGAAACGTCAGGTGGTCGTATGGTGGCGCAGGTGTAGAGTCAGAATAGGATAGCTTGAAGAGTTCGGTTTTCAGTCGTGAGTGGAAAGTAGTAGAGGAGAGTGCAAGCGGAGGAGAGGTGAAATCAACAGGCGAGATAGGTAGCAGGATGAGCAAACTGGCGGAGTTCTTTTGGGAGTCCGTTCAAAGAGCCTGTGCAGCAGGACTAAGGAGCGGTTGCAGAATTTCAGAGAAGGGGAGACTCGAGGCCGAGGTAGAGAAACATATGGTGATGATGAGCGAATAGACCTGAGCGGTTGGATGGTGAATAGCTGGCGATTTTAAAAGGGTTGCGAGGTGTGAAGGGAGTTCTAGGTAAGGGTTACAATTTTTATCCAATGAGATCTGAGAACAGGGGTTATGTGGTGGTGTTTGGGAGTTTTGGTGACTGCGCGGGAAAGAGCGTTCTGGGCTGTTTGTAGTCTTGTTAGTCGAGAAGAGTCGATGTTGTCAAAAAGGGAATTACAGCAGTCGAGTTTGAGACGACGGAATAAGAAAAAACCTATGTGGTGCGGGCGAGAAGATAGATGGCTGATTATGAAGTTTAGTGAATATGGGATCATGATCAGAGGGTGAGTTGAGTTCGCAGCTGAGGATCGGTGACAGACCGGGTGAGACAGAAGTAATGACTAGGTCAAGAGTGAGGCCATATTTGTGAGTGCGGAAAGAAACACGTTGGTTCAGACTGAATGCAGTTAATGAGTGGATCGGAAGGAATGTCGACATGGATATAGCCTACCAGGCAAAAGCGTCGATTGCAAGAACTCAGCATTTCAACCTCGAATTGATTCAAGTTTCTAATTAGATTTAACCAGAATAACTTTACCTGGGCAGTTTTTGAATTAACCCTTGAAATTCATTCTTCATTTCCATGTTCTCCGCTAGAAGTTGTCTTTTGATTTCCTCAACTGAGTTGCTCATATATGTGTTGTGACTTACGATGAGATACTCTAGACGTGAGATTTGAGCCTTCATATCAGTGTTTGCTGTTTGCATTTGTCTTCTGTTTTCTTGAATTGAGTTGTTCATATTCGTGTTGTGACTTTCAATGCGATTCTCCAGACGTGAGATTTGAACTTTTGTATCAGTGTTTACTGTTTGCATTTGTCTTCTGTTTTCTTGAATTGAGTTGTTCATATTCGTGTTGTGACTTTCGATGCGAGTCTCCAGACGTGAGATTTGGGCTTTTGCATCAATGTTCCCTGCTTGTATTTGTCTTCTGTTTTCTTGAATTGAGTTGTTCATATTCGTGTTGTGACTTTCAATGCGATTCTCCAGACGTGAGATTTGGGCCTTTGTATCAGTGTTCGCTGTTTGCATGTGTCTTCTGTTTTCTTGTCGTGAGTTGTTCAAATATATGTCGTGACGTTCCACGCGATCCTCCAGACGTGAGATTTGAGCATTAAGATTCTGAAACTCTGATTGTATGCTCTTTGTTAAAGTAGTCCACGCAACGCTGTTGTGCATGTGGAGGTCTTTAACAAAACTGTATAGGCCATTAACTTTGTTTTCTTCATCACTGCTACTGTCATCAACGGTACTCTGTCCTATTACAAAAAGGCTGTCTAAATGTACTGTAAGCAATAGCAAAACAGAGAAATATAACTTTGTCATTCCCGAAATTATCATTGAAAGCATCCTGAAAGGTTAGGACACAATTTCAGTCTATAAAATGCTGTTGTCAGCGAATCAAAACACTCCAAAGCTCCCAATGCCAGTCATGAGCTTAGATACACAGAAATTGCTGTCACGCATAATTATTCTTGTCAGCCATCTACAGTGCCCAACGCGTATAGCGGGAAATGTATAGCGTATAAAAATCAGATAGCGTAATATGTCAGTTGAGACATCTGCTTGCAGTTGCATTATCCAAATAAGGCACTTGCGATCATGTAAATTGATGCTGTGCGATACAGATCGCTAAAGGCCTGGGAAGGATGAAAGCGGAAGTTCCACATGACTTTGTCCAGGATGTTGTAAGAATTTTTACTTCAACTTTATATATACAGGGTGGGCCAAAAAAAGTAACCCCTAGGCATTTTTGCTAATATTTCGGTCAAAAGTAAGAATTTTTAAATAACGTTTTACACGCTTAAAGGTAATTCATATCTACGTATAATATCCAAATTTCACGGAAAATGTTCACACAGAACAAAAGTTATATCACTTTTAGTGAGTCCACCCACTGTGAAAAGTGATTTAAAAATTCTGACTTTAGGCCGAAATATTAGCAAAATGCCTAGGGGTTACTTTTTGGCCCACCCTGTATATAGGCCTATAGCCCAGTCCCGTACCTTTGCCTGCATTAACCCTTTGCTATGGAATCAACTCCCCTTTTTTCGCACCGAAATACTTTCCGGTGACCTTGCTACATCTTTTTGCTACGTCAAAACTTGTCTTTATTCCCGGGGACTTTCGCACTGGTGTGCATTCACTCGGCTTCCTTCTACGCCCAATTGAAGACTTCGTAGCGCCTCTGAGTAGAGCCCTTGAAGAGGCGCTATATAAATTTTATGATTGATCGATTGATTGATTGACTGATTGACTGATTGACTGATTGATTGATTGATTGGTGTGTACTGTGAGAGGCGCTTATTAAATCTTTAAATGCAATAAATATAATCTGTATCCTTTAACATCTCGAAAACCTTAGATAGTGGATTTAATCACAAAGGCCTAGTAAACCACTTGATCTATTCGAATGCTTTTAGCTGTTCTAGCTTTATTCGCTTACCTCTAAATAGTCCGTCGGCTAATGTCACAAAAACAAGGGTTATAAAAATTTTGGGTAGAATCTTGGCAATGAAGCTTAAATTAAAGATATGATAGTGCTGAGTCAGAAAAATATTGTTGCCAATTTTATTTTTATTTCATGATTTACGCCCCTGGCGGACGTTTTTATCATGACGTCATATGCTCACCTTAAAACTGCCGATTAACTAAACAGGTTGGTGTAAAAATTAGCTACAGTAGCTCGGAATATGCCATACCTCAAGTGGACGCGTCGTAAGCCTATCACAGTTAATATTCAAACTGGGGGAATGCCACCTTCTCCCAAATGACGTCCTTGGCTGCAAATCTCGTGTAGATTAATGTTTGAAATTAGTTCTATTGGAATCCTTGCCCCTAAATATGTCTGTTTAGACACCAAGATCACGATTCTCAGTGAGATACAGGCTGAGACATTGAAAAATCTCTATTTCGGTCGGCCATTTTGGAAAATGGCTACCATTTAAGCCAGAGGACAAATCTGCGATGACCCTATAGCTAATATTTTTCCTCAGAGTATGTTGCTACCATGTACCAAATTTCATGCCTCTATCATCATGTGAGCAATTTTTACACCAATCTGTTTAATTAATTGGCAGTTTTAAGGTGAGTATATGACGTCATGATAAAAAAACGTCCGCCAGAGGGCGTAAACCATGGAAGAAAAATTGGCAACAACGTTTGTCTGACTCAGCATTATCATATCTTTAATCTAAGCTTCATTGCCAAAATTCTACCCAACAATTTTCTTTCCTCACATAAGCCGACGGACTATAAAGCCTAAAATCTTCGTCAAAAAGTTCACCCTTCATTATCCTAGGAGGAACTTCTCTCTATGTCCTCTGTTCTCGAACTGCGTTTACCATAACTTTGAATAATCATTTGTCACTATCAAACTACTTACATCTGACCCAACATGTTTCTATGCCATTCATGAAATCAGCCACATTCTTGATTTAGTCACCACTTCCGTATCACCATGCTTGTTACCGAACCTCAGTTGTGAACTAAGCTCACCCTCTTCATCAACTCAATTTCGAGCCATATTCCCTTCCTCCCAAACTATGTTCATCCCGTCATGACCTTGAATCCTTTCTCCTCCTCAGCCCTCTCCCATAAACAGTCCCCAACAACCTCGAGGTCGTCAGCGCCTTATGTGTTACTTTTGAACGACACCGCCGCCTTCGAAATTTAGATATGGTACCCTCACGACGCGGCATTGTCTGTATTTGGAATATCTGGTAAGCCTAGTAGCTGTCCGATCTTTTATCAAGTCATGACTCTCTTCACATTCATTTAATGTTAATTCTGCTGGACAATCATCTAATCCGCACACCCTCACCTGCGACGATCCTCATCGTTCTGTCCTCCATCCGTTGCTGTTCCGTCTTTACACCTCCCAATTCAGCACGCTCATTTCCTCATTCTCTTTTCACCTTTATAAAGATGATACACAACTCCTCATACCTTTCTCTCCTCACTCCTTTCGAGATGCTCTAAATAATCTAAGTAACAATCTCTTCAAGACATCAAAATGGATGACAATTCTTCCGCGCGTTTACCCTTCTTCAGTCCAAAACCTTAGAATCATCTTTCACAAAAAGCTTGCCTATGACGACCACCCTCCTATCTTACCCTTGATATATGCACATTTGTGGCTTTCGTCGCCTCGCTCAGTACTCGATTCCCGGACGGCCAGAACAAGTGCCACCTTAAATGTCCAAACTAGACCACTATAACCCTTTCTTCTTAAACATTCACTCATCTTATCTAAACTGCACACTGCCAATTATCCAGAACTGTCTGTTTCGGGAGGAATTGCACTAGTTGCCCGTGTAAAATCGCATTTCTAATTTAAGATCTTGATACTCATGCACTATTGCTTGGAGGTCTGTAGGCTACTCAATCTTATTTCACAGAGTTTTGTGTCTCAATATCTTCTATTCTCTGTCGTAGATTTCTCCGATCTCTACGGCAAGGCGACTTGGCTGTTCCACCGGCCAGTCTCAAAGTTTGGCTTTGGTCGGCTAATCCTATTGGAATAAGTTGCCTAACAACCTGCGACGTGGGCTTCTCAGCCTCTTCTCCGCAAACGCTTGAAGACCCTTTTGTTCGATAGTGGTTCCATTGTTTAAGGTTGGGTCTCTCTAGAAGTGGCGCTATATAAATGTGCAATTACAATTACCATTACAATTACGGTTCACTCAATACAATGTTCAACCACGTGAACTGAATTTAGATTCGAACGCAGGCACTGGGTATGACCTCGTTTCCATACCAGAAATTGGATGACCCTTTTCTCCCAACCCTATTTGTATTAGACAAACTATTAAACCAGGCCTGCAAGTTTGTGAAACAGTTATTATTTTCTTTCGATTTCATATTGATAGAGACTTAGTGACTATATATCACTGGCACTCGCATTATCTGCGTCTTGCCCAGTAATTTTTAGTAATTAGTAAGTGGTTCATTTGAAAACACTGTTGCTATGCTGTTGATACTTTTGTACAGGCTGCTAAACTGAATAATATCCTAACCTATCGATCTAAGTCGACAACATTTGGCTGACTTTTCCGTAGGCATAAGTCAGTTGATGTCACTTTGTTTTAAGTTCTCAACTTTGACTCTACCTCATATAACTTCAGAGTTAAATCGGATCATTCGTATTGGCTGATCTCATGGACTGATAGTCTACCTGACAATAATATTATACAATTACATTTTCTGAACAATACCATGATAGACTATCGTAGCAAAAACTATTTTGTGATTGGTTATGAGTAAAATAAACTTAAAAATTGCCGTCAATTTCTGAAATCAAGTATGCACCGTTACCTTACACAAAGGACATGCAGACCATTTCCACAGTAAATCACTTCACTTAGAGTCTTTCCATTTATTTATGGAAGCGTTCACTTTGGTACCAATGGTTACGTTCTTGAAGAACTCAGTAGCTACACGCATATTGTATGGGAAATGAAAAGTCGTTCCTGCTGTTTGATGTCCATTCAAACGGTGAGTTGCAATAGAAAATTTTGCAATCTGGAGGCTGGTCTGTCAACATATCCTCAATGAGACAGGAAGCGTTTAAAGATCCTGATGATTGTACACTCTGGGGTCCCAGAGCATGTACTACAGTTTCTAAAACTATTTCTAGGATATGATGCCAACAAGCAAACCACAACAGATATTTTTCCATTTATTTTATAGAAGGATACATTCTTCACTTCGGTGACCATAGGCGGAGACTTGGTCTTGGGTTTCGGGGGGACCGGCGAAGGATCGGCCGAAGGACGATCGGCGAGGCGCGAAGCGCCGAGCAGAGGGAGGGGTTTAAGGAGGGAGATGTGCCACCTCCCCTATTTAAATTTTTTTGAATGTCCACACTGTAATGGTAGCATTTTAAGCAGTCATCTGAACAAAATTGCTCTATAATTTGAGTGCTGATAGGAACCAGCTGTCACTGTAGCTTACATGTAGTTTGAGTCGTGTTTGAGTTTGGGAGGGGTTTTGGGGAAGGGATGTGCTCCTTCCCTATTTAAAATTTTTGAATTTTCACACTGTAATGGTAGCATTTTAAGCTGTCATCTGAACAAAATTGCTCTATTCTTTGACTGCTGATAAGAACCAGCTGTCACTGTAGCTATTATTATTATATTCGTGAAATATTTCAGAAATATTGGGGAATATAAGCAGCTCCGTCCCCCCACCTCAAGTTTCGGGGGGGACCGTCCCCCCTGTTCCCCTAAGTCTCCGCCCCTGTCGGTGACCACTGTAACTGATGTGTAAAAGCACATTCCCTTAATTTGTCTCCAATGTTCCAGGCCAACGCTGCCTCATAAACAACCACGGCTGATGCCCTGTTCCTGCTGACAGTGTTGGAATAGATTCAATAGAAAAAGCTCGGCAACTTCGAAACCGGAAACAATAATCGAAAGACGATCATTCGAAGTAGAAAGGAACTTTCGGAGCCATCTGAAGGAACAAAAAATAGAGGATGCCCGGTGAAGAAAGTAAAAGTTGAAAAATAAGGACCACCCAACAAAGGCCAACATGCACATACATTATACACGTGACGAGACACAGTAATTACTCCTGTCTACGCTTGTCTAGCAGCTGTATTTTCGTTCGTCAACAGTGCTTGCATTTCAAAGCTGGTCCATCGCATAAATGTCATTTTAAACTCACTATTTCTAACTGGCTGTCAAGAATTTGGATATCTAATAGCATCATTCTGACCCAGCGACTGACTAACCGCGCCTCCGCGCGTTAAAATAATTATGTGGAATAATAATAGGCCTAAAGCTACTAAGGCGGCGGCTGCTGCTGCTGCTGCTGCTACTACTACAACTACTACTACTACTACTACTACTACTACTACTACTACTACTACTACTACTACTACTACTACTACTACTACTACTACTAATAATAATAATAATAATAATAATAATAATAATAAAAATAATATGCAACTGTCCGGATATCATTGTTGTTGTTGTTGTTGTTGTTGTTGTTGTTATTATTATTATTATTATTATTATTATTATTATTATTATTATTATTATTATTATTATTATTATTATTATTATAAATCACAAGTTAATGTAATTGAAACACCCGTTTGCAGTTGCACTAACCACGCCTGGCATATTCGATCATGTGGATTAATGCCAGCAAGCAGGGGGTCGCAGAAGGCCAGGGCAGATTGAAAACAGACGTTGCTTGTGACATGGTATGGGCGTCCGGAGGTGGGCAAGGGGGCATTTGCCCCTCTGGATTTTGCACACATTTAAAAAATTTTACTCAGCATCTTAGTTTTTAACAATGATAACCTTGAAATATCAAATATAATAACATTGAAACTTTCAACAGTTTTATGTTTGAAATAAACGTTCAGATGTAGCTGAAAAGGTATCCCAGAGGCTAACGACAGGCTCCATATCATGTCAAATGCTTCCAAAAGCGTTGGCGGCTGTTGGGATCAGCGCTAGACCCCCTAATCGCAGGAGCGAGATCTATGGGTGACGTGATAGGTTGCTTTCGGCATCCTTGTTATTCCCCTATGCCAATAATTCAAAACTTTGCTCCTTTAACAACTTTCTTGCACCCCTCCCCCGAAGAAAATTCCCCGGACGCCCAGGATTTAGAAGAATTGTTGGAGAATGTGTGTGTGTGTTTTTAAGTGTTCATGTGTGTTTGTGAAGCTTGAATATTTCTTGTAAATCCAGAGCCAGGTCACAATAGTTAGGGCTGCCAACCGTTCCGAATTCGCCGGGACAGTCCCGGAATCGACCTTGTACGTCCCGTGTCCAGGATTGATCTCACATTTTCCCGGAACTTGATGTAAATATCCACTTCACAAAATGTTGATCTTAATTGTTTTCGCACACTAAACTCGAACAACCAGCCGTAAATATGTTTAAAAGGGTGGTCAATGGTCATATAATTGAGGGTAGCTAGGTTAGTAATATATCCTCTGTGAAATGGCACGGCAACAACACTTGCCCTGTGTAGCCTGACTCTAATTATGATATTCGTTACATACAGTGATGACGACAGAGTAAGTTGGTAGTTGCATATCGATTGACTATGCGGGCGTCCTGGATTGGCAAATTAAAAACTTCGCAGCCCTATTTTCCGTCACAAGCACCATCAGCTGCATGTGAATCTACCCTAGCCGTTAGTTATCCCTACTTGCTGGCATTGAATAATTCCTTTATATTCTGGATCAGGTCACAAGTTACTTCGGTTTTCAATACACCCTGGCCTTTAACAAGCCCTGTTCGCTGGCATTATATATCTATAAATGTTACGTCAGTCACACCCGGTGAAGGCAAATACATTAATTTGTTTATAGAACGGAGGAGGTGTTCCGTGTCGTCCTCGATCCCGGATGAAGAAAGAGGTATAGCCCAACACTTCCAGACCGTGGGTTCAAATCCCAGGTGAGGAGGAACCATGTAGCTAGTTCCCTAGAGTCAGCCATGGCCTTCCGGCTCAAAATATTCGCTGCGTCGAAACGGAAGTCTGCCTCCAGAACCACTGGCTTCCATATCCTTACTTGCGAGGTATTCTAAGCTGGGGTGCGGGCTCCCTGGGAAACTGAGCAGGTCGTGACCATGTCCTCTACATAATAAGAGTTCGTTTTGGATCGATTAAAAGTCTACTTTACTTCAGTCTGCTCACTAACTGAATCCCCTAAATTGCAAAAGCTCTCTGGCATTGTTACCAAGGTTTACCTTGATGTTCTAATATCCCCGTCTGATGTTCCATGAACCATTTTTACTCCTCTTGTTGTCTATCTAAGGCTTCTGCCTGGCGCGATAAAAATGATCTCTGCTCCTCTTGTCGGCCAACTAATGCATTCCATGACTTTCTAGATCCCACATTGTCTTCTTGTCTAGCCGATGTGTCGCGTTGGTGCGGTATAAATGAACTTATCATTCTTTCTAATCTTTCAACAGCCATATCCGTCGCTGAGGAGGGTCTAGAAATAGTTTCGATAGGCTCATCTCTCATCGGGTCTATACCTGGTAGGCGTTAACAGGATAGGCCCTCCAGAAATTCGCGATTCTGCGCCGCTCAATTTTCGCGCAAAAATCCAGCTCTCGCGCAACGGCGCAAAAATTAGCAATGTACGCAATTTTCGCGCAAAATACCATAACAGATCGCTGTTTTCTTCACTTGATTCGTAATTTGTGTTCGTAATTCGCGCCTTTGAACTTTAAATGACTAAAAATCCACTGCGATGCGTAGTAAATTCAACATAGCAACAACAGCGTCGATCTAAATATAAGCTTAGATAGGGCCTATCGATGGTCGAGCGACACTTGAAAAACCGCGGAATGGGACTATAGTATTGAAGTTATAGAGGAATTAGTACTTAAGGAATATGTTTCTGTTTTTAATGCACAGAGTCTTAGTCTCAAAAATTCTAAAACTTGACTGCGACCAAATTCGTTAGACAGTGTGTGCCAAAAACAGTCATGCAACAGCGTGCGTGACCCTTCGCATAGTGCCAATGTGTCGCCTCGTTATCGAGCACATGAATTCATAGATGTTACATACGAAGAGTTAAGGCAACCATCCTGGTGAGTGGTGACTGACCATACAAGAAACTCGTCAGTCAGTGTAAAACTTTTGCAAGCATCAATAATTTTTAGGAAGCCAAACTATACACTAAATAACGAAAACACTGCTAAATACTTTGGCACACTGATTCATGCAAAACATAATGTACTTATACCACTTTTTACTTTGCGCAAAATGCGCGCAAAATTAGCGTTTTTGCCGCGCAATTTTTTCAATTTCTTGGCGCAAATTTCTGTGGGGCCTAACAGGAGTTTGAGACATGGTTATTCCTTTCCTTATTAAGAACAAGAAGATTCATTATAAGAAACATGTTTTGCGCGCGCAAAGTCACATAGAAATACGAATCTGAGGCTCGCTTAGTCTGTCGCCAGTCAGTTGGATGTCAGGATATTTGAAAGCCAATTGGAGCGCTCCTGAGTAATAGCCTAACCTTGAAGGGGCGCTATATAAATCTTCGTAATGAACGAGAAATAGTGAGTTTAGAGCCCTTTCGTAAAGAAAGACATGCTCAACACTTATTATCGAACAGACATTGGTAGGCGATTCCATTCCTGGGCAGCAACACGGTATGTACGAGAGCCCATAACAGTGCTACATCGAGACAACCTAAAGACCCATTTGCGAAGATCTTAGACTGCGAAGTTACATGCGGGTTTTATAGGTCAGACATGCCAGTTTAAATCTTATTCTGAATTCAGCAGGAAGCCAATGCAGTTGACCAAGCACAGTTAGAGGTGGTTTGAGGCGGGCAGGGCATTTTCGATGCGTTCAAGACCGTTGACTTCAAGATCTGAGATACTTGCAGACACAGAGTTGGCATAATAGAGGCGAGAGCAGACAAGAGCGCATGCTATGGTCTGTGACACGTATTTCGCAAGAGCAGACCTTACATGTTAGTGACGTACTGTTCTGATATGATAAAAACAAGATTTGCATCAAGATGACCTTCTCGTATTATTTATCTTGATGTCGTTACTTCTAAGTAAATATGTAAGTAAGTAAGTATATTCTTTATTAAACCAATTGCATATCCGCACTTTGGTGTACATACATTTATACAGAGTATAACATTCTTATTATAAACGATCTGCCTGTGAGATTGTCCGCTTGTGGAATAAAACGGTCATGTAGTCTCGGGTGCAGGGGAGTAGGGAGCGGCTTTTTGGGGGAGTAGCCCATGGAGTACATGCCCCGGGTTTCCCAAGACCGCAGAGAAGAGGCGTGAGTCAGCAGTGTGGCAAAGATGTTCAAACAATAGAATGCCCTCTGGCAGGTACCGCAGACGAATCAGACGCCGCATCGCCGACTGAAGGCGGTTCTTATCTCATCTTGTTTCATCTTGTGTCATCGATTACGTGTTTACGATGTGTTTAAATGCAATGTAATCGTAATCGTAAACTCGATATTTCTAGAGCGCCCGCAAAAGCGAAGTCGCGGAAACCAGCTTATTCACAGGGGCTTAATCAGAACAGAATCGATAGGCAGGGGTAAAGTAAAGGGCCGCATGATGCAGTTAGGCCTAATAAAATCATGTTTGGCAAGTTATTCACTTATGTAGGTTACTCGCTTGCTCACGTAACTACTTTCTGTCTTCTCTCTCTAGGTCTATATCTATCTCTGTCTGTTTATGTCTCTCTGTATTCTTTGCGACACGAAGTCAACGCTCTGCGACTGCTATGCCGAGCAATCCGAGCATACTAGATCGCAGAGCATTGCCAATGCTAGGAGCTGCGTGACATGAGCATTTAAAACTGTTTTTGACAACAGAAAGGCTTCTGGCTTCCTCAATAGGTGCATGAGGACTGTTCCAGGCATGTAGATCAGCGACCCGAAAGGCCCGTTCGCCCGTTTAGGTTTAGTTACTGACACAAATACCTCAGCGGACTTTGATGAACGCAGCCACGATCTATTTCGATCGTCCGAATGTGGCCTGATGTTGTCTGTGAGGTACTGAGGTAGCGTGGTGGGGACTTGTTAAGACATTTGCAAGTGCATCCAAAGTTTAAATTTGACGCGCTCGCCTATTCTGAGCCATTGAAGCTGATTTTGGATGGCAGCTGTAATGTGGCTCAAAAGAGGCATCTAACAAGGAACATTATCTGTTTATTCCAACCAAATGTATGAAACACATTTTCTGGTACATTTCTGTATATTATCAATTTAACAAGAACAACATAAATCGCAATTTGCACAGTTAGAGGTGGTTTGAGGCGGGCAGGGCATTTTCGATGCGTTCAAGACCGTTGACTTCAAGATCTGAGATACTTGCAGACACAGAGTTGGCATAATAGAGGCGAGAGCAGACAAGAGCGCATGCTATGGTCTGTGACACGTATTTCGCAAGAGCAGACCTTACATGTTAGTGACGTACTGTTCTGATATGATAAAAACAAGATTTGCATCAAGATGACCTTCTCTTATTATTTATCTTGATGTCGTTACTTCTAAGTAAATATATAAGTAAGTATATTCTTTATTAAACCAATTGCATATCCGCACTTTGGTGTACATACATTTATACAGAGTATAACATTCTTATTATAAACGATCTGCGTGTGAGATTGTCCGCTTGTGGAATAAAACGGTCATGTAGTCTCGGGTGCAGGGGGTAGGGAGCAGCTTTTAGGGGGGCTTTTGGGGGGAGTAGTCCATGGAGTGCATGCCCCGGGTTTCCCAAGACCGCAGAGAAGAGGCGTGAGTCAGCAGTGTGGCAAAGATGTTCAAACAATGGAATGCCCTCTGGCATGTACCGCAGACGAATCAGACGCCGCATCGCCGACTGAAGGCGGTTCTTATCTCATCTTGTTTCATCTTGTGTCATCGATTACGTGTTTACTGTATATAGGCCTATAGCCCAGTCCCGTACCTTTGCCTGCATTAACCCTTTGCTATGGAATCAACTCCCCCTTTTTCGCACCAAAATACTTTCCGGTGGCCCTGCTACATCTTTTTGCTACGTCAAAACTTGTCTTTATTCCCGGGGACTTTCGCACTGGTGTGCATTCACTCGGCTTCCTTCTACGCCCAATTGAAGACTTCGTAGCGCCTCTGAGTAGAGCCCTTGAAGAGGCGCTATATAAATTTTATGATTGATCGATTGATTGATTGACTGATTGACTGATTGACTGATTGATTGATTGATTGGTGTGTACTGTGAGAGGCGCTTATTAAATCTTTAAATGCAATAAATATAATCTGTATCCTTTAACATCTCGAAAACCTTAGATAGTGGATTTAATCACAAAGGCTTAGTAAACCACTTGATCTATTCGAATGCTTTTAGCTGTTCTAGCATTATTCGATTACCTCTAAATAGTCCGTCGGCTAATGTCACAAAAACAAGGGTTATAAAAGTTTGGGTAGAATCTTGGCAATGAAGCTTAAATTAGAGATATGATAGTGCTGAGTCAGAAAAATGTTGTTGCCAATTTTATTTTTATTTCATGATTTACGCCCCTGGAGGACGTTTTTATCATGACGTCATATGCTCACCTTAAAACTGCCGATTAACTAAACAGGTTGGTGTAAAAATTAGCTACAGTAGCTCGGAATATGCCATACCTCAAGTGGACCTCAAGTAAGCCTATCACAGTTGATATTCAAACTGGGGGAATGCCACCTTCTCCAAAATGACGTCCCTGGCTGGAAATCTCAGTTTAGTTTCAAAGTAATCTATGAAACGTATTTTTTTAATTTTACATATTTTTTAAAACAAAATACCACAGGGTCTGTACAGCTAATTGCTCAGCTAAGATTTAAGCTAAAGAGAAACAAGCTATGCATGCATCTAAAATTGAACAGGATCATTTATTCAAAACAAACATACAGAACGCAATTTAATGCATTTTAAATCACTAGAGCTACTACCATTATATCGCATGATGTAGTCCTCTCTAGCATGGTGGGACCTAGCGAGTGGAAGGGACAAAACTCGTCTCGAGTGCTTCATGAACAGACTCAGGCCTGCTGGTTACTTAATCCTAATGCTAGAAATAATTAACATTATAAAATGATCGATCGATCGAATTTTACAAAACCGTATTCATTTTAACCGGAGAATATTTGAACCACTTTTGGACGTTCGATAGGTGACGTAGAACATGATCTATCATTTTTCATATAATGCTTCAATGTTTGCATGCGTTATGGTTGCATTCTCATCAAC
>JACEVL010000954.1:0-92500 GCA_020284085.1 Aporrectodea caliginosa
TTGTATACCTTTGTCGTTGAGGCTTTCTTTGTTGTATGTAGCAATGATTCAAATGCGTATTCACCAGTCGACGTTGTTTCGAATCCCAGACGTTGATTCGAATCCCAGACGTTGTTTCGAATTCCACCGCTGCTGCCACCAAATAATGTCACCAACTCTTTTCTTTCTTAGTTGTGACCTACCTCAAGAACTTTCCCTTATCTCTACATATAAATTGCTCAACGTCTTCTAACTGTTTAAGAATTAAATTGACACAGTTCTTTGAATGTTTCTTTCTTTCTTCAAACACAGTTTAATAACAACAACTCAACTCTTGCATTAAAACAACTGTACTACACTGTATTGTTCAAATTTACTGTCATCAGCAGTTTCTAAGTTTGGCGCGCTAACTGCACATGTAAAACAATCTACCGTCAGCCAATGTTTAGGCTACTTTAGGCCAAGCGCCCACGAGCCGACAGCGCAACTAAGGCCTAAGACTAAAACGCTTAACAATCGATACACATTATATATATATATCAACCTAAAGAACACCTGTGCTCATTATATATGCAAAACATTAGTTCACAATAATCAATTTAGAAAAAACTAATTTGATAAATTACTGGTAAGGCTGAAGTCCTTTCTCCACATCTGATTTGGTAGAATGGTTCCGACCAACCCATTCTTCCACTGGATGAAATTCCAGCCATGGTATCAGTGCTGAGCAGACGTGACAACCCAAATGACTAGCCTGCCTTTAATCATCAAACCAAAAAATGTCCAAACCTCAGAGCAAATCTGTGATCTTCATACAGTCAAATAAAATTAAAACAAATATCATCATTTCAACATCTTCGTATACAGTCAAATCAAACCATAACGAATATATAACCATTTTAATTCAATAAATACAAAATATCATTTCATACAGTCAAATCAAACTATAATAAATATTACCATTTTAAATCTTGAATCAATACACAGATTCTTAATGCAGTCATACTCAAAGCACTCAATGCACCCAAAATAGCTGGTAGTTACTGGGTGATAAACACTCAGTATCTTCAAAACAATCAGAATGCTGTTTGATGTCTCCGGTCATGTTGTATTTATTGATTTAAGGCTTTATGCAAAGCAGTCTATCCAATCCAATATTAATTTGTTTTATTATTCTTTGTTTCTGGACAAAACTAGCGACCAAATAAGAGGGGTTTCATTAAATATAAAAAAGAGGAATTTCACTACATAAATCTCCTTTAACCTATACAATAACCAAAGACTGAGCAAAATAATACCAGGTGTTCAAATATGACGCACAACTATAAATAAATTCTGAAGACGGTAATGATGGATAGGCCTATTCTAATTTTGCCCACAGTCTATGTTAAGTACAATATCAGCTAGGGCACAATTTACAGCCATCAAGCCTTCAAACCCAATCGCTTTAGAAAGCCATTTTGTACATAATAGACCTGTTGCCGCTTTTATATGATAGTACTCCAGATTTGGAAGTTTCACAGGTCCAGACAAACAGGCAGCCATAAAAAGTTTTCTGGATGTAAACCCCATTGCCCCAAGGGTGTAAGACACAAGAAGTAGGTCAGAATATCAGAGGAAATATTAAGCTATTATTACAACCGGATTTATCAGACAAATTCTAAGAGTTGTAACAATAAAATCCTAAAACAGTGTTAGAGATTCTGAACCGAATCTTGGAACCTGCATGCCAGTAATAGGCAGATGAGAAGTGAGGAATGGTTTGAAGACAACTAACAAAACTGGTGCCCAAATCGGAATGATACACGGCTGAACCTTCAACACACCATTGGCTCTTCATACTATAGTGGAAATACTGTCAATAATACATCAAAAGAAGTACTTAGCACTTATAACCTTTACCACATTTGAACCATTGAAGCACAGTTGCTGTTGGGGTATTTACAGATTCCTATATCAAGACCAATGCATTTCACATAAAAGTTCCTCAACATACTTAACCTTAGCATGCCTATACTATAGTATACACCAGTCAAAACCGTTTCTATGTTTTCAAGGACCATTAGAGGCTTTCCACTCCCTCTAAGTTGGGAGCCCCACCCCCTCCTTCTCTGAATGGAGATCAAAGGGGCTCAATTCCTAAGCCACCACCGGCCAGGGTTCACACCAGGAACAGAGGTGTCTTCTATTCCCAGGGAGTGTATGCAGCAGACGACCCCAGGCAGAGCAAATTAACACCACAGAACAGGAATAGATCCCTAATGGATCTCCTATACCTGGGATCAGATAGCCTGATAAGATTCAGACAGTTAAACACTGGGGGAAGTTTGGGGTGTGAGGTTCAACACACTTTTAAAGCCATGGATGGATTGGATAACAAGGAGATGACATTCTTGACATTTTAATGGACACCAATGGCACAATTAACACCAGAGAAAGTAAGCATGCAACAAACTCAGTGAATCAATTGATTCCTATAGAAAGGCATTTGCTTTTCTAGAGAGTTTGCAGGCAACATAAAGATAACAAATTATGGTTCCAAATGATATATAATTATCAAAGGTGTGTGCACATTGTTGTGGAAAAGATATGTCTATTTGATGCTGGAAGCAAATGCTAAAGGCAAGCATCATTCACTGACATACATATGTATGTATGTATGTATGTATGTATGTATGTATGTATGTATGTATGTATGTATGTATGTATGTATGTATATAGCACCTCTTAGAAATCACATGGATGCAGAAAAGGGCCAACTGATGTACAGTGAACTCTAACTTCATTTATACCAGTAAGGAAATACCCTTAAAGATATTCTTAGAAGGTGCTATAGACTCTGGACAGATAAAAAACAACATATAGCCCATACATTTCATTTGGTAATATGTTCAAACAGGTTTCTAGCAATGCTTGGCAACCAATATGATAACTTTGGCAAATGGTAGCATGACACCAAGCGATCTGTTAATGCATGTTAGCACAACATAGTCATTGACAGTGACAGTCGAATGTACCCGATAAATGCTACTCTATCAATCGCACCATATACTTCACCGAACTTCACTTTCTAAAAGTCTTTGTTAACATTTGGATTTCTGAATTAGAAAATGTATGCCTGTTGTGCTATATAATTAGCATGTCTACCCTTTCTCCTGTATACAGAAATATTCAGACATCTGGCAATTCTGCAACTATTCATAAAACGGGAGATAAATGAGTGAAGCTGCTCGGAGATTTGCTGAAGACGTGAGAGGGAAAACGAATTTATGGACAATTTGCCTGACTGCAGAGATGTATAGTTGGTCATTACGTAGTCAAGTGCTAGGAGGGAGGGAGGGAAGGAAGGTGGATAGGACAGCTGCAGATGGTCTCAGCCGACCTTTGATTCTATTACCAAGACTTTCTTTTCAACTCCATGGGTGGAGAACTTCACAATTTGCCAGCTATTTATCCCTACTTATCTTCTGTAGCCATTGTGCTTTGGGGCAGAGGCAGGCAGGGACATCCACTTGGGGCGGGAACCATAAAAGCGCTTCCACAGCTCGGCAGGCTTCTAACAAAAGAGGAATTAACTCAATGACAATGTTCAGGTTAACTAATCATTTCTGCTACGCTGGTTCCACACAAAAGCATGCCAGGACCTGAGAACCACCGCCAGATGTCGGCAAGTATACCCAAAAACAGACAGACACAGACAGACAGACAGAAAGACAGGCAGCCAACACCAAGCACAGGAAGGACTCTGAAGAAGAAAAGCAATCCTTTCGGCTAGCCCTATACAGAGAGGTATAGCAATGGGAATGAAGTGTGAAAGATTTCATTTTTTCATATTCTTGGCATATCAGAGTGGGAGGTCAGACCTCTCCCTGGCCATATGATTTCCCCTCTTGCAATTAATGTACGGTCAGTGTATACTCTTCATCACTTAATTGTCTATATATGGGGTAAAAGTGGAACCAACTCTGAAAACGAATTTCTGCCCTAGCAGGGGTCTAGAACTCTGACCTCTCAATCGAAGGCACAGTATAATAACCACTAGAATTGCAGTCAAAAGACTCAATACACTAAATCTGCTTCAGTTCAGATATGGACCAATCTGAAAGCCAATTCAGATTCAACTTGGTCCAATCTGAAAGCTAATTCAGATTCAACTTGGTCCAATCTGAAAGCCAATTCAGATTCAACTTGGTCCAATCTGAAAGCCAATTCAGATTCAACTTGGTCCAATCTGAAAGCCAATTCAGATTCAACTTGGTCCAATCTGAAAGCCAATTCAGATTCAACTTGGTCCAATCTGAAAGCCAATTCAGATTCATCAACTAAAGCAAATATTCAAATACACGATAGAAAGAAATAGCTGCTCAGATAAAAAGTAGAAAACACATATCAATGTAAAGGTTAAAAGGTATACCTAATGTTCACAAAGCTGTGGACTATAATATAAAGCAAATGCCCAAAATATTTCAGTGCCATACAAAAGCTGCATCCTGGAGAACAACTTACATCTGATTACGTCTGCTTCAGTCAGACAGAACACAAAGTGTTTCCAGCATCACCTAGGAAGTACAAGTCTATTGCAGGCTGTCTGTTCTGTTAGTAGTTAAGATTTAAATTGCATAACATGTAAATGTACAGCGCAGTGCGTTTGTCAGGCGCTTATTAAAGAAAAGATATTATTATTATTATAATTACATGAGAGCCCAGAAGCAATACTGTTTAAACACCTAATCCTATTAAACACCTAATCCTATTAAACACCTAATCCTATTAAACACCTAATCCTATTAAACACCTAATCCTATTAAACACCTAATCCAATGCATTTGTTACAATGGCAAAATTTGGACAACCCCTCTGACTAGACGCAGCGCTCATGAATAAGCTGGTGCCCTGCGCTTGGCTTTCGAGTGGCGCTTTAGAAGTTTGGAGATTATGATTAAGATTACGAAAATCCAAACGAGGTTCCACGAATCAATGCAATCTGTGCAAATTGAAATCACTTTCAATTTCACCCCTACACAACTACAGATAGGACGAGATTAAAGTAAAGAGTACAATAGTTAAGCTCTACTTACCTCACAAATGCTATAACCAGAAAATCCACAGCAATAGTAAACTGTTGAATATGTCAGCTGGCATACAGATAAGAGAAGTTAGAGACCTGGTCTTAAACTGAAAGGGTTATTCCGCCCTATAAACTTCTGTGTGTCAAGTTGTGTTGGTTGCCTAGTATACTTAAAGAACACAGCCTTAATAGGAAGGTCCTTAATACCTTAATACTTTTAGGGTTTGCAGATTGTAGCCCATTCACCCTTTCAATTCATGAATCCTGGGGTCCAAACATCAAGGTGTCAATTTTAAGAAGACAGCACCAATAAAGGCCAGCCAGACTAAAGAGTTGTAAATGCTCAGTAACTGGTGACCAATAACAAGGAAACCGTGGTAATAAAAGGTCCATCCCATATTACTACACAAGAGATGGCGACTCCGCCCATAACCCTGCATAACCAACGGCAATGCAGGAAATGAAGTGATTGACACTTCACGGCTGGACATAGTCAAACAACCAGAAATTAGCAATTACTAAACCAAAGAAACCTCTGCAATCCTTCCCTCTAATTACAACCTATACACAAAATCCTAAATTATATTATCTGGAAGATCAATCTCCCGGAAACAATACAAGTCAAGTATAGCCTTCTACTCAACTCCCTCCCTCTTTCAATTCATATCACAATCCAAAGTTATTCTCTAAAGCATTGTAGATTCTCAATAGACTAAACAGCTTCAAAGACAGCCTTATCAAAGCACGTAAGGTTTAACCTTTAACGAAGAGAATGTACTAAAAGCTACTGGAAAACCAATGCAGCTCATGGTTCAAGTGTTAATTAAATAATATAAAAGGCAGAATATACCAAAACAAATAGTCTCAACTATAAACAGATATAAAATAACAAATTTCATAATTTCTTGATTTAACATTATACAGGTATACCATAGGCTTTATATTAAGGTAAACAAAGGTAAGGTGAAGTATCCATGGACCGCTTACCAATATTGCATGCCTGTATGAAAACCGTCCTTAGAAGTGTGGTGCCTGGTGACATGTATAGGCCTACGTCTAAACAGTTTAGGGTGAACCAACAACTGAACAAATTTTCCTCAGTGCGTAACTAGCATCGTATTGAATTATCAGTCACTTGTGGTACTCAGGGATATTCTAAGTGTAGCCAAACAAGCAAAACATATTGGACAACAACACATCATCAGAAACAATACATAAATCTAGATAGATATACCTGGACCAGGGACAGATTGATTATATGGTCCAAGAAGTTCAGCAGAATGACCTATCATCTGATGCCCGAGTCTTTTTTAATCAACAAACTAAATCAATTTTAAACATACTCAGCAAACTCAGCATGCACTCATAATAAAAACAGCCAGCTCTCAAAATGATAAATTTGCACAGTTCACCCTTCATGCACCTGGACAGCCTTCACGAAATACATACCCGGTACACAAGTTTACACATTTACATGCATTGTAATGCCTGATTATCTTACTGCACTTCATAAACGAACATATTTACAAGAGACATTTTCATACTGACAGTCCTCTAAACTGATAACCATTGAACAATGGAGCCCTGTATACAACTGGCTAATAAAGTTCCAAGATCAGGTCCAACAGAACTTAATATCCCTGCCATGGAATACAGCATCATACAGTCGTCACCCAAAGTGTGGAAAGTACTCCCTTCATTCCTGAATAAAAGTTTAGAAACAATCTGAAACACCCATATGGGCAAAGTATATAAAAGCCCACATGATAGGCTCAGCAAATTGCCTTCTATGAGAGAAACATCTCCAGTGTTTTATTTATCGACGCCGTCATATCGACGATGATTGTCGTACAAACATCTCCAGCTGCCATAGGTGTCTATGTATATGAGAACAAACTTGCAGATGTTGTAGCCTCATAAAAATCTGGTTCCTTGAAATGTCTGCATTTCCTCTACAGAAATAGATAAATATAGCAGAATCCAAAACAGAAAGTCTACAGCCAACAAACAAACAAATGGCTATTTAAACATTTAAATAAAATACTGTACACCCTTTCTACCTTGGGCTCAAACAGCGGAAAAGAGAGGATCCCTGTGGACATGGGGGTTATTAGCTCACCATTCCCCTCTAGCAGAGTCCTTCCATTCATTCAATAAACAATTCCGGTTCATCAATGGCTGGACAACAAGTCAATGGGACATCAGAATGATACCCAGTAGTCAAATAAGAATTAGTAGAGGGGGAGGACTCAAGAAATCCTATCCTCAATTAATATTTACAGTTGGACACAGGTCTGAAGACCTCAATTAGACCTTTTAGACAACTTCAAAGGTCTAAGCTGAACAGCTTAAATTAGAACATTCAACATACCCTTATTTAATGGATTTAAAAGGGTATTGTACAAAAGCCCTATCAGTCATAAACAATATAGCACACTGCAGATACATGTAAATAGGTCCAGTGATCCTATTGGGGGGGGAACTGATCAAATTAAAACTACAACTGTAGATTGCTAACAACACTTGTAAAAGTAATGTCTAATTGCAGCAGAAATTAGAGTTATCAGTCAGGAAATAAAGCACATTCAACTAGACCTACAACCAGACACATATATATGCCACAGCTACCTCAAAGCCATCCAGAGATCCTGCGTGGCCGAGTAGGTTGGTGCCCGCGCGCCGCGCCGGCGCCCCGGGTTCGCTTCCCGGTCGGGTCGGTTTATCAGAGATTAATTTCTCGGATCTTTACTGCGGGTGGCTCGGTCGCAATATAAACGTGGAGTACGAGGTTGCTTTCTGCCTCCGACACTGATCATCTTCGATATGAAAAAGTGTCGTTAAGCAGTAATACAATCAAAGCCATCCATAACATACTTCAATTGGTGTGGTTGATTAAAGGCAACACAATGTACAACTTCATATAAAGGCCCCCTAGTGTTTATTTGTTCAGATCATTTTTATGCCCCATGCTCTGCTGACAACTGGCATTTAATAAAGGCCGACATTTCCCTGCACAAAGGAATATTTCACCCCTGATAAAAATTTTATATGTGTTTCTAATAACATCAATACCGTTAGCTGAACTGGCACATAAAACATTTAATATTAGGATGATTTACTTTTGACTTGTTATTTCATAATGTACACCAAAGTGTGGTTAGCTGTTGGTTTTAATAAAGGATATACTTACCGTACTTACTGAAAACATGGTTGCATGTCGTTTTCAGCATTGTCTGCCATGTTTGTGTAAGGTAATTAATTGTAGCAGACATGCTGGTATACCCAGTATCTTTATCATTTGCATGGCACAAAACTGGGACTCAGATATTTATTAGAGATCAGCATATAAGACACTTAGAGGCCAGAATGTACTTGCAAAAAATCCCACCCACACTACTCAGTGGTTAAAGTGGTTTGGGTGAGCAGTGGGAACTCCAAAGAAGAGTTTTATTGGAGAGCATGTGTTATCAGGGTTCCATTGCATGGTGAGCAGTGGGAACACAAGCAAACAATTTCAAGAGCAGTGGGAATTCCGTTCCCACACCACTTTAAATGCTGACACTACTAGACACTTGCTTTTAACGGTGACCCTGCTCTTAAAAGAATTTTTACTGCAGGTATTGTTTGACTGGTAAATTCATGCAGTTTCATGGACAAATTTATTCTCTCAAAATGTGAATATTGTGATTACTGAGACATTTCAGTTATTCTATATTTATTTTCCAACAAGTCTACAGAATGACTTCTTACACATTTCAAAAGATATATTATTAGCAGAGCCTTAAACACCTCAAGCACGTAAGAAACATCATCATACTAAATCAGTTACCAGGTCTACAGAGTATATTAGCAGAGGTGGCACAAGACATTTTTTGTAACCACGGCATAGCCAGGGCAGTCATACAAGTAACCATTGCAGGGGGTAATTTATAGTGAACGCGGTAGCGCGAGCTGATTATATATTTGCAACAAATATTAAAGTTCATGCGACCGCTCTCAACATAAATATCTTGGGTTTGCCTGGTCTTCATAAGACGTTTCTCTTTCCCCGGGGCTTCTACACTGAGAGCGCCTCTGAATAGTCCATACTGTGAGAAGTGCTTTACAAATGTTTAGATATAATACAATACAATAAATCGGCCACCCTGCACTATTAGAGTTCTCTGGCGGTTTCCCCCACTGGGACAAAGCCCTGGTCTCCCTGACCTTTGGGTAGCATGCACAGTTCAGTTTTCAGGTGGGTAGCATGCACAACAGTTTTCGAAAGCAAACAGTTCACCAAATAGAGACACTGAGTCAGGTATTGTTTACACAAATGCTCAAATAACTCACTAGCTAACTCATGTCATTGAAATACAAACAGGCAAGTGATAACAGTTAGGACTTAGGCCAATGCTGTCAGCTGCATGCGGCAATGTGAATACACAGCTACAGATATGTCCACAACTTTGTTCAAATCCAGTGAACAGGCTCTGGCAGGATGCATTGACAAAACTGCTACATCGGACAATCTATCATAAAGTATTGTAGTTCTCAAGTGTGTCTTTATTAGCTTGAGGCAATTGAATGAGCGCTCCGATTGAACAGATGTAACTGGAACAGTATACATGCAATTAAAGCCTGTTCAGCTCATAGAAGGCTTCATCAAATTGTGCAATGAAAAGAGTGAATGCAATCAGTTTATCACCTTCAAATGTTGACATTGTCCCGTTTCGTTTTTGCATTCAATCATTCTTTTCAACTGTCGCAATTGCAGATCTACATCATCCATGTTGGCTTTGTAATTCCATGCAAAGGGAGCAAGAATTTCACCGTTTAAAAAACCTGCACTACCTGAGGCATTTGCTCTGGCTTGCCCACCTGTAGTGACGCCACTGTAAATTAGCTGATAGCATCAAATTTTTCTCCTACAATGCTCCACTAGAACATTGCTATCTTGCCATCAACTGCTAGCAAGTGACAAGTACTAGGTAATGGTTAAAAACTTGTCAATATGCCTCTACAGAATCTCTTAAATTTGCAGAACATCTGCATACTAATGATACTAGTTCAGCAAAATATCCCTTCTTCATAAAAATCTCCCCTGTCGCTTCCCATCTCTCCAATCATCCCCTATTAAGTTTTACTACACTCGACTACTGTAACACTACAATTAATTTTATGGGCACCATCACATTACTTCAAGTAAGACTTAAGTTACATACAATATCATGTTTTCTCTCTGCACGATAGCTTTCTGTGTATCCATTTCAAACAGGCAATCATTACATAATTATAAAGAACAAGCACTTAATATGCCATTCTATCCATCATCCTTGGCAGCCACATCTTTGTTAAACTGTGTTC
Organism: Aporrectodea caliginosa; assembly: GCA_020284085.1. Classification (NCBI taxonomy): domain Eukaryota; kingdom Metazoa; phylum Annelida; class Clitellata; order Crassiclitellata; family Lumbricidae; genus Aporrectodea; species Aporrectodea caliginosa. The sequence goes on from JACEVL010000954.1 coordinate 10,394, forward strand.
ATTTGTTCAATCACCTTCTGCTGGATGGTATGTTGTTCCTATAGTACATGTCTTGGCTTTGCCTGGTCTTCAGTCTCAGCCAGTGGCATAAATCATGGGGTGAACAGAGGGGTAATGTCCCCCAAAGTTTTGATTGGGCCTGTCTGTCCCCCCCTAAAAAAATGCCAAAATCAGGCCCCGAAAAATCTGTCCCCCGAAGCAATGTACAGACTTCAGCTAGCTAGTGTCACCATTTGCAATTCCATACCTCTTTAGTTTCACAACATTCTGAGCTTTTCATTCTAATCTGAAAACTTGCCTCTTCCACTCTGTTTATGGTTCAAATCAATTCTTGATTTCAGGCATCAAATTCGCCTCTAAACTATTGTACAATGTATGCAAGTTATATTCGTTTATTTCCACAATACAACAGGCAAAATGCCATAGGTTAACAATAAAAGATGTCAGTATGGCTACTTATGGTTGAGTTAATTAGTACATGTTTTGTGGGATAAAGTTCATCGAGTCTTTATCGGGGAGGGTGCAGTTGTGTGACAAGGGAAATTATCAAATGACTGCACAGTGAGATTACGAGGCAAGATTACGAGGACGACACATTACGAAGTCTAGGCTGTCCTGGAAGTGTGGATAGCCTAATGACTTGAATCTAGACACTTCTGGACGTCGGCAACTTTTAACTTTGTTCGATCATAACAGAATGTTTTACAGCATGTTTGTTTTTGTCGATGTGCCATATTAACAGGCAGCGTAAATAAGTCATAAGCCTGAGACACGAGACAGAGAACAGCTGATTGGTTGAGTCTCATAACAGCTCAGTAGCACAACAAAAGTCAAAACGGTTCCATAGGAGGTTGTGAAATCATTACGTTGTGTCAGTTATTTGTAAGCAAATAACTAGATTTAAAGGCAAGCTTGCTTACCCGTGCTTTTCAGTTGTTCAATTAACGCGCCTTTGCTTTGAGATGCTGACGCACATCCACCATAGTCTCCATAGATACATAAATGCACAACCATCGGTCTAAATATAGATATCGATCAACCAAATCCAAAGGTCTTTGACCAAATCCATAGAGCATGTTATGCGTTATTCAGCGTCGCATTCGCTAGGTGTCGCCAAAGATTTTAAAATGTTAAAAAGATGTTAAAATCTTTGGGTGTCGCTGTACTGTTAGTTATGTAGCGCTTGATTAAACACTTCGGTAAGTATTGTTCGGCTGTATCGGAAGCTTCTGAAAGCTGATGCTATCCTAGCTTCATTCAATAAACGTTAACCTTTTGTCTGAGCGCATAGGCGGAGACTTGGTCTTGCGTTTAGAGGGACTGGTGAAGGAGCGGCCGAAGGCCGATCGGCGAGGCGCGCAGAGGGAGGGTTTTGGGGAGGGGGATGTGCCCCCTCCCCCTCTAAATTTTTTTGAATTTCCACACCCTAATGGTAGCATTTTAAGCTGTCATCTGAACAAAATTGCTCTAGTATTTGAGTGCTGATAAGAACCAGCTGTCACTCGTAGCTATTATTATTATATTCATGAAAATTTCATGAATATGATAATGATGAAATATTTCAGAAATATTGGGGGATATACGCAGCTCCGTCCCCACCTCAAGTTTCGGGGAGGGGGACCGTCCCCCTTAATTCTCCGCCCCCCGGCTGAGCGTCATTACGCTCCTCTCATTACATTGATGGCTTGTTCTGACTGAACGCCTGTGAAGGCACAATATTCATAATCGATCGTAATCTCCGGATTTCTTCAGTATCGAAAGTTGTAGGAACCATCGTATTTTCAGGCATTGTCAGTTACTTTCCGTGTATCTGGTCTGACCTCAAACTGGACCCAACTGCATAATACCCGTACGCAGACATGCAGTCTACAATTTCGAACGGAGTAGGCCTATCAAAGACTCTTAAGAGATTTGGGCCTACTAGTCCTCTGCGGCGTCCCTGGATCCACTGATCTTACCCATCACGCAAATTAAACGCTGTTGGTGTACAAAGAAATAAAATGATGATATAAAGTAACAGCTTAGCCAGAGTCGAGGAATAACATATGAGATACAAAGTTTCGTGAATCTTTATCAAAAAGGTTAAAGTTATGAGGTCTCTCCCTGAGAAAATAGGGGTGAACTGTTGGTTGGGGAAAACGGCTTTGAATAGTGGTGTATGCCTCATGAGCAAGAACTATCGTAGCGGTGGAATTTTGAGTGAATAAATCCAAAGCGTTTTAGTCTGTTCATCAGGCGTTCAATGCGGGATTTATCCTTTTCGTACGCCAGTCTCCACCAGACAGAGGAGGCATGCTATGATGGTTGCGCGAGTGATCAGTTGTAGAGTATCTGCAGATGCACTGTGGTTTTTGAATGTTTTAAGTGTGAAGATAGAAGCAGTGACTTTTTATGCCTTCGTTGATGTTCTAAAACTGATAGTTCTAGTTTTCTCCAATGGTCATGCCTACAGCTTTTATGGAGATAGAAGACAAGTCATTGAGGGTTTGTTAAAGAGTGAAGACTGACTATGACATTGGCGGTATACAAGTTATTACATCAGATTATCTTATCAAGCTTGTTCAATCAATTAAAATCATTTGGGAGGAAAACAGGGTCAAAGTTTACAATTACTGTGATTACCTTGTTAAAGTTCTTGCCTGTGTAATAAGATGATCAGCATGACTACATACCCGTACAAGTATTTAAAAGTCTCAAAGATTTGCATTTTGGCTATTTTTTGCTATGGCAGCAAAAGCACACAACAGCTACATGCACTACAATGGACCACTCAGTTAAAGCTATGCTACAAGACTTGGGGATCAACGGTTTGAAATCCAATAATTAAAAACCTTAGAAGTTGTTGACAGAAGAGTAATAAACAATGCAGAAAAACGCAGACAATGGGTTGGAGGCATCCAAAGTAAGTACGTAATTAATTGTTTGAGGACATCCTTTATGGACAACTCTTAAATGCTTCACAACCGCATTCACTAATGCAGTCAATTCAAAAGACAAAATTTGGTTTAGCGAACACAACAGTGCCGGAACATTATTAACCGAGCTTGTCAACTGCACTATAATCATGTGTAGTGAATTTCCATTATTCTTGAGCCTTATCCTTTTGCAGTTTACTGTATTGGCACTTTCATTAATCCATTGTTACAATAACTCCAGAGCTTGAATCTCTGTACAAGACTTTGATGGACAGACACAATACAATGATCTTTCACATGCCCATTACAAATAACTTAAACTACAGGTTTTCAACCTCCTAAGCTACCTATATTGTCGTAGCAATTTAAAAAGCTCTAGGCCATCCAAGATTTTCTTCTAGTGGCACTACAACAGAAGACTGCTTTGGTAAAATGTAGATCACGTTTTCATTTCGACAAATGAAATGCGAAAGACAAAACGAAATCCTAGATCAAGTTAAGAAGTTTCTATTAAATTCATTCACAGCTCCTCCTAGTCTCCTTTCAAAGCAGTACGTTCACCAGATTGTTTCCCCTGGCTTGAGATCTCGGCCACCATAGAGAGCACTGCGGTTGTGGTAGGATCGATAGTTCTCTCCCATACGTCGGTCAAGGTAAGCACCGAGCAAGAAGGCTGCCAGAGGAATGCTAAATGGCCCATACTTGCCAAGAGCATTCCTCGTCAGTACACCGCGACGGATGAAAATCATACTGTCTGAAATTAATAATTTTCAGCTTTCTTAAATTCCACTGGCAACAATCATCACTAAGTTCATTGTTCGATAGTTATTTTAAACATTTCAGTAAAAAAAGTTGTAAACTAATTAAGTCCCCCGCAATCAAAATAATCAATTTCTGCCTCAAGGTTTGAGCCACAATTTCCATACAAACTTAAGCACACAGAATCTTTCAGAATTGTCAGTTTCTTGTTACAAACATACTCTGCAAAAAGTAGTTACAACTACAGTATAGGAAGCATCTACAATCCAACTGCACAAATCAGGTAAACCAATTTGGGTATTTCTGTGAGTAGGCATTAGGCAATTAGCCTACTAGGGTACATGTCTCCATGTCACAGTCTCCCACTCTTTGACTATGTACCACTTTTGACTATATTTTACTGGGCTGGATGCTATATTATCACACTAGTTTTATTCCCTCTCTGGCAGATGCACCACCTTCAGCTACATTTAGATCTGCAGGTCTCTAAGTACTATCAAACTAGCCTTGCTCCTCCTGCATCTTCAACATGACTTCAACATATTAAGTGTCCTCTTACAAACATGGCCATTCAACATCTTAAGGCATTTTGAAAAGTCTGCAGTAGCTTTGAAGTGTTCAACAATTCCTAAGCAAGTTATAAGACGTGTAGAGTCAGCAATCAACAGGAACTTGGTTCTACATTGTTAACTCACTAACCTTTTTCATGACCTAAAACAGATGGCAACTTGAGGAAAAGCATTGAAACAAGCTTTATTGATGCTTTATCCACGTGAATCTTAAAAGGTTACCGTATGTATTTATGAAGCAAGCTGCTCTGTCAGATGTCTCGCTTTTTCAGCCTTGTATCTTCTGGTTCTCGACCAATCAGCGTAAATGGCCCAAGTTGTACAAACTGGAAAAGCTATGCTGATCAAATTCTTCCTCAGAACTGCAGACACCACTGACAATTTCATGAAAAGTCTATACTCCAAGCCTTGGATAAAAACAACAACACAAAGTAATCATGCTGTTTACTTACAACGTCATAGAAGACAACACAATCGATACTATAGCACGTCAAAGGATTTCCAAAAAATTCAATAGTCTGTACTTTTCTTGCAGTGCCAGTGCTTTATAGGTTTTTAGAGAGCACAGTATGGTGTCAAATTCACAAGTGAACGTGCCAAGCGACATATGCACTCTACATACACCACCCATCAAAGCGAACACAATGAAATTTATGCTATTTTCAAAGTGAAAACAAAATTATTTGCGCAAATCTGACCGGTACATTTCCAACAAAAACAATCAGCAGACTGACCGGCTAGTAGTAGTAGTAGTAGTAGTAGTAGTAGTAATAATAATAATAATAGAGATTTGAGTGCCGTAGTTAGTAAGCAGTCGATGACTCGAAGCAACGATTCAGAAGCACTTTGAGAAGCAGGGGTAAATCACTAGTAACTAGTTTTCTGGAATTCCAACGCTTGGTGCACATTTTTTCGGAAATAGGATTAATTTAGCATATGCATGAAATTCGGGGAATAGGGTTTCGGTGATTCGAATGAACCCCAACATTATCCAGCGACATGAAAGTAGAAAGGGTGCTCAACGAGAAAAGCCGCAAAGGCGATGTGCTTTATCCAACCTCACATGTAAAATAAGTTTTACCTTGCTCTATCAAACACTAAACTAAAATTAATTTAGTGAAGTAATTACAATATTTATATCATAAGAAGAAATTATCCCCAAAATTCGTCCACTTACACGATCGCGGACGACCTGACCTTCAAGCAAAGCACATGGTTGTATTCTTCACATAGTTTCGTATTCACACATTCGTATTTTCATCAAAAAAATGATTTTTTTAAAATTTATTTATCTTGCGTATAAAATTGTATATAATTATTTTAACATGTTTTTGTCATTTATTAAAATGTTCTGGCAAATGTTACCGTTTAAACGTTTAGAATTATTCTCTGTGTGTGAGTGTGTGAGTGTGTGTTTGTACACGTGCGGACGAGGGAAGGAAGGACATGATCCCAGGATTAGGGGCAGAAGCTGTTTATGTTGAATTATGAAATTGCCAAAGTACTTAGTTGCACTAAGTGCTGTAGGAACAGCAATCGGAGGATTTGTCTTATTTAAGTTAGTACATATCAGTGTTGTGTCTGTGAATGTAATAATAGTAGGAATACGGCCGCGGTGAGATCGATGCCATGAAGAAACCACTATAAAATTTGTAAGTAAGTAAGTAATCTTTGTTAGGACGAGACAAACGCTCATACTTTTACAATAACTATGCATAAATAGTCGCGAAAGATAGAGGCTAACAATGTAATGTAATGTAATTGAACATTTATATAGCACCCTTTCGGGATATCTACTTAGAGGCGCGCTCTGTGCTAGCCTATGTGATGCTTAATGTCATTTAAACGAATATGTTATGTATGTATGTGCACTTGTTATAGCGCCCCTTCAAGATTTCTACTCAGAGGCGCTCCCAACTACATCGTGGACACTGAATTGCAAGTGAAGGACTTGGCCAGGGTCCCTACGCAGCGGCTTGAATGGATTCGAACCTGCAACCCTCCGGCTGCAAGACACCGAACATACCCCTAAACCACCGCGCCCCACATGCACAGTAAGCCGAAAGAGTCACCAGTGGTGGGCCCAAACATATGCGAGGAACCAACCAATGAATTCCTGTCGACAGCATAAGATAGCATGGATGTATCCTTATTTCGGTCGTGTGCATAGAAATGTTTGTAGCACTGATAAAGCTTCTACATAATATATTTGCATATATTTCGAGAAACTGTTTCAACAGTGTTTCAACTTGTATCAGCTAGTATTCATATGAATGGCGTTAACATTGTGCCAGAGATACGATGGGTGGTGCCAAGTACTTGGGTGAAGAAAAGATTCTGGGACGAACTGTCATCATAACTGGTGCAAATTCTGGCATCGGGAAAGAAACTGCCAGGGACCTCGCGAATCGAGGCATGTATAATCACTTCAGTAGCTTTGTAGATGCTTAGGATTCTGATGTGTCAGATGAACAATAGTCTTGTCATATCTGTAGTGTAGGTTGTCAACAAGCCTACAGTTTCACAATATTTAATCCAAATTCCTGTTATTGTGTATGGAGGAAGACAAATTAAAATTGTTATGTGATAGGATGGAATAACTGCTATGCTAATCTAGATGAATATCTTGAGCAAACTTTTGCATTACTAAATTTACTATGCATCTGTCAATTAGTCAAACCAAAGCCTATCCACAATAGTCAATGCTGCTATACCTGTAGAATTAATTTTAAAAACACTGATTGCAATATTTTTAACAGTTTTTTTATTATTCCAGGTGGAAGAATTATTCTGGCTTGTAGAGATTTAGCTAAATGTGAACTTGTTCGATCCGAGATAATTGAAGGCACTTTCAACAAAAATGTTGTCTGCCGGCATCTTGATCTTGGTTCGCTAAAATCGATCAGAGAATTTGCCAAAGTCACAAATGAGAGTAAGTGTATTGCAGACACATATGAAACTTTTGTCAGTCATCTGCTTCACAGTGCCAATCTTTGGCACCTTTTATTTCCAGATCATTCTTAATAAATTTTTTTATTGTGGTGCTTCCTAATGTGTGTGGTCTCCTAATCATGGTATCCTGTGGTTTCATTTATATTTAAGAAGGATAACAAATATGGCTACTTCAGCAAAAGTGTATCAACTGGTGACTTCTATAGAGCCGTTATCATAATGCACAAGACATCAGGTGATGGTCATTTAGTCTTTGGCAATGTTGTTCTAGAAATAGATTGAAATAGATGTAGGCTGAAGTGTAAAAGTGACAGCACCAATCCTACTACTGGACAACTTTACATTGCAGCATATCGTATATGTTTTATCGGCAAGTTGTCCATGTGACACACTGGAATCCAAGATAGAGAGGTGAAAGAAAATGCTTGTTACAATGTGTTCATTAAATGTAAAATGTATAGCTTTGCGTATAAACTAAAATTAGAATTTGATAATTTCTCTTCATCCAGTTGCTCAGAGGTACACTCGAAGCATGAGAGCAGTCTTTGACTGTAGCAGTGCTAAACCAAGTACCTGGGATCAGGTACTTGGTTTAGCCATAGTCCCAGCAATCCTGATCCTGCACTCCACTTGAGGTTAATAGAAACCTTATAGCCTCAGATCGTTTAAAGCGGGAAACTCGTTGTACTGGCTGTATATGTTTGTGAAAGACAGGTGTGCTGTATAAGTGATAATGCATTTCTTGTTAATTGCACATCTTTATGAACTGATTTGTATGTATTTAGTAGTTGGTTACTTGCAAGATTGGGACTAAGCTTAGGAAGTCCAATAACTGACAAATATGATTTTACTGATGTAAAATTTATTACAGCAAGAAATTATGATTTGACATTACAGACATAAAAATAATTGGACGTGGACACTCAGGTCTATGAATTCTTAATATTTTAATGATGTTGAGAAATGTGTTTCAGGTGAGAAAAGACTCGACATTCTAATAAACAACGCTGGAGTGATGATGACCGACAGAGAAGTGACAGAGGATGGATTCGAAAGACACCTAGGAGTCAATTATCTTGGTCAGCTAAAATTATTCTTTATCTCTAGAAAATCTTTCATGTGTTTGTTTTCCCTTTCTTTATCGCATGTCGCATATCTTTATTAATATTATTACTGTACTAGTTTGCATATAATAGTATATTGACTTGTAATCTAATTTTACCTGCCACAGTTGAGCTGTTTTTATTGGCAATTGTCCGCTCTGCTTTGTTACAATAGATTTGGGATGATGGAAATATCTGCTTCATAAAAGCTGCAAAGGACAAGGAGTTTTCAAGTTAAAATGTGGTCTTTTTAGTTTATTAAAGCTAAATTAGGTTATTACTTTTTTTGTTACCTGAGGTGCATTGTATCTTCCTCAGGAAGAAGAAATTATTTTGTAGGAAGCAGATAAGTATGTGAACATAACTCTGCCCATCTCCACTGAGGTCTGCAATTATACCTCTGAATGCATTTGTATAGCACCACTCTCTTATGGCATGGCATCAATTGAAGTCCCAAACCATTTGAAGTGCTTTAAGGACTTTTCAAGGTCCTATCAGACCATAAACTTATGCACATACACAGCTTTCGTACATGTGATATGAATTTTCCTTAAGTAACTATGTTTAACACTTGATGCTCTAATAACAATGTAAAATGTAAATAATCGTGTAGAAATGTCTGGCATGTTTTTTTATTTTAGGACCCTTTCTTCTAACGAATCTCCTACTCGATAAACTGATTGCATCGGCACCAAGTCGTATAATAAACATTTCCAGTATTGGCTACAACACAACTCGCATCAGCTTTGCAGATCTGAACAGTGCCAAATACTACAATACAAAAGATGCCTACAAGCAGAGCAAACTGGCCATTACGATGTTCACGCATGAACTGGCCAAACGCCTTCAAAGTACGCATCTTGCTTTGATGTTCATTGTATAATTTGGCAGTGTATTATGTGTCGCTCTCTAAAACTAAATCACCTGTTCTACAAGGGGCTTTGTCTTAACTTTCTAGCTTTCTGTATATGGTTATTATTGTCATACCTGAACTTAAAACAAATTGAATCCTTCTTATTAAAGGCCTTAGATCCTCTGTGTATTTAAGCACAGGATAGGATCTCAGACCTTCAACTTAAAGACATCCTCACATTTGTAGGCATGTGAGAAGTTTGACAACACTTTAGGATGCATCATAGACTTGATTTGTAAAATTTCAGTAGACTTAACATCAGTAGATGGTCAGAAGTGATCAACTGGAAAGGGCAATTGATTCAAGAAATACTTCTCTTAAGTAATTTTAATTTTTTTGGTCTTTCTGCCTTCACCCCAAGGCTAAGTCTCCGTCAAGGGCATATCTAAGTCTATGTTTGTAATGACCTTTTCCAACAAATGTGGAAAATGTGTTCTCAATCAACACGCTAATTTTATATCTTGAGGTCATTTATTAATATGCCTCTATCATTGTTAATGCCCCATAGTGGTGTGGCCCAAAGGTTGAAGTATCTTTTAAATCAAATGTCAACACTACAGCCCATCTAAAATCTGGATAAATCAGAGAGCAGCAATGTACCAATTTTAGGAGTTTGTGCAAACTCATTCTGAGAACTTGTCAATTTAACAAAATAAAATACAACTGCATTTGATATTTCCTGGCTATGCGCTTGGATACTGCCCTCCTTCCAAAGTTCAGAAGTGCATACACGAACATATGATAGAACGTCGATGGTGCTGAGCAATTGTGAGTGAAGGATTTGCTCAAATTCCTTTTGTAGTGACTGCCTGAGTGGAAGTTTGAACCTGTACTCTCCGTGTTACAGGCCAGGCGTTCTGTCCATTCAGCTAGCGTGCCCAAATTGTGCATGTTCAAATTGAGTCTGGAATGACTAACAATGGTGGGCTTGGACATGTATGTATTTTTAGACACTGGTGTAACAGTCAATGCCGTTGTTCCTGGCCTTGTTGAAACCGATCTTCGTCGCCACTTCCCAGGCCACAAGTCACTTATATCGGGATCCATTCTGAAACCTTTCCGGATGTTTGTATTTAAAACTTCTGTCATAGGAGCACAGACAACTATCTACTGTGCTCTCGATCCAGCAGTTGCTAACTGCACTGGGAGACTGTTCAGGTAATATTTCTAAATTTCTAACAGTCACTAGATAATTGTTATATATGTTGATAGTGTAGTCATTTTTGTTGCATCTAGTGTGCCACTTGGTAATCTCACTGGTTTTAGTGACTGGTGTTTTTTTGCTCACTTCTAATGCATTTGCCTTTTCCATCTGTGTACAGGGTTCATGGTAATGGACCAAGAAGCATTACTATGTCTTACTTCATAGTGTGCAGTCCATTTTGTAGTATGTTATAATAACTCCTGCTGACGTCAAGTAGCGTACTCTGTCTAGTCCACTTGCAATCTCTATATCACAGTCGGTAGAAGGTACCACTCATTTGCCACTTCTGGATTCCATTTACATGTACACTGTGCAGTAATACCATGTGTAACAGATTACAGATTTTGAGTAATTATGTTAGACTTTAATGGTCTCTTCAGTAGTGGTATTAAAAGCAGTCCATCTTAGTAACAATCATAGTTGTAAAAAACGTTTTTTTCGTTTTTTATTATTTTCCAAAACACGTCGTTTTTTTCGTTTTTTATTTCTGTTCTCGTTTTTTTCTGTTTTTTATTTTGTATATGTAATTTTATTTAGTTATTCACTGTCTGTTACAATTTGTTTAATTTTATTTTCGTCTGGTATCCCTTACGTTGTCTCCGTCCTTTCAAGGATTCATCTAATTTACGTAACTCTTTAGTGTTATCAGTTGAGAAATAAACAGCACAGTTCAGGAAATAAAATTTATAAAAGTTATTTGAATGTCTAAGTTATCCAAAATGCGAAATGTTGTCTTAATTATGTTATTTGCTGATTAAAATTAAATTGTGTAAACAAGGTTTTTAATTTAAAATGCAGTAAAAGTTGTAGGAAAGTCAAATTATTTTCTTTTCCGTTTTTTTCTCGTTTTTTTCCGTTTTTTATTTTTTTCAATAAAACGACGTTTTTTTCCGTTTTTTATTTTGAGTTTACCGTTTTTAACAACTATGGTAACAATGAATGATGAATATTTTGTAAAATTTTTCAGCGAGTGTACTCAGAGTGATATTATCAGTGAGGCTACTGACGAAGAAAAATGCAAGAGACTCTGGGCAATCAGCGAAAGGTGGACAAGACTAAAAGAGGAATAAGTATCATTTGCAAAGAATTTTCTTAAACTGAACCAGGCCAGGGCTACATTGGGTTGTTGTCTGAGAAGTTGTAACAAGTCCGAGGATGACGAACACAGCCAGCCAAAAAATTACAGCCATGTGGAGCATCTTTCGGTCCTGTCAACCGCTGTATAACCTGAATGACTGCTGTGAGAAGATAGGTTATGAATGTCTTGGTAAAATGCACTGGATTTGAAAGGAAGTCTAGTTTGTGTTAGAAAGTGGCACACAGTGTGGAGAAATGTGTGTGCTAGAAGTTTCATGATAACGTGATGTGTATACGATGTGTTTACAGCATATATTATTTTGTGTTCTTGCATAATAGTAAGGAACATGAAGTGATCTTGGAAAAGCCAAAGTAAATAAATAAATTATGTATTAAACAGTTCTAAAGCTGAATTGTAAAAGAAAGTTTCATTGCGGCTACAGATTTTGTCCTCACTTTTTCTCCTCTTTATCTGTGTGCAATCTTGCAGTCGTGTTTGACAAGAAACTCCCCTTGAATGCTTAATCTTTGACGATGCACTTGTTTTTATTAGATGCACCAATTACAGGTTGTTTCTGGTTCACTTTTATTCAACGCTGCAGTTACTCTCATCCTTGCAGTTAGCACTAGGATCAGCTAGTTTAGTTTTATCTCTGCTAGACTGCCCTTGGCAAATCTCAGGCTTGATGGCATTTCAAAGTTTTACTATTGTGCACAGTATGGACAGTCTGTTTGACGGTACATTGAATTTGAGATTTTGTTGTGGGTGTAGTTATAGTATTTGGAGAATGCACATGCCTTGTAAGAACTTCTGCCCATTTCTGGTTTGCCTAATAGGTATGAGCTTGTTGAACTTGTTCACTTCTTCACATGCTTGGGTCATCTCCCAGATATGCAATGTGCATAGTTTATCAGCATATGAAATCTGTTCTGTGTTGCTGTGGAATAATAAAAGTGTGGATGGATGAGCACAACTCCAAGTACAGATACCTTATTCATTCATTCATTTCGAGCACTTGTTATAGCGCACCTTCAAGATTTCTACTCAGAGGCGCTCCCGACTACAGCGCGGACACTGAATCGGAGTTTCACGCCAAAGCGCATGAGCAATTGCAAGTGAAGGACTTGCCCAGGGTCTCTACGCGGCGGCTTGATGGTGGATTCGAACCCGCAACCCTCCGGCTGCAAGGCACCGAACATACCCCTACACCACCGCGCCCGACAACTTATGTATAAATGATGTGAATGGATGTTTGTATGCTTGACAGAAAGATTTGCTGGAACACTTCAAGAACACCAACTGTAATTGCCTATATCAGAATATAAAATTTATCATTGATTGAATGAAATTGATTTACATATATTGCTATTTATCTTTGCTATGTAGATAAATCTACATTAGAAAAGTGCTTCTGACAAGTCTGATTGATATAGTTTCAAAAGAACAATAGTTTGTCTCTACAGTACTTGAGTAGTATTTAGGTACTGTTTTCAAGTACTTATCTTTGCAACCCTAGTGCTTGTGATTGAGTAACTATAAAGAAATACAGTAACTACTGGTTATAGTGCTGTATAAATTCAATATTGACTTTATATTTCTGTAAGCCTGCCTAATCATGGTCCAGAAGAAGCAGTTTGGTATTAGCTATGATTAAATTACTTTCTGACATGCATGTGGCTCGATGACATGCATGTGGCTCGATTTCCTGCAGTGTCATAAATTTGTTTACATTGCTTTTGTAAGTAAAGATAACGGTTGTGTTTTTTATGTGTACTTCTGACTGTACTTGTTCATCACGTACATACAAGTGCATGTATACTTATACTTGTTACTTTAGTTCATTTTACCGTACATAGGCTATATGCTTATTGCAAGTACTTTGCATCTCTCGGTACTCTGCATCTCTTGCTATTTCTGCACATGTCTTTCACTCCAAACTGCAGGGTTAGAATCAACCCCCCAGTCTTTCTTGGGACCCCACACACCCAAACTCCACATGGATCAAAGTCTGACCCCCCCCAGTTATTTTTCTACAATTCTGCTACTGCTGGCAAACTGATTTTATAGACATACATGCACAGCTAAATGTAGCTAAAGATACATCCGACAATGTAATGTAATGTAACAAGACATTTATATAGCGCCACTTCAGAGTGTCACAGAAGTGCTCAATGACACTGCTCTTCAATTCTGAATTTCTGTCTGATGTTAAATAATGACCTTTTAATCTCTACTGGAACCACAAAACAGGCAAAGTTTTACTCGGCATATATACCATAATATCATTATTGTTATGCGTCGATTTTCTTTTTTTGGGAAAAGTTTAACGCATTTTTTTATCTAAACGAGACACGATACTTCCTGTTCGCCAGAGGGACGCGCTCCAATAGTCGGACGCCATTAAAACAGGACTTTCCAGTCGTGTGTATCATTGGTCCTTGTAGTGAAAAGCCAATGCTTTTCTCCTCGATGTTGATTTAAAATCTGGCGAATTTTAAAACAAATTACTTGAATTAAGCGTTGATTATGTTTCGAGCGTAGGAGTACTGTGAATATCTAAAACGCCAGTGTAGTATTCAATTGACACAGCAATGTCAAGTGCCAAAGTAAAGAAGGAATTCAAGGAGTTTGAGTCTGCACGAGACTTCAAACTCGGTAAACAAAACACGATTTTCGTTAACAACAAATCTGCTATCTAACAAGAAAGGTTTATTGTAGATAAACGTCCCGGTTTATAACGTTTATTTAACGCTACGCTATATTGAAGATGATTGGCGTGTAAACGTCCCCTCGCCGTCGCCCTACTTACAAGCTATATGGGTGTCCCAGATTGCGAGAGAAAGTAGAGGGCTACCGGAAGGACCACCGTAAATAAGTAAATAAGCAGTAAGTGGATTTGAGAAAGCCAGCGGTCAAGTAGATGATTCGACGTCCCCAACGCTGTTAGACATTATTAGAGTGCGTCCTTCCAAGAACTCATTTCAGAGGGATGAGTAGTTATTCCATTCTGTAGAACTTGGAAGACGTCATTCCTTTGTATTCTGCTGTTACTCAACACTATTTTGTGGATCTATTTGAAGCGGAGGTTTACTTACAAAACTGAAGACAATTTGGCATAAGTTGCAGTTTGTTTCTGACATACCTGGCAAATCCATGTCATGCGAAGCATCTGTATGTGCATCACAGAAACTTCCTGATTTCTTAATTTGTTGACACTCATAAAATTATTTTGAAATACTGTAGAACTCTGTACAATTTATGTTACTTGCAGCTTATTTACTTACTTACAACAGTCCTTGTGGGACACAGCGCTCTACTTTCACAATCAAGAATAGCCATAATGTTAATGCAACAGTATGCTTCCCGAGAATTACCAAAAACTTATGCTTAGCCTTTTGGAGGCTCCAGTTAGTTTGTGTTGTATGCTGAGCTCCTATATGGTTTTTACAGAATTGGTTACAAGGCTCCTGGTAAACTTCAAGAACTTTAGTCTCTGCGACCACTGACCAGTTTTGCATAAATACTATGCCTGTCCAGAACTCAGTGGGAATTAGCATCCATCAAACAACTTCCAACTAGTATGCCCGAAATTTTGTTGAAAATGCCACGAGTCATGAAATAAAAACCATATTTAAAATGTTCGACATAGAGAATTAGTTGCAAGCATACCTTTGAAAGCTAACTTGAAGTTCTTTGGTTAAAATATGGAACATAAAAATCTGCTGTTTTGTTTGTGCTGAAGTGAATGGAATTTTAAATTTTTTTCAGAACATCAAGTTCTGTCCATAGAAGAATTCAATTTTGAATCCGAGTCAATCGTTGTAAGTGCTTCGAACTGTCTGTTTTCTGTTCAGTTTTTCTTTTCTTACTACCGGTATACGATATTCATTGAATATGTTTTTGGACATTTCCCAGAGCCTCTAAACAGATGTTTTATTTGTAAAATAGTCAGGTTATCATGACTTCATTGGACTTATGGATGTTGTAAAATTATAATGATTGGCATCATTAAGACTATATAATAGAATACTGGTTATGTTTGAACATTATACATGTTTTGTTTTTGCCAGTAACTTAATGAAATTACTGTTGGTTATTATTAAATACATATACTAGTACTTGTTACTTTAGTACACGCTATTGTATATATGCTATATGCTTACAGCAAGTACTTCAATCTCTCAGTACTCTGCTCTTTCTGCATATCATTTTAAGCATATCATGGCAATTGAAACTCCAGTTCTGTTTTGAGCAAATTAATCTTGTGAGCTTCACCTTTAAGATACAGTTTGAACTCATTAACAGAAAGTCATTGGGGAACTTAATGGGCAAACCAGGCAGCACATAAAAGGAGTAATGCTAAAAAGTCAATGTTTAGTACTACACTACAGGTCTTGTATGGCACATTAACCAGTAGAATATGGACAGTTAATAATAGCTGTGGGGGGGCATAAGCATTAAGCAAAACAGTGCATAAACGGAAGCATTTATACAAGTCCATGACGTACTACTAAACATAATTATTCTGGCTGAACAAGGATACAGAAAGTTGTTTTTCTTTACTTTTTAGGGATATGTAGACATGTTGATACATCCTCAGACACCAGAACTGAGAAGAGTCAAGATTAATTGCAAACAGTGTGGTATGCTTGTCTTCACCTTGTCTGTAAATTTGCAGGGCTATCTGTAGCTGTTGCTTGAACATTGTGAATTGATTACATTGAATCTGTTCATATAAAATATGTAGCACAGCTGCTTGATCAGCAAGTGGCTTTGCTAAACTGTAAAATTCACCGAATTTTAGTGCTAGTAATAAGTTGGTGCCCTGCCTAGCTTTAGAATAGTGTTTTAGAAATTTGAAGTCTATGATTATGATTACAAAATTTGTTGATTCACTTTGAATAGTTTTCTTGCCCTGTTATGCTCCTATTTTCTGTAATATTACCAGTTTTTCTTTCATAGCAAACATTCATATTGTTGTTGTTAGTTGTTTTTGATGTGTTCTACTGTGAATTGATCTTTGAAGTAAAACTGTAATATACATACATTCTCACTTTGTGCTTTTCTATGTCCATCATGTAGTGCTTCTGTTGTCCACTCTAATACTTTGCTAACCAATTTCAGAGTGAACGGAAGCCAACACTTTGAACAATCCATAATATAGCTTGATGGATATTATCAGCATTTGATTAACAGTGATGAACAGTGTTTGGTTCAAGACTCCTCGAGATAGTTACTTGGCAGAGACATTGAGCAAGTCCTTAATGCACAGCTGCTAAGCACCATCAACGGATGCTTTCTCATTGGATAGTGATGCATGTCATTTCTCACTGTTGTAGAGATCTATGATGTATCGGTGAATGGATGGGAAGCAGACGTGTCGTACTGTGATCCAACGCTCAATATTTGTCCTGAGGACTCAAAATCGTAAGTGCTTTGTGTAACTGCAGGTAAAAAGTTGCCATTGGTGATTTAACTTACATTATTGTTAGGATTTTGACGAACCATATATTTGTATTGATAGTTACTTTTGATGAACAACTGTATGAGTAATATGCACCATTTCTCAAGTGTACCTGAATTCAAATGTAATCTAGTCGTTTAAAAATGTCTACTGAATATTATGCTCTCTTAAACCACCTCCTAATTGACTGAATTACTATAGTAACAAGCTGAGATAATGCCAACTTGATTTTGAATAAACCAATTTTATTGCGTGTTCTCAAGTTCAGGAGATTGTTTGAAGTGCCGCAGCAGTCCAACAGTAGGACTTCTTTCCAACTTCAACTCTGCATGATTACTCTAATACCATTTACTTACTTACTTACTGTTTTGAACGACTGATTTTGTGCTTGTTTGTAGACGAGCATTGGATTACTTTGAGTCAAACCACAGTGCAGCTGTTGCCGCGGTTGATGCGGATGCAGGGAACGGCGAACTTATCGTCGAAATTCCAGCTTCAGTCTTGCCTGCTGTGCAGGGTATTTGCATTTTTGGTATTTGTTTTCTTATTGACATTTACTGGTGAGGCATGGAAATTTTGGGGAGAAGATTTCTTTTTGTTACCATTCTAAAATCATAGCAGAAGATCCTACAGTTTGCATTGTTGGACTAAGTTTCTTATGTGGCAATGTTTACGCAAGAGCAATTGTATTCAGTTATGTAAGCATTTGACATTCCTGTGTCTTCGTATACAATCCAGACTTCCGGCATCCATACTTCCAGCCTGTCGAGTACTTATAGTATTACTTGAGTTTTGCCATTAGAATTAACTTTAAAATCTGGTGTGAAATACTGGAGTGCAGAATCATAATTGAGCAGAAACGTTTTTGGAACATCAATGCGTTGGAGATTATATAAAGATTTAGAAATGATGTCATGGCACAAAATGTGAACTGGTAGTGTTGTTTTTCTTCCTCACTTTGTAAATTGTTTTGCAGTTGTTATATATAGTCACAGTTTTTCTTGTTTGTTTTGTGAATTGTAGAGATGAAGCCAATTAGTGTAAACATCGAGTTTAAGATCGAAAAGCCAAAGGGTGGTATAAAATTTGTTGTTCCCGACACTGATGGTACATTGTTAGACAGAGGTGCTCATGTGTTCACATGTGGCCGGGAAAATTCTTCAAGGTACTCAGCCATCATTGTAGTCATGTTTATCAAAGTAGTGTATCGCTTCATAATCTGTCTACCAAGTTGAATAAATTTATGAAAGAGTTTCACTGGAAAAGACATTCTTTTTGCTTGAAAATTGACCATAAGTTTTACAGTTCTATGGTAATTGTTCTGAAAGGTGTTAAGCATTTTAGGGCTACGTAAACTCATCCACAGGGTAAATAATGAAATTTTATTATTTAATTGATTGATTATTTCATAAATGCTTACATCTCAGAGAGGCTAAGACCCTCGGACTAAGACGAATTCTCAAACTAGCCCGCTATCATTTTCCTCAAAAGCTTCTGTTTAACGTTTGTTATCGTGTTTTCTGTTATGATATAGGTTATGGTTTCCATGCATTGATTGCTATTCGGAGGTGTGCACGTGGAAGCTGGAGTTCACAGTTAACATGTACATGGTTGCAGTTTCGGTTGGAGATCTTGTTGAAACTATTTATACTGAAGATCTCCGTAGGAAAACTTACCACTACTTTATGTCGGCTCCTACTGCGGCGCCAAACATTGCGCTTGCAGTTGGGTGAGTTCGTGAACTTTCAGATTTATTTTGCTGTTAGTTTCTGAAGAAGCTTGAATAATGCTCTGAACAGTTTACTTGCAGTTGATTTGATAAATATACCAGTACTTGCTAATCTAGCAGTTTTGTGTAATGGTCTTTGTTTTAGTGCATTGAAAATTGTTTGTGTGTTGAAGCAGCCTTAATCTTGATTTCTCTTGACATCAATCATTGAAAGACTAAGTTTTTGGTTAATTGATCCATACTTGTGCTTGTGATTTATTAAGAATAAAGTAATATGTTATTGCTAGTTTTGTAGAACTTTTAAAATTCTTTTTAGTAAGTTTGTCATGTCTTTTCAAATCCTTACACTTCAACAACTGAGTACTTTTGACACATGTGCTAGCAACTTGATCTGGTTGACCTTGTGATATATTATCAGTAGTTTATTTTTTTCAAAACATCTGATTTTATATGATTTTACAGGCCGTTTGAGGTGTTTGTGGATCCACACATGCATGAAGTAACACATTTCTGTTTGCCACGAATGCTGCCTCTCTTGAAACAATCAACGTCATTCTTTCATGAGGTATACAGGCTTTGTATGTAGTATGCTGATAATATGTGTGCATCATATTATAGATCTCTATCTGGGGTGTATGAAGTAGATGCAGGTATATAAAATAGATGCAGTAGTCACTGAGATTATTTGTTAGAACTTTGCAACTGCCATGAAAAGTTCATGTTATAACATAGGTATTTTATCATTCATATTAATTTAGATTTGAAGCAGACGGCCAATGTAAGCAGTTCTTACAATGCTGATTAGAGTTAGAATTTTGGCAGCTAGTGTTGGCTGACGTGATAGGTGTTGATCTTATCAGTTCCAATGGCTTAATGACACCAAGTAGAAACACTGCGGCCTTTGTAATGACTTACTGCTTTGTTCATAGTAGTTCCAAGCGTAAAAGGTCATGTGGGTCTGGTGGCGTTTTGGATTACTATCTTTGTCTTCTTTGCTGCATTAATTAACTGCACTAAACATCTCTTGCAGCGGTAGTTAGCTAGTAAGGTTCTGTCCCTGTTGCATGGTTGACAGAGCCACCGGCATGGCTTTTTGATGTCATGTCATCAGATATTGATCGTCTTTGAATGAGTCGTAACTGTTCTCATGATTTTGTTAAATATTTCTTTATTGTTCTCGTTTTTATTTTGTTCAACACCATCTTATTTGCTAGGGAACAACCGGGTAGACATTTTCTACCGGGTAGCAAATCCGAGTATTTGGATGTACTATTTGCCGGATCCGGGTACGAACCGAGTACCGTTTTTTACATGTAATAAAAAAAAGATCAGCATAAACATTATTTTTTTTAACTGTTAATAAGAATACAAGATTAAAATTGTTAATTTGTTTTGAAAAATCGGAAACGAAAGATATCTATGACTATGAGTCTGCTGAGACTATGACGTCATGTGCAAATTAAAGAAGTTATAGTACGAAGGGCTAGAACAATGACAACCAATCTCAGCGCTAAATAGCGATTTTCGGTTAAATACTTAAATTGTTGCAGAAATTTAGTTCAGTTGTATAATTTATTTGTAAATTGTAACTATAATCTTGAGATTGATCGAATTCCAAAAATTGTAGGTATTTGCGTGGGTATTATTTGCTGAGGCGAATAGTTCCGAAAAACCCGATATCCGGCCGGGGCAAATGGCCGAAGCGATTTCCGGTTGTTCCCTATTATTTGCGTTTGATCTAGTTTTAGTTTAGCATTGGTTCTTTTAGTTAGAAAAATAGCACTGCTGATCACTACATTGCCACAAGTTCTGTCTTTGCAGGTGATTGAGTACTATGAGGAGAACCTGTCAACTCGTTTTCCATATACCTGTTATAAACAGGTATTTGTTGATATGGCCTACAGTGAAATTGCGCCATATGCTTCAATGACGATCTGCAGGTGAGTTAAGGATGGAAGAAATTGTGGTTTTGCTTTTAAATTGAGTAATATTGATCTACCACGTGATTCATTACTTAGAGGTTGGTTTCTCCAAATTAGTTTATGTTCAGCTGATAACTGAAGGAGAATCACTTCAGTTGTTAAATTTGCCGCCAAAAGACAAATGTTTTTCTGATATTGTTGTTTAATTACATGGTTTTTTGCCATCAGACTGGATTATGTGTCATGTAAGATGATGTTGCTCAAGTAACAATTTAGTTTTTAGATGAATTTGACTTGGTATTTTAACAACTGAAGGTTTACTATTATTGGATTTCATTTTGATATTTCTGAGTAGGATTCCCCTCTGATCCAGTCATTTTAAACGATAGTACATTCTGTGCAAAAATTTTTAATGCACGGTCAACAGTCTTATATAAGAATGTTTCTTATGTCAGTGGTTACTCCAACTGTCTTTTATTGTAATTATTCCTTTTTATTCTTTTTCCTTATTGTTTTATTTTCTCAAAGGCAAAATCCAGAAAACCTTAAAGATATGCTATGGAAGAGAGAGTGCAGCTTTTAAGTGGCTGATCTTCTAAGAGATTCCGCTCCTTAACGTAGGAATACTGTTTTTTTTCTTTTATTATTGGTACAATTTCAACTGCATGGCAGCTCATATGATGGATTATAAGGATTGTAGAATTTTACTGTCATGAATTGTTTGCTTCAGCCTTTACTTACTGACGCACCAGGATGTCATTGATCAGACTCCAATCACACGTCACCTGTTGGCGCAAGCCATGGCACAGCAGTTCTTTGGCTGTTTCATATCTATGAATTCTTGGTAAGCCTTCAGTATATAGTCATTTTTATTGATTTTATTATTATTTTCTGCCTAAGTTAGAAATGTTTAATCAGAAATAGGAAATATTGATCAAATGTATGTAACTGGAAAACCACTACTGGTGGTTTTAGCATACATCTAGAATCCAACAGAGTCCATCAGGGTTGACATCTGACATGGTGTTCAAAGTTCCTGGTCCATGTTGCATTAAGAACTGGGAAGTAAGAACAAAGCAAAGAAGTGTCTGCAGCATACAGTTATGCTGTGTGACTGGCACTCCCTGTGGTAGATGGTAAAAGATGCAGCTGATGGTAGAAGATACAACAGATTAACACACAGAGTGCCTCTGAGTAGTCCTCTGGAAGGGGCGCTATATAAATTTATGAATGAATGAATGAATGAATGAGATTAAGACCTACTGATTGTGGTAGAACTGATATTCATCAAGACCTTTCACAGATTTTCAGGAGTAAAAGTTTTTTTGGTTACTGTTGGTTTGGTTACTGTGAAATGCAATTGTTCAGTTTCGATTTGGATAGGTGCCTATAAGTAGTCACTGAGTATAATGTTGAAAATTGCAACTTAGTATGTTTTTAACTGTGTGCTTAAGCCTGATGTGTGTGGAACAATGAGTTCAGTTGAATCATTTCCTTTACAAAGTCATCACACTAATTTTTTAATGTAAACCTGTTTAGGATTTTTTCCATGATTCTCATGTGAATGTAGAGCAGTGCATATACTTAGTTTCATTTTGTCAATTGTTTTAATTAGGTGTGATGCATGGCTTCCAAAGGGATTAGCAGCCTACCTCTGCAGCCAGTACAGGATAAAAGCCTTTGGAAACAATGCTTTGCGCTACAGCATCGCACAGGTATTAGAATTTTGTTTCCTGTACTTTACATGTTCCATACTTAAATTGCACAGTACAAGAAGTTTGGTTTGTCATGTTAATTTCTACTGACTAACTATCCAGTGTTGTGACATAAGAATCTCAATATCCAAATAATTTTATTTCAATTTAATTAATTTTATTTTAATATCGTAAATTTATTTAAACTTTTAACCCTTTAACGACGAGCTGCTTATGGTTTCCCATACATTTTAGTACGCGCTCGTCGTTAAAGGGTTAAATTTAATTTCAGTCAAGCTTTACCAGTATGCAGGTGATTTTAGATGGCGTGCTCTGAAAAATGTTTCAGGATATGCGTGAAGTTTGTGAGCATGAGCAGCGAATGGGTCCAGTTGTGCTCGATCCTTCAGTTGTTCGGGATGTTGGCCTCTACTTTCCTACGAAAAGCCCTCACACTACGTCACCAATCTACTCCGCAATCTACGAGAAAAAGGCTCTGCTCATTGTGCGAATGCTGGCTCAGCGCATTGGCCAAATTCAAATGTTTCAGGTATTCATCATGTTTTAATAGAATACGTATATTATTAACAATTAGAGCTTAATTAAGTTCTTGTTAGCATGACATGTGAATATTTAAATAACTTGTAATTCATACAACGTCACATAGAAATATGGATCTGACGTGTCGCTAGTCAGTTGCCAGGTCCTGTTGTAATTAGATATTCAAGCATTTAAAAGCCATTGAGAAAAAGAAAAGTGAGTTTTGAGATGTTTCCTGAAGGAAAAGAGAAATCAGAGAATTATGGAGAAGGATAGGTTACTGATTCCATTCTATGGAGAAGTGGCGTGGATGTACGTACCATAGCCAGTAACAGTTCTGCATGACGTGTTGATGACTGCCATATTTTCCTTTGCACTGGGTTTTCTTTCTTATTTCAGCAATAATACATAACAAATTGATACTTGTCTTGACCCATTCTGTTTTAAGCACAATTGCTAAGTAACCAAACTATTAGATTTATTATGTTCTAAATTGTTTTTCAGGTGTTGAACAAACTCATCACCCTTGCTACAAATGCATCCAAGCAGAAGTTTTCTTCAAACACTTGGTCCAACATGTTGATTTCAACATCTTCAGTAAGTTTTGAGAAATTGCTTCACGAAGTGCACTTCAGACATCTAGTTTTTACAGCTCACTGAATTCGTTTAATGTACTTGTTGATTAATTAAGTATTATTGGGTGTTTGTAACTGGCATTTCTATATGACTGGCATTTCTATGTAACTGGCATTTCTAAGGTGCCTTCTGAATGCCTCTTGGTGACACTTCTGGCCACTCTCAAGGTGCTAATTTGATTAAGAATAACAAGTTCACATGCATGTGATTACAAAATTCTTAAAAGACTGGAAGTAAATGTAATATGGAAAAACGGTAGTCCTGCAATAGCGGATTATTTTATCCTTTAGGGCTGTCCTGTTGACAGCATCAGCAGATTAACATTTTTTTAAATGACTGATTGTTAATTAATTGTGCTGTTGTTGATTCAATAAACGGCTGATTGATTGATTGATTGAAGTGTCATAAATGATGGATTTTCACACACACAGGTAGAACTGAAGCAGGAGAGTTTCATCTTGAGTTGACAGATGACATCATGTTCAGTTTGTGATTTTTCTGTTTTCCAGTTCCTGAAATGTATATCATCTGTTACTGGCAAAGATGTTGGCCCCTTTGTCGAGCAGTGGGTGTATCCTTTTAAACATAACATCTTACTTTGCCTGTTTTAATTTGCTGTTATTTCTTGTTTTGTGCGTGTCACATTTGTGTGTGTGCATGTGTGTGTGTGTGTGTGTGCATGCAAATGGGTAGGTATGTGCATGTTTGTGTACATGTATATTAAGAGCTATTTATATTCTAAATCGTAGGAGCCTAAGATGAACTAGAACTCTGGTACAGTTTATAAATAAAATTGAGTTTTATTCTTATGTCCAATATATACAAATCTTTTGAGAACCAGAGAATGCACAACCATCAAGTATGAACCAACGAAGTTAGAAATTGCAGAAGAATGCAACCATTGAGATCAGCCATGCTAATAACATTATTAACATAATATTTCAATAGATTCCAGTGGACTAAAACAAACAGCTTTTATGAAGCAGATATAGCAGGCATTCACGATTATTCTCAACACCAGTTAAGGTCACCTTTTCCTGCCTCAGTCACCACAGACAGTAGGATAAATGAGAATAAGTTACTTGCAAAAATGTGTCTATATATGTAGGTGTTTATTTAGTAACTTACTTCGAAGCACTGTTGTCTGTAATAAACAGTATGGTGTGGAAAACTGAATTTTTCTTGCACAAGAGATGTGGAATAATCTTTACTTAAAATGTGAATAGCTCTGTGGAAATCATTTGCTTAATCTATTTATGATTCTGTTCTGCTTTGTGAGAATTCTATAGTAATGAAGCCTGTTGAATTGTGCGACATACTGTTCAATCATTGTCTGCGTAGTGTTTTCCTTAAGTGTTTCTAAAGACATCAAGGCGGTGTTGCGAGGTTTCTTGGCAGCTTCAACTTTATTGCTAAGCGCAATGTTGTTGAAATCGAACTCAAGCAGGATTGGACTGCAAAGGGTACCATCAAGTATGCAGTAAGTTTGCAGAGTTTTTTTGTGGGTATTAGAAATTGCCTTCAAACATAAGTTAGTTCACTTTGGTGGTGATGACATACACTGGATCCTGAATGTAGTATGAACGATTCTAATATGATTCCTGATGTAACATGGACAGAATATCGATTCCAAAATCAGTTGACATATATATATAGAAAAGAAACTCATTATTACATGATCTTGTTTTACTATGGTTCTTGATATAGTTTCAAAAGACTTATGTCGCATAACATTACTTAACTGTAACAGAGCAGTATGCTGAAAATGCTTCCTGATATTTCTTGTTGGAACAGTAGATGATGTTTCCTTAGCCATCCATGGATTCCTTGATGGTTATTGGAACCAGGCAAAAAGCAGAAATAAATCCTAATCACTGTTTGATTGTTTTCTTTAGGGTCCCCTCACGGTAACAATTCAGGAGTTGGATGGCACGTTTCATCATCTGTTTATGATTGAAGAAAATAAAACAAAATTTGAAATTACCTGTCACTCCAAAAGTCGCAGGTAAGGGTTAACAAGTGCCAGAATTTATGCAAATATGGTACAGTAGTCAGGAATATTCATAAAATTTTAATATCTAGGCCTGTTTTGAAATTTTTTAACCAGAGACAAAGTACAGGTTTAATTCATGATAACCAGCCATATGGTTACTGTTTACATAAATAGATAAGATAGCCTATTTTCCATAGATAGAAATAGATATGGTAACCTACTGGTACTAATCTTATCATTAATATTATTAATACAATAATTTAGTTGTTAATATTATTGTTTGATCATTATACCTGACATTGCAATTGAATTGTATTTTCAATGTTTTTTTGTCTGTTTTATTCTGGTTCGATATTGGTTTTAATTTGTTCTTAAGGCAAAAGAAAAAGAAAATTCCACTCAGTACAGGAGAAGAAGTTGAGATGAATCTTGATGATACTGAGTAAGCTGTTCCACATCTCTGATTACTTTGTTTGCTGTGAAGATATAGCGCATTAATCTTTAGTTTTTTTTAGATAAATTGTATCTGCTGATGATTTTAAGTGCCTAGGACACTAATGAAACAGTTTGAAATGGAAGCTTCTAAGATTTGCCATGTTATTAACACACAGTGTAATCATGCTATACTGTGATTAAACTTAAGAAATTAGCCCATCGTTATGCTAGGCTTTGATTTACTCTAAATATTGTTATATATCGGTAGATAAAATTAATAATTGACATTTAATTGTTTGTTGAGTTGTGAAATCGTTTACCTGTAAGAAATTAAAAATGTTTTCATCGTAGAAATTGAATTTTTGTCATGATGCCCAATTTATATTAATATGTATTGATATCCAATTTGTATTGATAATTTATGTATTTTGGTTTGTGATGTATTTTTATGTAGCCCAGCTTCTCCAGTTCTGTGGCTGAGAGTGGACCCTGAAATGACAATTTTGAGACACGTTAAGCTGGAGCAGGCTGACTTTCATTGGCAGTACATGTTGCGGTATGAACGTTGTGTCACATCGCAATATGAGGTATGGCATCTCTGGAGACGTACTATGTTGTTTATGTAAAAGATTTTTAAAATTCTTTGGCAGTCTTCTAACGGATTGTCATTAAACAGATAAAAATATCTTTTAGTTCTGGATGTGACAGTGAAGGGGCTTATTTGTGAACATTATCAGTCTGCTTGTGTGATATAACTTACAAGATATCTCACTGGAAACCAAGCTTTGTCTAATTTATGAATATTGGTCAATGCCTTCAATTAAGCAGGTTCTTCTTAAGCTACTGTTTGTGAGGTTCTTTGCAGCCATCTACAGAATTCATGTGTCTTTGTTACAAAATCATTTTAAAGCCGTTTTGTCTTGCGGTGATTTTTATGTTAGTATCATGGATCATGGGTAGGTGTCTTAAAGTGGTGCTATATTCATATTCCGTTACTCTATGATTACTCTTTTGCCTATGTGTAATTGTAGGCCATCTGTGCTCTAGAGCAATATCCATGTTCAAAGACACGGGCGGCTCTGATAGCCATTATCGAAGATTCAAGGATGTATTTTCAAGTTAGGATTGATGCCGCCAAATGTCTGACAAAGGTAATTGTTGATCTTTAGAAATTCCTTATTTGAAATAATGTACTCTTTGCTGTATTGAGTATAATCTGTGTGATACCAGAAAGGCAATGAAGGAAAGGAAACTATCAGAATAAAATATCAGGGTTGATATGGGACAGATTTTTATCGTTTGTTAGTACTTGGCTAATTTCAGCAAGACTGTATGATGACCTTTGTGTCCATCGCTGTGTGGTGACCCGATAATTAATGCCTTTGACTGACATTTATGCTGCTTTGTTGCAGCGTTCTATTTACTTAAATACCAGTAAAGTTGTATTTTAATTATTCTACGTTTTTCAAAAGAAATGATTTGATCAAAGTTGCAATGCATTTGTAATATCCACTGTTTGCGACATCTTGTAGCTGCCATGGCTGGTTTCAGAATGATGTAAGGTTGACATCAATTGTCAACCTTACATCATTCTGAAACCAGCCATATTTATTTTACAATACATTCAGTCTTATGTGGATATGTTTTTGTGCATTTAGTGCAATACACACTTAAGTTTGCTTTACAGGAAGACATTTTCTGTTTTGTAAACATTTACTCTGGTTCTGTGTTATTCTAGCTGAATAATGTATGATGTTTTATTGTGTTACAGGTAGCTAATGCAATGGTTAGGGACTGGAATGGGCCACCAGCAATGATGATGATGTTTCAAAAAATGTTTGGGTCTCGTAGCTGTCCGCAAATCGTCAGACTTAACGACTTCACAAACCTTCAGCAGTATTTTCTTCAAAGGGTAAATAAGATTTTTACTGTGTGTAAGTTACTTTTCAAAAGATTCTGTTAGCAATAGGGGAAGTTGGGGAATAAGTGTTATTGCTATATGCAAAATTAAATACAGTACAGCTATAATTTGATACTACACTCCTTAAACAGTTCTGAAATGTGCATTGAAGCTAGGTAACAGGAAATATTAAGAATAATTTTGTTTAAATTGTGCTTTGAGATGAATTCAAAGAAAACTTGCTAAAGCATCAACACAAGAAAATAGTGACCTTGTCATTCCTTGTGGGGGAAAACTGTTAAGAAGATGCCTACTACTGAAAATACTTTTTATTTTAGTGATATCTGCAAATCTCCTTTATTATAACAAAATTCTATTACCAGTATATGTTTTGGAGACATGAATCAAGGAAATTCATTATAATGTAACCTTGTTGTAACACACAACTTGCCATGATGTGGTTGCTTTTCTTGTTGAGCAGGCTATTCCATTGGCAATGGCTGGTCTACGCAATGTCCATAACATTTGTCCATCAGATGTTCTTCAGTTTCTTCTGGGTCTGATCAAATACAATGAAAACTGTAAAAACAAGGTAGAGTTTTTTTCTGTAACATAAATTTGTCATCATCTTGTTGCCATTCAAGTACTGCATTCAAATGCTTAATGTTGTTCAATTTCTGAAAGTTTACTATATATTCAAATACTCAAAGCAATTTAAGTTATTAAGTTAGCACTGCAACAGAAAATTCTTACAACATGATTCATTTTAAGATGAATTCTGATACAAGGTTATGTAATGTAATGTTATGGGCATGGCTTCTACCCAAATTGCCTTTGTGACATGACCTCACTGTCGTTGATTTATCTCTGTGATGTACTAGGGCAGTGCTGTCCAACCCGCGGCCCGCGGGCCGCATGCGGCCCGCGAACCAATTCTAAGTGGCCCTCCCGAGGTGGCTAAATATTTGCAATTTCTGTAAAAATGAAGTAAAAGATAAAGTTACTGGCCTACTTGTATAGCTATTTGTTCGTAAATTGGCTTATTATTTGAAAATGTGAACACAAAATCCATATCCCAGGACGCATTCATATGATAACGCCATAATTAATTTTAATAAGGTTAATAATTTTTCAATAAATTTAGTCATTGCTTTTGAGTTGACTGGTGCGGCCCTCGGCTTCAAGAAAAACTTCTTTGGTGGCCCGCGGGGTCAAAAAGGTTGGACAGCACTGTACTAGGGCAAGGCTGGGAAGCCATCTAGAATGCCTAATTTCTGTGCTAGTTTTCTGTGAAGACTGTGATTTGTTCATCAGTCTTTATGTGTCTGCATAGGACTACTAGTGGAGACTGTCTCCAGCTACAGAAAGGTCATTCATCTGTAGATGAACCTGTTTATAATTTAGAAGTCTTAAAACATTAATAGTTAGGTTAGACTGAAGTCCACTTGTGTAAAAGGTGATGCTGATGCCCAGATGCATGTACATATGTATGTGTCTTGTACTGTTGTGTTTTAGTTTGAAGATGGGTATTACAGGGCTGAACTTGTAGATGCCCTTGCTGCAACTGTCACTCCAGCCGTCACTCCTGTCACAATAACTGGGTAACTGAAACCATTTTGCATTGTTTTTGCTTTGTATTCAAAGCAATTGTCTGCTATGTTTTGATACAGCCTAACAACCCGTGAATAAGACTGTTGAAACATGTGCCTATCACTTGGTCACAAATACAACTGTAAAAGCAGTAGAGTTGCAAACTAGAAGAAAGAACTTCAACATTAAATACTTCGATGCTTGGATTGATCACCAAGGTCATGTAACATTGCTAGTGTCATATGAACTTAGTAAGTGGTCGATGTGTTGAATTGCTGCTGTGATATTTGTGCTTCAGCCACAATTTTTTAGTCCTTAAGTTCTGAGATTATGCTGATCAGAGCTGCTGTTGATAGTTAGATGCATTATAATGAACAATTATTCTATGTAGTGTCGAGCATTTAGTTAATGGCTTTAGTTGTATTTTCTAGGAGTGGACCAAGCACGGACTCTTTGACGGCTGATACCAAACTAATCTTGGACGAAGTTGTTCTCTACATGAATGCAGAAAAACTCTGGCCTTGTTTTCATCTGTCTGTAACAGTCAGGTACGAGCAGTTACTTTACATGTAGTTGAAGCAATAGCCTAGGAACACTTGTGTGTAGACATCTTGAATAGGTGCTGTGTTAATTTGTTAATCTATCTAAACTTCTACTGAAAGCTGTACTTAGAAGTTTAACATGATAGTCTTCATCTATTCATAATTTTGTAGGATTACATTTAATTCAGGTGGTCATTGTATTAAATCAGAGTTAGTTTGGTGTGTGCAACCTTGGAAAGAAAGTATGCCTGTCTTTATATTAACAGAGGCAGCAGTGATAATTCAGTCTTCTGTCAAGTGCTAATTTCTGCTGATGTTGCTTAAATGTTGCTGTGTGTTTCAGCTGTCTGAAGGCATTCAGTACTATGCAGAGACTGGGCCACTTGCCCCCAGTTCCTGGCATATTCAAGGGCTACGCTGTCGAAGGCCACATACTAGGCGTTCGACTCGCTGCTCTAGAGGCGCTCGTCTATTACGCTGCAGGTAGGTCTAGCTCAGCGTGTCTCTGTAGATAAGCTTCTTTAGTCACCTGTCCTATGTTTTCCTTGATATGTTAACTTGTATCCTTGTCCTGGAATTCTTTGATGACTTGGATGACTATGAGAGAGAACTGAGGGCAATTACAAAAAATTTGGAGTTTATGATTCTTGGGTTGAGGTAGACATTGGGATAGTCCTCGTACTGTTATGGTCCGATGAAGTTGGTCCTTTTCTGTTTAACTTCTTTAAAATTGTTTTTATTTTTATTTTCATGCATTGCAAATAAATATTTCTTTCTGTTTTAATGTTTAGCTGAGTCAAGTTCTGAAATTCTGTGTTGGCTTCTTGATGTTGTGGAAAATGATGGTGAACCATTTGTGAGGTAATGTAACAACTCATCATGTGTAAGAAGTTGTTGGCTACTTTGTAACTAGTCTGATGTAGTACATGTATTGGTAAATGGTGTTTAACAATCATTTATTATTCACATTCTTAGATTTGCATTTCTCTGTGATCTTGCATGCATTTAAAATGTTTGCAATAATAATAATTATCATGAGAAATATATTTACACATAACTTTGTGAGCATTTTGACCAGATTGTGGTAGCTGCAACGGTGTGTTAATTTTGCTTTGTCCAGGTTCAGCGTTATTCAGATGTTAACTAAACATCCCCCATTCAGTAAGCGTGAAAGTCCTCTCAACACAATTGAGCTGATGGAACGGCTCTGGGATATGATGAAGTATGATGAACTAATTATGTATTTCATTTTAAAGCAAAGTTTAGTTGCACAGTAGTAAATTGCTCATGCTTTGCTTTTGTGATCTTCATGTTTCATTTAAAACTTTTTTTTGTGCCTTATGGTCTGTAAGGAAAAGTCAACAAGTTCTTCTATTGCTGTCGTCACACTACAGATTAGAAATTAACTTACCTCACCCTACTAACAAGAAGTAATAACATTAATTTAAAAAAAAATATTTTGAAGGAAACAATTATATTTTGTATTACTTTATCATTCTGTTATTCTTTTACATTGTTAGAGGTGCTATTGCTATCTTTATCGCACTTTTATTGGACTCTGTAACAGTGTATATTTCAATTCTTCTCAAATACGCTGATGTCTAACCCAAGATGCCCCTGAAAGAAAAAGTTGCCACTGTAGATTGAAACACACATCTGTTTAGTGCCCCTGTAATTAGCACCTGACTTGGTATTGAACAAGATGGATTTAAGGATTGACAACTTGAGCTTGCTGAAGTAAAAGAAGTTCTTGTTTTAGACTACTAAGCTTTCTGTCACTGAAGTGAATTTTCACAAAAATGTACTTGGGAATATTCTCTGGCACATCTAGTGTTATTTATTTAGGCCAAGTGGCTGCTTGTTGACCTTAGTCCAGCAAACTGAACTGTATTTGTTCCAGCACAAAATTTGCCTATGACTCGCGACTCCGCTGTGCTATAGCAGATCTCTATTATGTTCTCTATGGGAGATCTCGGCCAAGCTGTCTTCGGACTCCAGAGGTAAGGCCTAATCATGGCTCTAATTCATTATTACTGTATCACATCTATGTAGTGCATGTTACCTCGACTGATGAAGATTAAAGTTGTAAAGTTTATGTGCTACAAACTACTTTCCTTTATTCTGTTTTCCTGACTTGCATACAGCATTTGTCTGTTGTTGCTTATATATTATTAGGAAATATACTGACATCAAGTCTAGCTGGTTTTTATAATGGCTTATCATTAATGAATGATTTACCAGTAAGATAGCATATGAGTAAATATAAACTTAAAATTACTTGTGTAATTATCAGTGAAAGTTTACCTGAATTTGAATATTTTTATTGTAATCCTTTCTTTAGTACAATTATTCTGTGTAACCAATTAATTTTGCCTTCATGTATACTGTAATTGAATTTTCATTAGGATGCCTTGCTTGAGACATCATTTGCAAAGTCGGAGGATTCACGTGGTAGTCTCTTTGGAAAGCGAAGGACTCGTTCACCTATACCCTCGACTTCGTTTGACAACAAGGTTCCAGATTACAGCACAGAAATGAATGTTGAGTCAACATACGCACAGGATGATGGCAGTTCATTCAAACTCAAAATTATGGTCAGTTGGAATTAAACTTGTTCAGTATGTTCTTCCTTTTTAATAATTTTCCATTTAACTTTTCTACTAACATAGTTGTATGTATGCAATTAAACATTTTAGCACTTTTTCAGCAACTGTCAAGGGAAAGCCTTGCTAGTTTTAAGTCTTAGCAATGTCAGAGTTCATTCAGATCTAAGAGGTCATGCATGCACATACAATGCTCAGATAACTGGAAAGTCACTACTGGCTTATCATTGCATACTTGTAGTGCATAACCTATCAAGTTCCACCCGGATTTTACCCTGTGTTCCATGTTGTACTGAGGATGAGCAATGACAACAGCTGAATGAAATGCATATATCCATTAATCCACTCTGAATCTTTCTATTCTTGCCTCAAAACTGTCCTTTTCAGCCGTGCTGGGGTCGGGAGCGCTCCTGAGTAGTAACCTTGAAGGGGCGCTATATAAATATTTGTAATGAATGAAATGAATGAATGAATATGGGTGCACTCACTAACTTGTACTGCCCACAGATGGTAGAAGACATGGCATCTGAGTACCAGTATACCAGAGGCAGATGTAGGGATGGCATTTGGTTGTGAATGAGTTAATTAACAGTTGATTAACAATGGGACAACTGCAGAGGCCATGTCTTACTGCTGCATCACCAAATCTGAGAACCCTCAGTTGCAACAAAAGATGCAAAGTGGCATTTGGACTTTGGTGGTATCTAACGTTTAACCCATACTCAGGTACAGTAGAAATACAAGTATGTGAGATTGTTTAAACAAATTCAGCATAATGGTGAACTACTCTATCAAAATGAAGAAGATTCATTAACAACTACACCTAGCAGAATCAATTTTTCTAATGCATGACACTAGTGTGGTATTGCGCTGATGATAATCTACTCTCATGCGACATTTCTGGCTGTTGGTCACTCAGTGAGACTAATGCTTATTTTTGCTGAAGTTTGGTGGAAATCAGTCTGGTTCAAGTCGTTCCAACTCACCCACAAAGTCTGCTTTTTCTCATCAGTCTTTTGGAGCAGGTCCATCATACTCCTTCTCTGAAAAGTTTTCAGTAAGTAAACCAGCACTTCTTAAAGACAGTAGATTGTACTGTATTTTTTTTAGTTTATTCATTCAGTAGGAGCAGACAGAATGCTGGTCCTTTACGTGTAGTTAGGTCTAGTTATTTAAATTTACGGTAGATGTTTTTAGTTTTAGAAACAGCAGTTGTTTGTAAATTAAACTGGAATAGCCTATTTTAAACTGTTTTTGTCTCTTGCTTTGTTAGACTAATAAAATTATAATTTAGCAAGTCATCGTTTGTGTGTTTATGTTTACTGAAATTCTTGTGGCTATACCAGCTCTAAATCATTATTCAATAATAATATTAAATAAAAGATTGGCTCAATATTTTCAGTCAAACACTCCTTTCTCTTCAAATTTCCCGACGTCACCTTTTTCTTCGGTTGGGTCATCAGAAGCAGTTCCAAAAGCAGCTTTTGAGGTGACCGTCAAAGATGATGACACTTCAATGCGACTTAGTGAAGATTCTTCGGACTCGTCATCTCCAGAATATGATCACCACGGTGAGTTGTATCCTACCCTGAGCTAAGTTTCTGTTTTTTGTTATAAACTTCGTTGATTGGTCAAGTATCAACGTTACAAAAAATGGCAACTTACTACTGTTGCTTAGTGCCTTTAGGTGATGCATTATTGTGTGTGTATCATTGTACATACTATGATAAATCAATCGGATAAATATTTCTTTATGCATGAACTACAGTTAAAACTTGATAATAATGAAATAAAAACATAGTAAACAAACTTTCAAAATAAGTGGCGTATGATAGCAAGACCAACAAAGTAGCTGGATAGATGAAATATGTGTATTGAAGAGGTATAAAAATTCAGTGCTATTGCAGAACATTGGTGCCCCGGCTGGTATGTTTATGCACTTGATGTAGAAAATCACAGGAGTGAATGAAACATGACAGCCTTGTATGCACTTAGGAAATTAATGTATTGTGACTATTGTCTCCCAAGTACCTCACAAACCTTCTAAATACCTCACAAACCTTCTAAATACCTCACAAACCTTCTAAATACCTCACAAACCTTCTGAATGCCGCCTTCTAAATACCACAGAAACTTAAATACCTCACAAACCCTGTAAACAGATTAAGTTTTTTGTGTTTTATTGCTACAGACTTGGAACAGACCACATCACCACCACCTCCGCCTAAACTGTTTGGAAGCTCTTCCATGTTTTCGTTTTCGGCAGACAATCCTGCTCTCCGGCTGGGCTCGGTTCCTCTTGGAAATCCCACTGCCAGCCCAATGCCAGTGTTTGCAAGCAACAGTAGCTCCTGGTTGGCCTCTTCTGCCTCGGAGTTCACTGGATTATCTGGCCCATCCGGATTATCTGTTTCTGGTGATTTCCGAGAGCAAACTCACAAAAAGGACGATGAGCTGAAAGCGAGGAAACGAAGGGGTAGTGACTCTGAAGACCACCCTCTTAATCTCAGCAGGTACCGAACAAGCTCTACAAACAGCAGTGGTAGTTCGCCGATGTTCAACAGGGAGTCGTCACCGGACGACATCATGTAGACCTGAAAATGACTGCTTCTCAATTAAGTCCAGCTGATCATGTTTCTTGTATGATTAAATGGAACACAGTACTTCTATGAAATGCTTGTCTAATATAATGACTTCTGTAATGAATTCTATAATGCTTTTATCATAATGCCGAACACATCAATTGTTGGTCGCTTCAAGTGAAGTCACGATCAAAAAATTAATCCATTGGAGAAGTAAAGTTGACATCGGATAAATCAGAGAAGCCAAAGCCAGGCAAGTTGAAAGAGATGACGAGTGATTAGGTTTAGACCTGAATGACATAAAAGAATTGACAGAAAGAACTTTAATTTGGGAGCCTTTCACGGGAAAACAAAAATAAGTCAACACTTTAACTTCCTTAAATTTTCATTGCCTGTATCTGGTTGCAGTATGACAACAATTTTTTCCAAGAAACGAATATATATAATAGTGTTTAATTGTGGGCACATCAAGAGTAGTAGTGTCCATTGATAAGTGCAATATCTGTATTGGGGGTGGGCATGGATCATAGGTAGGCCAGCTGTTATGAATGTAGTACTTTTGAGCTAAAAGGCAGATTTTGAGATGGATTCCCTTATTCAATGGGAAGCCAGTGTAATGAATTGCAAATATTATGTGATTGTAAGCACAAATTTATTATGGCATCACTTAAGAGAGACACTTGTAAGAGGCGCTCTTGACATAACGACGGAAAACAAGGTTTGAACAAAATGTTTTTCAAGCACTTACAGAATAGAGATAAAGGAAGACTAGGGAGCTCGTGTAATAAGATGCTCGGCAACTCACTCCAGAAAGTTAGACCAATCGCAGTGAAGCTTCTGTGATACACTGGATTTCTGGCTGTTGAAGTAGTGTAGTCCTCTGAGCTGCCGCCGCTAAGCCCTCAAGTATGTATGTATAATTATTTGTTTATTTTCACAAAACAACAGGCAA
Organism: Aporrectodea caliginosa; assembly: GCA_020284085.1. Taxonomy (NCBI): domain Eukaryota; kingdom Metazoa; phylum Annelida; class Clitellata; order Crassiclitellata; family Lumbricidae; genus Aporrectodea; species Aporrectodea caliginosa. Next base: position 46,469 of record JACEVL010000954.1, read on the forward strand.
ATGCTGTAGGAGTGTAGGTGAACATTAACCGTTGACAGTCTGGCTGCTTATGGTTGAGTTAATTAGTAGGCCTACATGTTTCTATGCAACATTCGTCAATCAATCAATCAGAATTTATATAGCGCCCCTTCAAGATCCCTACTCAGAAGCGCTCCCGACCCAGGCCATACGGAAGAATGCAGTCTTCAACAGTTTGTGAAACTGAGAACAGTTTGGAATGTGTCGTAAATCTAGTGTTAGCCCGTTCCAGGTTGTTGGACCAACCACAGAGAAGGAACGGCTCTGCATTGTTGCAGAGCGGGCGAATGGGACCGCCAGGTCACCGTGGACAGAGGAGCGCAGTGCTCGGCGGTCCGTGCAAGAAGAAAGAGGGCGGCATAGCTCACGCAGGTAAGAGGGTGCCCAGCCTGATAAGCAGTCATAAGCACCGCCACACCAAGGACGCGATCCTGTATGAGATGCGTTGAGGGAAAGGAAGCCAGTGCAATACCTCACGCATATACTGAGATATGCGGTCGGTCTTACCAAAAGAAAGTGATATCGGATATAATGTAATTTTATAAGTTGTAAGTTGTGTGAGCCAACGTCAGCCAAGTACTAAGTAGACCTACATAACTAAGGTGGATAAAATTACATTATATCCGATATCACAGAAAGTAGTCGCTAAGCTGTCGACTTCTTGCGACTTCGTTCACTTGGTATTTTGCTTATTGTCTTAACTGCAGTCTCCAAGATTCGATTTTTGATGAAGAGATCAGCAGCAGGACAGATCGATACATTTTACTTTTAATCCTATTAGTGATGTGCCAAAGTGTGCACAACAGACTAACAGGCTACCAATCAGTTGATGTCAGATGTCAGTTGTGGTCTCCGGTCTTACTACCTGCCTGAGTGATGTCTATCGCGTTGCATTACGGCACGCAATCGGGACAATTATAGACTCTACTTTAAAAGTTATATCCAGCCGCAATGAAGTGACTGTAGCGTGTCAGTGACCTGGAAGTGCTTAAAAGTTGTGTGAGCCAACGTCAGCCAAGTACTAATTAAGTAGACCTACATACCTAAGGTGGATAAAATTACATTATATCCGATATCACAGTAATTTCAATGTATGATTTTTTAGAGCCACAGAGCCAACACTTGCGTGAGCAATGACGCCATATGGCTCTCGGGCCCCTAGTTATTATAAGAGGTAGGCCTAATTCCTTACAAACAGTTGAGTTTACCTGGAATCTGCTACATAGGCCTATAGTATAAGGCGGAGATTAGATTAGGGACAGTAGGTCCCAACTACGGTAGTACTATCACATTTCTGAAGAGGTTGTTGCAATTTGTGTGCCTCGAGAGAATAGGCCTAGCCTATGTTAGGCATTTGCTGTGGCCTCTCGGATCCTCTGGAAACCGGACTCGGACCTCCCTCGGACTACTCTTTTTGACAACCCCTCTGACTAGACGCACCGCTCGTGAATAAGCTGGTGCCCTGCGCCTGACTTTCGAGTGGCGCTGTAGAAGTTTAGAGATTACGATGTTACTTGCATCGTTCTTTCGATAGTGATTTGATGCGTGTTCAAGTAGGCTAATCTTCATTATCGGATTTTGTGGATTTTCAAACGCCTAATTGATAACCAATTTAGATACCAATGCTTTCTTTGTAATAATGCAGTAGGCTATTTTAAAGTAAATTCAGCACTTTGCATTCGCGTTGTCATGGTAGGCAACTTGTGAGAGACTGAGAGTGAGACATCCTGATTCCTAGCGTAAATGGAACTTTGCAGTAAAAATTAGTCAAGATTTGTGCTAATTGCGTCACATTCTGTTACATTTGATTTAATCATAATAAATCCTATAATTTCAAAACCCGTGGAGACGCCTTCAACACAGTAGTCTACATGCAATGCAAAGATGGTAGCCTAAAATGTATAATTGGAATGACTCGACGTTCCTGGCCTATAATATGGTCCAAGCTTACAGATCCTTTAGCTCGAATTCAGTTGTTCGGTCTTGCTTAATATTATCGCATAGATTTGGTTCATTCATTCATTCATTCATAAATTTAAATTTAGGTTGGTTGGTAGTAAACTCTGTACGAGTTGCACTATATGCAAACACGGTTCAGACTACTTAGCGTATAGCCTACAACCTTTGCTCAGTTCAACAAGACCAGGCCAACAAGCAGGACACGCTATTATAGGCCTAGGTGTGACACGCAATCATATGTAGGCCTATCTAGGCCTGTTTAATATGCTTGCGTGTCCTATATAGGCATGATTAGGCATAATATTCTTCAGGCAGGTAGGCCTATATAACCGAATAGTGAGTCCTATGCTACAGTACATGTAGTTATGTCACATAGACTGTAAGCCGACGGTAGCCTACTGAGCTGTTTGAGCTTAAACCGGGATCTCGAGTAGATATCGCCTTCCTTATATAATCTGGAGGCGAACCTCTCTATAGCCTACCTGGCACAGCATTTTCAACTTGCTATCAATTTGGTAGGGTAAGAAGATGGGCCTTTTGCTTAAGCTGTTGGTCTTCGTTGTGGCTCCTCTCGTCGTAGCCTTCTACGTGTTCGTGGTCCTTGAGGGCGATGCTCAGGCGCCGACGATGGTCGACGGGTGGTGGGGCAAGGGCCCCGCACCCTCGTCCAGCGACAAGGAAGACCAGAAGCCTCCAGTCCAGTTCAGCATCACGACCTCGAATGACACGATGACCGACCTCCGTCGTCGGCTGAACAACGCCCGCATACCCGACAGCATCGAAGGTACAAAGTTCGAGTACGGTCTGCGCGGGGACTTCCTGCGCGTCCTCGTCAAGTATTGGAAGGATGAGTTCAGCTGGGAGAAGCAGCGAGCGAAGCTCAACGCCCTTCCGCAGTTCTTGACCAAAATCGAAGGCATCGACGTTCACTTCGTCCGGGTTGAACCAACGAAAAAGGTCGAAGGTCAGAATAATGTAAAGACGTCTTAGTTTTGCCTTTGCATTTCATCGTCGCTGAGGTTGTAGTCATAAACGAGTTGCAAAAATCCCCGAAGTCGAAGTCTAAGTTACGGTGCTATGCAAACCGTCATCATAAAATGTGACACAGTAGCCTAATAACACGCAACAAACATCGCACTACATCACGTACGCCGCATTAGCCTACATTGAATTACATTACAGCACATTGTATAATATTTCATCACACTGCATTGCAGATCAATTGTAATCGTAATCGAGCATTTATAAAAGCGCCACTCAACGATTCAGAGGTGCTCCCAACATGGACTTCAGACGTTTCCGAAAAAGAGGAAGAGAAAGACTGATCATGCATATGAGCACAAGCCGCAGTTCCTGTGGAAGGCGTTTTCAACTAGAGGGACCAACATAAGCAAAGCTTCCATAGGCGCCGACTCCACAGGGACAACAGGGACTTTCGCCCCAGTACTCACCAAGGTTCTGGGTCGAGAGCATATTTTCGCCCCAGTACCTTTTTGGCCATTGAAAATATCAAAAAATCAGTGACGTCTTTTGGGGAGACAGTATAGGCCCATAGAGTTATTGAAAAGAGTTATTGAAAAGATTTATTGAAAGAGTTATTGAAAAGAGTTATTGAAAGAGTTATTGAAAAGAGTTATTGAAAAGAGTTATTGAAAGAGTTATTGAAAGAGTTATTGAAAAGAGTTATTGAAAAGAGTTATTGAAAAGAGTTATTGAAAAGAGTTATTGAAAAGAGTTATTGAAAGAGTTATTGAAAGAGTTATTGAAAAGAGTTATTGAAAAAGTTATTGAAAAAGTTATTGAAAAGAGTTATTGAAAGAGTTATTGAAAAGAGTTATTGAAGAGTTATTGAAAAGAGTTATTGAAAAGAGTTATTGAAAGAGTTATTGAAAAGAGTTATTGAAAAGAGTTATTGAAAAGAGTTATTGAAAAGAGTTATTGAAAAGAGTTATTGAAAGAGTTATTGAAAAGAGTTATTGAAAAGAGTTATTGAAAAGAGTTATTGAAAAGAGTTATTGAAAAGAGTTATTGAAAAGAGTTATTTGTTAAAAGAGTTATTGAAAAGAGTTATTGAAAAGAGTTATTGAAAAGAGTTATTGAAAAGAGTTATTGAAAAGAGTTATTGAAAAGAGTTATTGAAAAGAGTTATTGAAAAGAGTTATTGAAAAGAGTTATTGAAAAGAGTTATTGAAAAGAGTTATTGAAAGAGTTATTGAAAAGAGTTATTGAAAAGAGTTATTGAAAAGAGTTATTGAAAAGAGTTATTGAAAGAGTTATTGAAAAGAGTTATTGAAAAGAGTTATTGAAAAGAGTTATTGAAAAGAGTTATTGAAAAGAGTTATTGAAAAGAGTTATTGAAAAGAGTTATTGAAAAGAGTTATTGAAAAGAGTTATTGAAAAGAGTTATTGAAAAGAGTTATTGAAAAGAGTTATTGAAAAGAGTTATTGAAAAGTTATTGAAAAGAGTTATTGAAAAGAGTTATTGAAAGAGTTATTGTTAAAGAGTTATTGAAAAGAGTTATTGAAAGAGTTATGAAAAAGAGTTATTGAAAGAGTTATTGAAAAGAGTTATTGAAAAGAGTTATTGAAAGAGTTATTAAAAGAGTTATTGAAAAGAGTTATTGAAAAGAGTTATTGAAAAGAGTTATTGAAAAGAGTTATTGAAAGAGTTATTGAAAAGAGTTATTGAAAAGAGTTATTGAAAAGAGTTATTGAAAAGAGTTATTGAAAAGAGTTATTGAAAAGAGTTATTGAAAAGAGTTATTGAAAGAGTTATTGAAAAGAGTTATTGAAAAGAGTTATTGAAAAGAGTTATTGAAAAGAGTTATTGAAAAGAGTTATTGAAAAGAGTTATTGAAAGAGTTATTGAAAGAGTTATTGAAAAGAGTTATTGAAAAGAGTTATTGAAAAGAGTTATTGAAAAGAGTTATTGAAAGAGTTATTGAAAAGAGTTATTGAAAAGAGTTATTGAAAAGAGTTATTGAAAAGAGTTATTGAAAAGAGTTATTGAAAAGAGTTATTGAAAAGAGTTATTGAAAAGAGTTATTGAAAAGAGTTATTGAAAAGAGTTATTGAAAAGAGTTATTGAAAAGAGTTATTGAAAAGAGTTATTGAAAAGAGTTATTGAAAAGAGTTATTGAAAAGAGTTATTGAAAAGAGTTATTGAAAGAGTTATTGAAGAGTTATTGAAAAGAGTTATTGAAAAGAGTTATTGAAAAGAGTTATTGAAAAGAGTTATTGAAAAGAGTTATTGAAAAGAGTTATTGAAAAGAGTTATTGAAAAGAGTTATTGAAAAGAGTTATTGAAAAGAGTTATTGAAAAGAGTTATTGAAAAGAGTTATTGAAAAGAGTTATTGAAAAGAGTTATTGAAAAGAGTTATTGAAAAGAGTTATTGAAAGAGTTATTGAAAAGAGTTATTGAAAAGAGTTATTGAAAGAGTTATTGAAAAGAGTTATTGAAAAGAGTTATTGAAACAGTTATTGAAACAGTTATTGAAACAGAAAGAGTTATTGAAAAGAGTTATTGAAAAGAGTTATTGAAAAGAGTTATTGAAAAGAGTTATTGAAAAGAGTTATTGAAAAGAGTTATTGAAAAGAGTTATTGAAAGAGTTATTGAAAAGAGTTATTGAAAAGAGTTATTGAAAAGAGTTATTGAAAAGAGTTATTGAAAAGAGTTATTGAAAAGAGTTATTGAAAAGAGTTATTGAAAAGAGTTATTGAAAAGAGTTATTGAAAGAGTTATTGAAAAGAGTTATTGAAAAGAGTTATTGAAAAGAGTTATTGAAAAGAGTTATTGAAAAGAGTTATTGAAAAGAGTTATTGAAAAGAGTTATTGAAAAGAGTTATTGAAAGAGTTATTGAAAAGAGTTATTGAAAAGAGTTATTGAAAAGAGTTATTGAAAAGAGTTATTGAAAAGAGTTATTGAAAAGAGTTATTGAAAGAGTTATTGAAAAGAGTTATTGAAAAGAGTTATTGAAAAGAGTTATTGAAAAGAGTTATTGAAAAGAGTTATTGAAAAGAGTTATTGAAAAGAGTTATTGAAAAGAGTTATTGAAAAGAGTTATTGAAAAGAGTTATTGAAAAGAGTTATTGAAAAGAGTTATTGAAAAGAGTTATTGAAAAGAGTTATTGAAAAGAGTTATTGAAAAGAGTTATTGAAAAGAGTTATTGAAAAGAGTTATTGAAAAGAGTTATTGAAAAGAGTTATTGAAAAGAGTTATTGAAAAGAGTTATTGAAAAGAGTTATTGAGTTATTGAAAAGAGTTATTGAAAAGAGTTATTGAAAAGAGTTATTGAAAAGAGTTATTGAAAAGAGTTATTGAAAAGAGTTATTGATTGAAAAGAGTTATTGAAAAGAGTTATTGAAAAGAGTTATTGAAAAGAGTTATTGAAAAGAGTTATTGAAAAGAGTTATTGAAAAGAGTTATTGAAAAGAGTTATTGAAAAGAGTTATTGAAAAGAGTTATTGAAAAGAGTTATTGAAAAGAGTTATTGAAAGAGTTATTGAAAAGAGTTATTGAAAGAGTTATTGAAAAGAGTTATTGAAAAGAGTTATTGAAAAGAGTTATTGAAAGAGTTATTGAAAAGAGTTATTGAAAGAGTTATTGAAAGAGTTATTGAAAAGAGTTATTGAAAAGAGTTATTGAAAAGAGTTATTGAAAGAGTTATTGAAAGAGTTATTGAAAAGAGTTATTGAAAAGAGTTATTGAAAAGAGTTATTGAAAAGAGTTATTGAAAAGAGTTATTGAAAGAGTTATTGAAAGAGTTATTGAAAGAGTTATTGAAGAGTTATTGAAAAGAGTTATTGAAAAGAGTTATTGAAAAGAGTTATTGAAAAGAGTTATTGAAAAGAGTTATTGAAAAGGAGTTATTGAAAAGAGTTATTGAAAAGAGTTATTGAAAAGAGTTATTGAAAGTTATTGAAAAGAGTTATTGAAAGAGTTATTGAAAAGAGTTATTGAAAAGAGTTATGAATCAGTAATTTGTGTGTATGCGTACGTACGTAGATATATTCGTATTTACTTATTTATCTGGACACTTACTATAGCGCCTTTAAATAGGCCTGCCTCACAAAAGCGATGAATTATGTAATAATACTCTTCTAAGAAAGGCCGAACATCAACTCAGCAACAGGGACTGAGGCTGTCAGTTTAGAAGTTTTTTTGCGTTACATTCTGTTTCGTTAACAATTTATTACACATTGTGATGTTAACAATTTGTCACATTGTGACTGTTATTATTTATGACTTTAGATTACCGACGAGCTGCATTGTTTCCTCAGTTGCTTTTACAATACAATACAATTTAGTACACTCGTTAAAGTGTTAAAGGTTAAGCTGGTGGCCATTTAAGGGGAATTATGCAATTTCCACGCCCGCCGTTTTTACCCCATACGAAAATAATAAGATTTATGCATGCGCTTCTAGTTCCAGCCAAGTTGGATGCAATTTTTTCATTTGTCTCTCTCTCAATAATTATATGCACAATGCCCGGGTGCGTTATTAGGTCTAATAGGTCTAACCTCTGTGAACCCATGAATGAGAACAAGCTAAAAAAAAACAATCTCCGCAGTGATTAGGTAAGTACTATCATTATATACTGTCATTATATAATATCATTTATCTAACACAGCGTATTACCATTTTTCACTGACTGAGGGCGCAATACAAAAGAGAAAAAACTTTGGATTGCATACACTAATATGGCTGTATACAGGGTGCGGCAAAATAAAGTAATCCCCTGCAGTGTTTGGTTGATATCTCAAGAACGAAGTTGGATTTTTATAAGAAAATTTACACGGCCATTGGTCATTCATATCTACGTACAATTGCCAAATTACATTATATTATCACAACAATTGACTAAGTTATGCTATTTGAACAGAGACAAGCCCACGCTTTATAACGTGCAAATTTTACGGTTGCGTTATTGGTTGTACTGGAACGCGCCACTGCCCTGCTACGTCGGTTCAAAGTTCGTGATACCAAACGCGTGTTCTTCACGAATGAGAAAAACTTCTACCTCAACCCACCTGTCAGCAACCAGAACAACCGCGTGTGGTCAAGAGGAAAGAAGGTCGATGTCAGGCCAAGTCGCTTGCTGGTCCAGAGGGAAAAGTTTGCAAAACACATTATGGTGTCTGCTGGGGTCTGCTTTGGGGGTAAAGGTCGGCTCCACTTCATCGACGAGAAAGCGAAAGTTAACGCTCAGTATTACCTTCGTCGACTGCTTCCGCAGCTCATTGAGGACTGCAACCAGTTGATGCCAGTCGGGTTCATTTTCCAGCAGGACGGCGTCCCAGCGCACACGGCACGTGTCACGCAGGAGTGGCTACACGCAAACTGTCCTGAGATCATGAGAAGGACCAGTGGCCACCAAATTCCCCAGATCTCAACCCCCTTGACTATCACGTGTGGGGAGCCATGCTGGAAAGGTATCACAAACTCCAGCCGAAGCCAAAGACAATCGCCGAGTTGAAAGCCGCTTTGCAGTCAATATGGGACGATATGCCACAGGCGCCGATCAACAAGGCCATCAAGAACTTTACCAAACGGCTGAAGGCATGCGTGCAGGCCAATGGTGGACACTTTGAACACTTAATGTAAAATTGAAAGTGCAATTCGTAAAGCTTTGTTGTAAAAATATTTCAAGTTGTACCATTTATTTTTCTTGTTTCTTTACAAAGTAACTATTTTTAACCATGTAAAATCGTGGGGGGTGTCGTGTTTGAAATAACATAACTTTGTCATATTTCAAGATTGTTAAATAACATTTGGAAGTTATATGTAGATGTGAACAGACAATATCATTACCAAGTTTTATATAAAAATTCTAAGCGGTTGCTACAGAATTTGCAACACACTGCAGGGGATTACTTTATTTTGCCGCACCCTGTAGACTGCTATGTGAGAATCAGGCTCCATTTCCGAGTAAAATTACTCGAGTAAGAGCGATGGCATATCACGTTGTTTGCTTTGAATAAAAATGGCAATGTGCTATGACCACGCTATATATGTTACTTAAAGAATAATTTCACTGACCAATGCTGTTGCGAACGGTGCACTCATGTTTCCAATTCTTCCACAGAAGGATGAGATACCAGTGCCCAGGCTTCTACAGTGACACAAGGATAACTAAAATTTCCATTCTCAGTGAAATACAAAACTGTTATTAAATACATACATGCATAAATACATACATACATTGTCATGCATGCATACATGCATACATATCTATGACACTGAAGGAGTGTTTCTCGTATTAAACCAGTAGGTCTGGGTTGCCGAAAATTAGGGTTGCCCCTCCAATATCCCTATCTGAGATCAATACCCCGGTCTTGGGTCAGTTTGCCCCTACCCCGGCTGCAATACTGCATCTCCTGTAGGCTTTGTACAGTAGGTTCTCTGTACCGTACAGTAGGTCTTTTGTCCTGTCCTGTAGGTCTTTTGTCCTGTAGGTCTTTTGTCCTGTAGGTCTTTTGTCCTGTAGGTCTATACATTCTAGAGTGCATTGCCTACATAGTTTTCTATAACTGGCCAGTAGTCAGACTTCCCTTGGATAAGATCTTCCTAGAATTCCTGAATGCGCTGCTGGTGCCATTCTAAACTAAATACGATTAACTCGATAACATGCCTGGATTTCTGAACTAGAAAAAGAAGCATCCATGTCAGAGATAACAGTTCTTTTAGCCCATCCTTTTTGTAATGATGCCCTTGACCCTTACACAAACATTCCCATCTATGCAGGCGTGTGTAGGAGTTATTAACAATGCATTGATGCTAATATTACTAATAGCAATTGATGTAACTAGTCTAATTAATGGACCAGTACAGAATGATCAGCACAATTTAGAGATAACTAGATAAACTTGGGGAAGTTTGATGAAGTTACACAGCCGTGTTGAAGCCATTTAATTGTCGAAATTTAAAGTCCAACTGTCATGGAACAGCTGTCGGCTATTCTAGTACGACAGTGTTAATTTCGTAAACATGTCAATGTCCTAAGAGACAAAGTAGGGGCCTACATATAATAGGCGATAAAGTGAATCGCTCTCTCGATAAAGCAGGAACGTACTAAAGGTTACCTTTGTACTAGCTACATGTAATAAATCTGTTTGCCTCTTCAAGAGAAATACAATCTTAAATGTAAACATCGCCTCCAAAACAATACAGAAAAAGAACATTTTATACACGATCTTTACTTCAAGCGATTAAAGAGCAACTCATTCAGTTTTATAGGCCTATGGTTAGTATAGCCTGCTGCCCGGCTTCAATGAGCACTAAACTCCAGCCACTAGTCATTTAGATTCTCAAGACCGACTGAAGCAGATCTCTGTTGTCCATGTATAATGTTTGCTGATCTTTGGAATAGTCTAGACTGGATATACTTCATTAACAATAGGGAGCCTGTAATTAAATTACGCATCATAGCCTATTCATCGTGATTGATGACAACAATTTTGAACTGTTCCACAAATTCTATTGTTTTTTTGGAACTAATTAAATGTATCAAAGCCAATGTATATTAGCTAATTAGCTTCTTAAGTGCCTTCCTTCTTGCGGCGCAGCTCCAGGCTAAGCCAAAGTCCTTATGTTTCTTTTACTGGACAACAAGAATTTCCGGTCCGATATGTGGCGAGAAAGATCTGAGTCCAAGGCTTCAAGACAGGACACTGATCTCCCTGGATGATGGTCTTATTCAGTATTGTATCGTTAATAATGAAAGTTCTTAGTATGATTTGATTAAAGATTATTATTATTATTATTAATGTCTACATGTTTCATAATAGAATTAGAAAAAACATCGTACATCGCCTGAACATCTGTGCGTAGGCCTGACAGTATGCATATATTATAATCAGTGTTAATAATTATTCCAAACTACACTAACCTCAGAGTAGTTGGAAAGAGTTCTGGACTGTAGAGGAAAACAATTCCAAATGCCGCTGTGATTCCGAATTTACCAATCATCACAAATACTGTCTTAAGTGGAGCAAGATTTACATCTCCTTCAACAACCAAATGAAACAATGATAGACACGGTATCACGGTATCACGTCCATCATCATACAATCAGATAGTCTATACTCTATACTCTATAGCATCAAATCATAGAGACTACCGTTATTAGAGAAACTAGTGAGTACAGTATCACATGGTATGGTATTTGTAAGTCGTCGTCACTTATGTATATTCATGACATATGCAGAATTAGGCGTCCATAGGTGTTCAAGGATATCGATTGCAAATGAATGGGGGACTCTGTGAGCAGTTCCTTTAAGCGGCGATAGGCGTCGCCAGTATGTGATGTGGTCTAAGCAGTACTTCCGTAAAGTCACTTTAGCGTAAATAAACCATAGACATCATATATTAAATGTAAGATGTCTATGAAATAAACCTACCGCACAACAGATCACACAATATTACCTAGAGTAGCCAAACGACATCCCATCCTGGCGCCACCTATAGCAGCCATTTTTACAGAGTCCCCCATTGGTGTCCGGTCGTGTCGATTATTGTAACTCGCTTCTTACTGGTATCACAAGATAAACATGCAGAAGCTTCTGAGAGTTCAGATCCCATCGGCTAAATTCATAAATGACATAAATTCCCGATACAGGGTCATGACCTCCACTTAAATCGTTGCTATAATTTACTGTATGACCTGAATAGCTTTTCTGAACTACATAATTCCGGGTATTTCTAACCCACACTATATGATCACAGGGCATTGACCTGATTACAGATTCGGTTTGGTGCGTCATCGGTTGATGCCTTGTGCAATAGACACCGGCACAATAGAAGTTACTAATTAATAATAATAATTAATTTACAACTTCTGTAGCGCCGGTTTATAATGACCAAGAACAAAATGACTTAAGCGACTAAGCAGACCTAACAGATATAGCCTAAGGCGAGAGTCGAACTGGACTAACTTCGCTTTTCTGAACTACTGAATCAATAATATTAGTAGAATCATCAATATAGGCCTAGAGCGTCTTACCTGCTGACTCTGGTATGAAAACTGAAGCCATGAGAGGAACTCCGGCCAAAATATGAAAACCAAGGAGTGGCAGTCGACGCCCCCACCTGAGTGGAAAAGAAACCGACAACGACAAAGAAAATTAACTACAGATATGCTCTGCTAGCATGCGTCGTCCACATCACTATAGTCGTCATAATCATCACAATCATCATCACCATATTCTTCTATCTCCTACTCCTGCTCTTGTTCCTCCTCCTCGTCCTCCTCCTTCCCACGTCCTCCTCGTTCTTCTCGACCTCCTCCTTGTCCTCCTCCTCCACCATACTGTGGGGCTCGGTTGTGTAGTGGTATGTTCGGTGCCTTGCAGCCGGAGGGTTGCGGGCTCGAATCCACCTCAAGCCGCCGCGTAGGGACCCTGGGCAAGTCCTTCACTCGCAATTGCTCATGCGCTTCGGCGTGAAACTTCGATTCAGTGTCCGCGCTGTAGTCGGGAGCGCCTCTGAGTAGAAATCTTGAGGCGCTATAACAAGTGCTCATACATACATACATACATACATACATACATACATACATACATACATACATACATACATACATACATACATACATACATACATACATACGTATACATACATACATACATACATACATACATACATACATACATACATACATACATACATACATACATACATACGTACATACATACATACATACATACATACATACATACATACATACATACATACAGACAGACAGACACACATACATGCATCAACGTCGTCGTCATCACCGTCATCATTTCGAGGATGCACAGTAGACTATAATAACTGTAGACAAAGAGAATAGTGCGACTTACGTTTTGATGACAAAGAACGACAGAGTATACGCCGGTATTTCAACGAGTCCAACCAAGAAGAAGTTCAGATAACGATTTCCGGCCAAATCCCTCGAGTTCAGAGTTATCCCATAGTAGACGTACGTTATGGCCAGCCTAGACACACGCAGTCAAATCTCATTCGTCGTTGTTAACTTAAAAACTTTCAAAGCACTATTTTAGCACTGTTTCAAGTCAGGGAGTTGTCCAAAGAAACCTTGTGAAAAAATTGGTTAACCAGAAGACCAGAGAAAGAAGAGAGAGGTGTTTATGTGGTGAGAAATGGAAAGGGGGCGATTTGGATGGATAATGGTAGGATTTTCTTAGAAGGTTAGAACTTTATTTTTGAATGGAATGCTGGATAGATAGAGGGGCTGAAAGAGGTGATGTTGGGTGAACGACAGACGGGGCGTGATTATTGAGATTGTGCGGAATTCAGATGGGAGAATGAAAGCGATGAAATTCCTGAATTCAAATTCGCTAAGGTTAATAAGTCTACAACAACCATGAATTCTAGCTATAGTCCCTAATTCTATTTGCCAGCTTTAGGCTTACTGCATGCAACAGAAGAAAATGAATGGTCATTGTTACAGCTCGGTGTGTCAAACACATCAGTTGCATCCAACGAACGATTTAAAACATAACTAGAGTCTATATCTATATCACACTGCGTTTCACTGTTTCTATTTAACGCATACGGTACAGATTGCCGTGACCGATATTGGACCTTAATAGATTTATAACTGCAACCAGTTAAGAATTTTCTGCGTTACACAGAAACGTTAGCAGTTTATCATACATTGTTATGTTAGCAATTCATCACATTGTAATTTTCATTGTATAACACTTTAGCCTACCGACGAGCTGCATTGTTTCCCCAAGTAGCTTTCACAATTAGCAGCAATATAGGCCTAAGCTCAAAATGGCTTTTAAGTGAAATCCAGTCGCAGCTGCTTGCAAAAACACTATTCTTCGCTCATTATTCCAGCTCCTCCATTGCAACCCCAATACATCTCTGGAGAGCTGGCAACTCTCTTCTTCAGCGCAAGTCTCCCTCCTCACTGCCTAGTTTCTTTCCCTTTCCCTTCATCACTGATACCTGCTGCTCATTCTTCTCGAATAAAATCTCACCCCTACGCTTCACCTTACTATCTCTTCTAGATTCACACTCCCGCATTCTCCTCCAGCACTGATTCACTCTGCCCTACAGTACTTCACCTGCCTCTCAGTCATCGATTCCAATTCTCTCCCTCCTCTGAAGCAGAAGTGTCATTCCTCCCGAATTCTCTTTCCAACAAGCAATGCAAACTTGATCCTATCCCTACCTCGCTTCTAGAAGATTGTGCCTCTATCATCGCCCCTATAATTACCAATATTATCACCGGTAATCTCTCACTCTCTACTGGCTACTTCCCCATGGCCTTTAAGCACTCTCTCGTCGCTCCGCTTCTCAAAAAGCAAATCAAGGAAACCTAATTAACGAATGCACGAACGAATGAATGAATTAGCCTGCATCCTGTTACCAGATGGTTCCCATGACAGCGGCGTGTTTTCGAAGTGTTCCATGACGGATTAGATCGAACAGAGTGTAGCGCACAGAAGCTTCTTCCGACTCTTTCGTCGTCATCTCTGTATTCTTCCGCTTCCGTTGAAGTCTCTTGTATCTAGCGATGAAGTTCTCTGACTTCCGGTGGCCGACGGCGCATGCGCTTTCGCCGTTGCTGACCAGGATGTCCTTCGTAAGGATATGCTTGGGCAGAGTTATTCCGTTCATCTTCGCAGCTCTTTCCAGGATCTCCTCCGCCTCTTCGTAGCTATCGTTTGCACACAGCCAGGGAACGGACTCCGGAAGAAACCTTCCATAGAAGAAATGACAGAACGAACCAGATTGACATCTGATTTTACAACAGCGCGGATGTCCACGATTGTACATGTTAGGACTTATCTAATCATGGAACTTCTATAGTGCCATAATCATGGTACACAAGGTGGCAAAGCCTGACCTGAAATCGCAATCCTTTTCACATATTACTAGGCATATAGCTAGATTATATAGCTGCTGCTGCTGTAATGTGCATGTGCATAAATTACTTTCTTACATGCCTTCGGCAGGAGGAGCGATAACAAACTAGCTCTACCAGACCAGGTGAAGACGTTGATTCCAGCAATACAACGAGCAAAGCAGAACTGGAGTCAGTGACAGAGTTCGTTAATAATGGACTCAACCCATGATCTAATAGAGACAGCCATAATGGACTCAACCCATGATCTAATAGAGACCGCCATAATGGACTCAACCCATGATCTAATAGAGGTCGTCTATTTGTCTATTTGTTGAAGAGTATTTTCAGTTGCTGTCCACCGACGAAATCCAATGCGTCGTCATTCAATCCTTGGAATTACTACTATATCAGGTAATTACTGTAACTATATAACGCACAATTTTGGCCATAAAACAGTAACTGACATGATTAATATCTCATCTTAAATTTGATAGAACTACTCTTAAGTTCGCTAGATAAAAAAGCTCTCTTTGCATCTCTGCACATTAATATGGTGTAGAGATTTTGTGATTGCCTCAATGTAGTCATATGTCTGATTTAATTTACATGAGCTATTTTTAGTTCTAATGATCTCGAGCAGCGTTTGAGACCGCTGTATGTTACCAGAAGAGGGGAATGGTGAGTAGACCGGAAAGGCTGACAATGAGCTGCATATGTATCCAATTGGGAACCAGGTAGGAGAAAAACGCCAGAAGACAGTGCGATAATGCCCAGAAGTTTTCGATGAAGATTCCAGCGAAGGTTCTTTGGTCTGCAGGGAAAAGTTCACAGACCATGATTGTTCCTATGACAATGAGGCCCTAAAACAAAAAGAAACAAGGTCAAAAATTTAGATCTGAGAAAGAAATGATGTTGATGATCTCATCAACACCATTTCTTTCTCATATCTAAATTTAGGCCCATGTATGCAATATGTATGCATACATGAAAGTATGCATGCATGCATAAATATATAATGTAATATGTATGTATGTATGTATGTATGTATGCATGTTTATTTTTGTATGTATGCAAGCATGTACGTATTTGATCGATATTTAAGAACATCAAAGTCGTTGCAGAAGCACAGAATAGATGCTACAGTTGTGATTTGACCTGAGTATCATAGTAACCCTATAAATCGATAACCAATACAGCTGACCATATTATTTTGCCAGTTTAAAGCAGTGCTTTCTTTGGTACGTATAGTTTAGTATCATTCTATATTTAAAATGTTTAAATCGATGTATAGAACTGCAAACAGTGGCAGTCGAAAAGCTAGGCTAACTGATCACGGTTGGCACTTTAGCCACACACACACACGCAAGCACGCACACACACACACACACACACACAAGCACGCACACACACAAGCACGCACTGACCTGCTGAAGGGCTCCTGATAGAAATCGTAGCACGAGGTAGACATAGTAGTTGCTGACATAAGCGTTGACCACTCCTACGATGACTAGGACCATCTGGCATTGGAGAAATATTGGCTTACGACCGAAGAGATCTGCCAGTAGGCTGAAGACCAATGCTCCCGTCATGACCCCAAAGACGAGAACAGACTGAGCCATTTTGACCAGGTAGGCCTGGTCGCACACTAAGTTCCACTGAAACCAATTTTCACTCGTACTCTAGTACAGGCTGATAATATGTAAGATACACGAATAATGGCCAAGACCAATGACAATATATATATATATAACAGATATAATTATACTATATATAATTATATATATGCGTGCACCTACTTCCAACTCCCTCCGGCCCCTCAGGGCCATTCGCAGATCTGTCTCCTCTTCCTCTCTGACTCTATAGTTCATGCATTTGCCTGTTCTAGAATAGACTATGGCAACTCTCTTCTAATTGGCCTTCCCAAGATCCGCCTGGCCCTGTCCTAGCCTGTCCTTAGAGTTGATGCTAGACTGATTGCTCGTCTTCCTAAATCCTCCCACATCTCCTTGTACACGGTCAATCAACAGCCCTGGCTTCCTCTTACAGCCCGCATTCACTTCAAAGTCGTCGTTTTGGTACTCAAGTCCAAGCTGGATTTTGCTCTGAAATATCTCAGATATCTCATTCGCTCTCCTCACTATTCAGCCTCTCTCCAACCTCTGCGCACGTTGGACCTGAATGATCTCTTTGCTCGGCGAACTAGGACCACTTTGGGCCAAACTAGATTATTTGCCACCATTGGGTAGGACGAACTTGTCAGTGTGAAAGCCCAGCCAAGTCACAGCCATAACAGATGATATACGACGTGGAAACCAGTTAAATTGACCATTATGATTATAATCAAGGTAAGCTGCGGCTGCCATATTGCGAAGTTAACGACGAGGTCTGAATCCAGATATATGGAACAACAACGGATTTGAGTGAACTGAAGACCTAGACTACCGGAATCTAAGCGCATAGAATGGTCAAATAGTGGATAATAATGACAATAACATAAACTGTAACCTTAATCTGAATGATGATGATGATGGTAATGACGATGTAATGATGATGACGACGACGACGATGTTGTTGTCGATGATTAACAAGTTGCGTCTGTGACAACTTGGTTATTCAGAATAAACGAATATCGATTGAATGATTGATTGATTGATTGATTGACTGATGATGTTGATGATGATGATGAGATGATGATGATGATGATGATGATGAAGATGATGATGATGATGATGATGATGATGATGATGACGATGATGATGATGATGATGATGATGATGATGATGATGATGATGATGATGATGATGATGATGATGATGATGATGATGATGATGATGATGATGATGATGATGACAACAACAAACTCTGGGCCCTATTAACAACGCTGGCCTCGATTTTATTACGGAGCTTGGCAGAGCGAGGGATAGAAAGATCCAACGCAATTGATTGTAATTGTAATTACGACATTTTCTTTTGCATCGTCACTAGCAAGCCAATTCTAGCAGAACAGGGAAGAGTACAGTAAACTTGCAATGCTATAGCCTGATGTTACAAGTCATAATTCATAAACTGACGTATCCTTGGAGTCGAATTAATAAACTTGCAAGACGTGTGTAATGTTTTTCAAAAGATGATTGATGATGCATGCAATAAAAACCTTTTTCTTTATGCTGTTCTAAACTTCGAGACCCTATTCATCGTAACGGTGCTAGAGGCAGTTTGGTATCTCGCCCCTTTAGAGTCGCTTAAGATTTTCATCAGCATGTAGGCTATACGTGACAACAACGATTCACAAACGATATACCTTAGTAATATTCCTTTATTCAATTAACACTGACAAACCGCAGTATGATTACCGTACATGAAATAGTTGGAACAGAAGTTAAACAAGAGAAATCGATTTAATCGATTTACGACGCAGCCTGTTAAGCGCCGATTCGTCCTAATAATTATTATTGCTCGTTGTACCTTCGCAGCCTAGCGAGTGGAATGCTGAGTCAACCCTATTTGGCTAGCGCGTAGCGGGTATCGAACCCGCGTTCTTCTGATCTTTGTGTTTGTGTATTACCATTGAACCATCACCCCGCCCTCCTGTACTTTCACCGATTTATTTTCAACAGCAATCTATGGTACTCTTCTATTTAAAAAGCGTTCAATACCATAACAACATGACTATTATTTTGTTTACAACGTTCTACGGAAACTTCCAGAATCTCAGCCATTCTTAGGATGATTCTGTCAATGTTTTTCGATCAATTTTTTAATATAATCGTCGATTGCCTGCTCTGAGAGTATCCTCCTTGAGAGTGTTTGTCTTAGATTGTCCCTTCCGAAAGTGTCCCCGTCTCTCTTACTTTCCCTTATAGACTTTCCCCATGTTCTGCTGACTTTTCTGTCCCTTTGTTCTCGTGTTTTCTCCCTCACTGCATGGCTCTCTTGCAACATTCGCTCGTCATAATTCCAGGCCATAGCACAATACGGTCTTTCGTCAAGCGATTCCTTTCCTGGTCCTAGTGCGTCTGCTTTTCTTCTATTGCCAGCTGCATATGTATCTCCAAATCTGCTTAATTTCTACACCGAAGACAAAACACTCTCATTCGCCATTCAGCGTCATTCATTCCTCTGCACTTTCCTTGTGGTGACCAATGCAGCTCGTCGTTAAAGTTAAACTGTACATAAATAGTTAGATAACAGATAAGCATATACAGATTATTTATATATATATATATATATATATATATATATATATATATGCATATATTATGCATTGCCCCTTCCAGTTGCTTACAGTTGGAGCGTTGTTCCTTGTCTCTTTCATAGTAGCCTACTTGTTTATGCAGTTCCCCAAAATTTAGGTCAAACGTAATAGGTCATGTGAGTCTTAAGTGTTTATTTGTGCTAGTTTCGTATAATTCATATAGTCACGTGCTCCTAATACGTTTTGCTGTTTAATTCGTGTCATCGTCTCCCTCGGTTTCATTACAACTTGGAATGGTTAAGAACAGAGATAAAGCAGATACAGTATGGATCCGTTATCGCGATGGCCTCGAAAGCCAAAGGTTAATGTCCGCGCTTAAAGCCAAACGCAACTCGACGAACAGAACTTCCAACTAACTCTGGTATATTCTTCAAAGTAGGACACAAACATGATCTGTAAGAGAGGGAACTCTGTTCTGCGTAAGGCCACGTCAGGTCGTTGCCTTTGCGGTGAATGCAGAAAAAGAGGCAAAGCTATTCGATATCGCCCATCTTAAGAAAACGCTCTTCTGTCTCCTATATCAGACAATCCATTTCGTAAAAAGAAAACTAAAGCGATCACCGATTGGTGCTTTGTGCAATACAATAAGCTTAGATTAGATAGATAAGACAATTTGATAGATAGATAAGATAAGATTCGAGCAGAGTAGACGTACCTTGGAGACGATTGATTCCGTTACGTCTCCGCTATATTCCCAGTCATTCCACACATCCCTGCATCTGAGCGTAGCATTGCCGAAGCTCAGGTTTTCGTAAACGAAGCATTGCGAAACAGTGGGATCCGTGGCATCGTAAGGAATCCAAGACCGGTTGGCTGCTGCTGCGGCTTCTGCTTCCTCCGCTGGAATCTTGCAATGATGCTCCGGCACTATGCCTTTAGAATTATGCAACAAATGCAAATGAGAAATTAAACACTTAAAAGCGTAGGCGCAGGAGGCGAGAGGACAGAGAAGGCATTTGCCGCACCCAAAATTCGGGCGTTCACGATTTTCCGCCTCCTACGCCTATGCTTTGAAGTGTCTAATATGCCATTTAAAGTTATTAAAGCTTTAATACCTTTGAAGCATAGGCGTAGGAGGAAATTTCTGTGATTGGGGTCAATTAGCCACCTTCTTTTAACAAGTTGCATCTGTGACAACTTGGTTATTCAGAATAAACGAATATTGGCTGATTGATTGATTTTACTTCTGCCCGAAACAAATATAAATCCAGAATACTAATTATTAAATGATTTATTTTATTATTTATTATCTATCTATTTATTTTTCTAATGCTCTAGCTTCAATTATTGGTGTCATGCGTATGATGCGTGTGTGAGCTATATAGGCTATATATGTAGACGGTAGACCCTGTACGGTCTATACTGTACGTAAGCCCTTTAGTACAGAAGTGTTTGCATACCATGAAAGAATGTGGCCAGCGTATGCCAGGCTCCGGGAATGTTCGTAGCTAGGCAAATGATTACGTAGAACAACAGTTGATATCTTCCGTACTTCCCCAACTTGCTCTGGGCTTCATCGACATCCATTTCTCCCTAATGGCACTTTTTCAAAGAACCATTCACCCTGTCAACCGCTCTCGCAGAACGAAGTCTACTAAACGGAAACTGTGTCTTGCTGCTAGTTTGTCATTCAACTAACGTGACACACAGAGAGCTCTGCGCTACGTTTACTATATTATATTTGGCAGCGAATGATAGGCGGAATTATTTTACGCAGAGCGAATATAATTAACCTACATTTACCAACAGCAAATGCACGATTTAGTCTATAGAGAAATCGCAAAAGTCGTTGAAACCACGATGGCTGGTGTCAACAGCACCAGTTGAGGCCTAAACTTGTTCTGCCGATCAGTCCAAGGGCTGCTCATGATCATCATCGTCATCATCAGCAGCAGCGGCAACTGATGTCTGTTTGCCTGCATCATTGGGCGATCACCACTCTACAGCTGTTGAGCAAAGTCCTTCAAGTTTTCCTTCAGTGTGTGTGTGCGTGTGCCTCCGCCAAAACATATAGCGTGAGAATCGTAACCAATGGCGCGACTTTGTATACTTACCTTTGAACCCTAAGGAACCTGTAGTCGGTCTGAAGTGCACATAACTAGCAAGATAATAGATATAGGCTACATATACAGATTATATTTGTATATGATTTTTATATTATGCATATGTACGCGTATTTTTGTATAGGGTCGTCCATTAATTATGTCAACAAATTTTAGGCAGTTTTTGACCCCTCCCCTTGTCAACAACTGTGAAACATTGATGGACCCTCCTAAAAAATTATGTCAACAATACCAGAACCCCACCTCTTTACTGCGGGTGGCTCGGTCGCAATATAAACGTGGAGTACGAGGTTGTTCTCTGCCTCCGACACTGATCATCCCCCCCCTACAAAAAAGAAACACAATGGCTCGATACATGTAGAATCTTTTTTTAAATTTTGCACTAAAAATGCAATCTCGAATTTCAAAATATATGAGTTTAGTTTATTACCTGCTTTTTAGTAGTATTAAATATTAAGCACTTTATACATTTGTAGCATTTCTTAATGTTTTCGCTATCGTGTTGATTTATTGGAGAAAAATTTCTTGACGTCAAATTGTACTGAACCCCTTCCCCCTTGTCAACAACTGTCAAACTTTTCCAAACCCCCTCCCCCCTATTTTGTTGACATAATTAATGGACGACCCCATATTATCACAAAGTCCTCTTGTTCTCGTCCTTCGCTGTCTCTCACGGACGCTGAATATGGACTTTACGAAAACCTTCAACCCTATTATTTTCTTTTTCTGTTTTCCTGTAGCACATTTGTTTTTGACGATTGTTGTTGTACTTGGGCTTAAAGACACTTTTTCATATCGAAGATGATCAGTGTCGGAGGCAGAGAACAACCTCGTACTCCACGTTTATATTGCGACCGAGCCACCCGCAGTAAAGATCCGAGAAATTAATCTCTGATAAACCGACCGACCTGGAACCGAACCCGGGCCGCCGGCGTGGAGAGCGGGATACCAACCCACTCGGCCACTCAGGATCTCTGTTGTTGACGATAATGCATAGCCTACTCTTATAACAGATCGTTTGCACAGCGACACCCAGAACCTCTAAGAGGTGCGCTGTTATGACGGTACAGTGTACAGGGCCTAGGACAGGATTTGGAGGACACAAACTCTTCTTTTGGATGTCTAATTATTATTGCAGACTATCTGAATTTGCTTGCTAGAATCTCGAGGTGCCTCTTCGCAAAAACAGGAGTGACTAAAGTTGGAGACTACGTCTGCATACTATGCGGATGGTCTCGGTCACGAGAGAAAGTCATTCCTTCAATCCGTGTTTATGAAGAGTAAAGTCCATTCAAATTGCTTTGGCTTATAGCCTACTTCTTGAAGATATTGGTGATCGTCCAACAAACATGGTATCCAGTTAAAATCAAATTGTCTTTACGTAAGTGACAAGAAGTTGCGTGTCTGCGAAGTTGGCAGAAGGCCATCGGGTACAAACTCCGAATGCATGATGTCAGCATCTGATGAAGGCGATTTAATAAAATTACTACACGTTTCATTCGTTTTATCAAGGGGTCGTCCATTAATTATGTCAACAAAATAGGGGGGACGGGGTTTGGAAAAGTTTGACAGTTGTTGACAAGGGGGAGGGGGTTCGGTACAAGTTGACGTCAAGAAATGTTTCTCCAATAAATCAACACAGACCCTTCCAAATGGTAGCGAAAACATTAAGAAATGCTAAAAATGTATTAAGTGCTTAATGTTTAATACTACTAAAAAGCTGGTAATAAACTAAACTCATATATTTTGAAATTCGAGATTGCATTTTTAGTGTAAATTTTTTTAAAAATGATTCTACATGTATTGAGCCATTTTGTTTCTTTTTGTAGGGGGGTTCTGGGATTGTTGACATAATATTGTAGGGGGGTCCGTCAATGTTTGACAGTTGTTGACAAGGGGGAGGGGGTCAAAAACTGCCTAAAATTTGTTGACATAATTAATGGATGACCCCAAGGGCAGATTAACCGCCCAGACACCGTCCGTATAGGCCTAAACAGTTTCAGGCTGCCTAGTGACATTGACAAACCAATGCAAGCCATTTATAGGGTTAAACACCCAAATGACAATTCGTCATTATTTGCGAATATTATTTAGAGATGTTTTCATGTATGGGAAAGTGATTTCAGTAGTCTGACAGAGCAAGAATGAGTGGGTTTTCAAGTTCCTTCTACGGAGAAGATGATTGTGCGTGGATTAATTATTTGTGGCGATATTCCATCTTCCAAAAACTGTGGGCTGTCTTGTGCCTCAGGCTCTCATTCGAAACTGAGAAACCGAACTGTTCACATTGTCCTATCCTGGAGCCAATTCTGGACAACATTAGCCTAAGTCAGTTATACATGTAGTGGATTCAGCCTTCAAAAGGTTCAGCGGAGGAGAGGAGGAGGTAACGGAGCAACGATGATTCCCTCAAATTCATCCAGTTGAGTTATGGAGGAGATTGTCATTGGGTTGTCTGATTTCTTGCAGTAGGGGGAAAGGCTTGTAATATGGGCCACTGTGTAATATGGGCCTCGACTGTATTTCCCACCTACCATGTCTGCGGAGAGCTCTTACAGTGGGAAACCATCCGTATAGCCTACTGATTTCAACTTCCTGTTCTGGATGTGTGCCTTTACTAATAACTTCTGCCCGAAAAGCATCAATGTTTATGTTTTGATACATGTTGCTTATAAGACTTGTTGAACTTCAACAAGTGTTATATAATTTAGGATTTCATCTATGGTATGCCCTGATGTTTCAGAAGATAGACAATTTCTTTATTATATAAAAACACAACTTTGTTGATCTATATACAAAAAATACATTCGTCGATCACGCTATAATAGATTTCCCCGAAGCACACCATTTTTGTAATATGGTCCTGTGATCGAATGTGTAATATGGATTATATGGGCCCTATCTTTATGGAATGAGACAGTTGAAATAGGCCGTTATGGCTATTTTTTGCATGTAACCGGTTCTCAGTGTTGTTTACATTAGGCATAGGCCAAATTGTTTCTTAATGGTTATCCTAGTAAGTTTAATCTTAGGAAATCGTTTTTTACTGTTTTAATATTAGTCTGCGGCAAGGAAAAATTGCAATTCATCTTTAAAATGGTGGCTCATATTACACACCCGGTCGTGTAATATGAGCCACTTTCCGTATTTTGAAAAAAATTCGTTAAAAATTTATTTGCACGGATTAAGGAATAATTCCTTCATTTTTGGCAACAACTCATGCCAAGTAATGCATGGAATAAATAAACGACACGTTCAATTGCTTCTGTGCTATGAAATAGTGAAAGTTTCTTAGGGGGTCCATATTAGAAGCCCTTCCCCATGACCTTTCCACCGGTAGTCGAGAATGAATGAAGTTTGAGAGTTTTGACAAGAAGTCTGGTCAAAAATATAGATTTGAGAGTTTGTCTTGTTAAGATGTTCAGATATATAGATGGGAATGAAGCCCGGAGACCGCTTTTCGTCCCGAAGGGTCATTCTGGGGGCGAGTAACTATTTCTCTCACTCAAAAACCACGACTAGAGGGCGATGTTTAGCTTTCTCCTGAGCTACGATTCTGTAAGCAAATGAGATGTTCCATTACGTCAGCTGCAGGTTCATAGTGTTGATACAGAGGTCGAAGGGCTGTGGATAATATGACCCGGAAGCGGATGGTCCGGCCTGGGTTGTTCCAGGTTTGAGCGCCAAGGGATACCGTGGATGAGGAGATTGTTTAGTCTAGAGATATTCTCCACTTCGTCGAGCTTATTGCGTAGGAGCAAATTCTCCATTTCAAGTGTGGATAGCCTATTCTGTGATACATCATACATACATACATGCATGCATACATACATACATACATATAATACATATATACTACATACATACATACACACTGTCACATGCGTTCTTCGGACTCTTCGGCTCCGTGATCGATCAAATCTTCGACTCCCCTGGGTCCAGCAATTCTCAACGTTTTCCTCTGTGCGTGGGTTTGCAAGTGGTGAAATTTATAGTTATAACTGAATACTTCTCTTGATGACATTTGACGCCATCATTCTTGCTAGCGTAGGCAGAGTTTTTGTAACTTGAAGGACGCAATATTAAGTCACTTGATACATCCTGATGCATAGCAACTTAATTGTTGACAATCATATCAAATGTACACTTCAAGTTACAAAAGCGCTGCCTACGCAATCCTGCCTATCGATTCTGTTTTGATTAAGCGCCAGTGAATAAGCTGGTTCCCGCGACTTCGCTTTTGTGGGCGCTGTAGAAATCTGAAGTTTATAATGACGATATACCGCCATGTCAAAAACTAGACTTTCTGGCGCAGAGCATCTGCAGGTTGTAACTACAGATTGTGCAAATTGTTCCTTCTTCGAAAATCATCTGTTGTTCCGCATTATAGAAAGGCATGAAAGCAGTGCCGAAACAACCCCGATTTTTATTATTTGTCTCTGATAAACGCTAAATCATTGAAAAGATAAAACACTGAACAGTATAATAGTCAGATTAAGCTTAATCTAATCATTCGAAATCATTAAAAGATTTAAAAAATAAAACAATTAAATCATGTAAAAGATTTAACAAGGAACAGTATAATAGTCAGATTAAGCTTAATCTAATCATTCGAAATCATTAAAAAAAAATTTTTAAAGATAAAACAATGAAAATCATCAAAAAGATAAAACAATGAACATTAGGCCTGTAATAGTTAGATTAAACTTAATCCAAATCATTGGAATCATTAAAAATATTAAAAAACGATGAAACATTGAAAATCATTAAAAAGATAAAACAACGAAGAGTATAATAGTCAGAATCCCTAATCTAATCGTTCGAAATGCAAATGTAGAGATTGAAAAAAATTTAAATATAAAGAACCTTAGTACAGGTAAATCGTTTTGTCATGGCGTGGCTTATTGACCAGAAAACAAGTAGGCTATATCCAGTCGCAAGATATATATATATATAGAGAGAGAGAGATAGTCATCCAGTTTCAATGTCAAGTCACCATCGAAGATTTATGTTGGAGGAGAAAAGGTGTCGACAAGAAGACAAGCGATGATGATGGCTATGGTGATCGGGAGTAAATGCAAGATAGGACAGTGTGCATAGTTCGGTTTTCGGTTTAGAACTTTGGAGTGAAAGATGGCAAGTGCAGAACAGCTCACAGTTGTGTAAATGGATTATTTCTTTCAGGATTTTGTTCGAAAGAACTTGTTACCGTTGAAAATACGATATTTTACAGAATTTAAGGAAGGGAGAAAGACTGGAGGTCGAGGTGAAGTTATGATGAAGAACGAGTAGATCTGGGCAGTTGGATGGTGATTAGCCATCAAATAACTTGATAAAGAAAATATCTTTATTCATACATTTTATGTTTATATCACCCTTTTTGTTCTCCGGTTATTTCGCAAGTAAACAGTCTCAGTCAGAGCACTCAACTAGTCAGGGACGTAGCCAGGAAAATATTTCGTGGGGGTTATAGGCTTAAGGGGAGTTTTCCACTGGACGTGGTCGAGTTTTTCTACATTTTTAGCTTTTTATTACAGTAATGCATTTATTTGGGGTTTGAACCCGTAAACCACCCCCAAATACGCCCATGCAAATAGCTAGCAACTAGCCTACTTACCTAATTAACTAATAACTACCTAGCTGCATTATCAGATTACGAGAGAAATCTATTGAGAAAGCTTCGCTGTGTTCTTCTGGAAGACGTCACTCTTCACTTTCCTTCATAAACGTGAACATTCCCATCGCATCCTACCATCAACTGTTTACGGCTTTCTTCGTACCACACTTTCAGTAACTCCCGACAGTTAATCTCTATGGTCATGATGATCTGTTTGCACACTAAAGAATCAACGTCAAGCGAAATCAATCGGTACTTAAGGTTTATGTAACCGAAGACAAACAAACGATCGTCTCTCGAACTGACAAACATACGACGAGGATACTCTAAGCATTCGTGTTTTTCTTTATTCGTCGACCATGAAGGATAATAATGACGTGAACAATTAAATGCAAGACTCACTGAGGATTCGAGTTCGCTTCGATCCACGTCTGGGAATCCATCCGAATCGAAATCCGTATCATCTACATCCACATCTACATCCACATCTACATCCACACCAATGCTTCCATCACTGTTCACCAAAGTTAATCGAGGCATCTGAAGTTCTTTAGTTAGGTCATCGATATTTTCCGGAGTTGATTCATACCATTGTAGGCCTAAGCTACATGTTTCGATCCTCGTATGTGCATAGACGATAAAGAATTGCCCATTGTGCGTTTCAATGGCTTGGACGGGTTCCCGATTGTTATGGGTCTGCAGCCATACACGCGCTAGAAGGAAGGCTTCATCGGTATCGTAAATCTCCACCTGATAAGACGAATTAGTGTTCTTTATAGTCAAAAGATAATCATCATTCGTTACTGACATCATGTAACCGTAGTTTGCACCCGATAGCCATCTAACAACTTGGCACAGATGCACGTCAATCTTCCAAATCCAATTCTTGTCACTTACGTAAAGACAATTAGATATCTCGCTGGATACAATGTCCATTGGACCATCATCAATTTCCTCAATGGGTATCAGCCATACCAGATTGAACGGATATCGATCTTCGTAAACACGGATTGACGGAATGACAATCTGACGAGACTGATACCATCCACAGAGTACGAAGATGTGGGCTCTTAATTTCGTCACTCCTGTTATGTTGCAAAGAGGTACCTCGATTTTAGTGAGCAAATCCGGTTGGGCTACAATTAGAAAACAAGTAAAAAATGTTAATGCGCTTTTTTTAAATTTAGCGACTGTAATTGTAAATTTAATTACATATTTATTTGGAACCTCTTTTAAACAGCCTCGTCAACAACACAGAATCAAAGTCGAGAAATATTGTGTTCAATGATCGTTCAACAATTTTTATATTTATAGTCTATTCAATAGATCTATGTCAGATAGCGGTGTGCCTATTTGTTTTGGAACCAATAAACGAATATAATAATTAAGCGAATAGAGTTCGAGAAGGAGTAATAGAGTCAAAAGAGGTCATCTGCCAAGAGAATTGCTCACGGTAGCTGCATTGACTTTAGCTCCATGATTCAAATACAGTTATTCTGACTTGATTTTTTAAACGTGTAATGGCACGACCAACAGCTTACCGGTCGAAGAGGCGTTGGACAAGAAAAACATCAAAATTAAAAATGCGTAGAACATTTTCGAATATGAAACCCCAGCGAAGAACATGGACATTCGCATTCTGTTCGCCAATCTCAAAACTTCGCTTTGAGCCTTCCAATTTATTCAGAAATATACCGCAGACAATACGAGTAGTATTTCATCAGAAGAGTCCTAAGAAGTTATCATAAGAAAAACAGAGAAGGAGTGAAGATGAAACGATATTCAATATGCTGAGTTATTGATGGTAGACACGTAGTCTGAGTGTCCCATGTGGACCATGATGTGGTGTTATAAGCGAAGATAACCCGGTTAAATACGAATGGCCATCTTCAGGTTACCGCTGAATATAATGCTATACATTGTGATATTGTGTTTTCCTGCAACAGAGGCCGTCATCTGGGTATGTGAATGGGACATTCAAGCTCCTTGATCTTCAGAGGCTCGTTGATCAACTGCAACACATAATAAATCCTGAGTTGTAAGTAGGTCTTCAGATAAGAAAAATAGGAATAATTTCTACGATGAGAGTCACTGCAGGCTTTCTCGTGGTTTCGCGAATATCGAATAAATGGTTCATTGTGCCAAAATGTGTCCCTGTCCTAAGACGCTTTAAAAAAAATTGAAAATGATGAGAGACGCGGCATCACGTGATATGTGATTGACGTTAGTGCTCTCCCCTGCCTCTCTATCCGTCCCTCCGCCCTCTGTCCCTCCGTTCATCCATCCCACCACCTCCAACATTCCCTCCGTCCCTCCGTCCGTCCGTCCCTGCTTCTCTCCGTCACTCCATTTCTACCACCAACCGTCCGTTCATCTCTACCTCCCTTCGTCCCTCCATCCCTCCATCGCGTGGCGTGAGCTCCGTAAAGTTTATTGTGGCTCTGTGCGCTGTTTATCGCAGCCTGGCGAATGACGCAATGAGGAAACGCGTAACGTTACAGAACTTCGTACAGAGCTTCCTGAATTTCTCTTTTATTATATTATTAATGCAATCATATATATAAACATACATACATACACACACACATATATATATACATACATATTCCAAATACATACATACATATCTATGTATGTATGTATAATTGTATATGTATGTATGTATGTGTGTATGTATGTATGTATATATTTATTCATTCGGGGGATTTATATAGCACATCTTCAAGGGCACTACTCAGAGGTACTCCCGACTCCAGCACGGCGAAATAGAATTGTTTGTGGTTAGCATAGAATGTGTCAGAGAGCGTTCTGGGAAGCAGACGCAATTCAAATGGCAGCCCATTCCAGACCGTCGGGCCTACCACTGAGAAAGCATGGTTCTGCATGGCAGCTGTGCATGCAAACGGGACTGTGAGCACCCCTCCCACCGGAGCGAATGGAGCGACAGCCCTGGGCCCCGATAAGAGACGACTACGCTCAATACGTATGTATATATTTATGCATGTACGGTAATGTGTTTATGTATGCATGTATGTATGTATGTGTATATTTGTATGCATACAGACATTTCTGTATGTAGGCTTACGTATTGTGGCACGACACATTCGAGAGGCAGGAAGTAAAGACGTCTCAGGTCAAAGTCAAAGATGTCCGAGTAGAGATACGGAGTTGAAGACGTGATGAGAAGTCGAGCAAAGAGTTTCTTGACTGTGTTCTAAACCAGTGCTTCCCAAACTTTTCAGTGTCACGGACCGGCAGGAATTAACTTTCAGTGTCACGGACCGGCAGGAATTTTTCCACTGCAGAAGGACCGGTGCCAAATTTATTAATTATTTCGCATTTTCGTATTTGATCACCTAAATTTTTCGAATGTATTAAAATTAAGTTAAATGCATGCATAGCCAATTATATGACTCAATGCCCTTTAAATGCTAGCCTAATAAGTCTTTTTTAGTTATGATTTTGAAAAATATATAAGTCATTTCTTGACTCCGAGATAATTTGACCAGTTTCATGACTCACTTTGCGGACCGGCAGCTGAGGACTCGCGGACCACCACTTTGGAAGCACTGTTCTAAACTATCTATCGAAAAATGAAAAGTTTTATTGACAAACGAGGATTGGCGGCTAAAGTTCGTCATCGAAAAACGAACGATTTTCTAAGGAACGGAAGAGAAGGATTTTTACCTCTACCGCCTATCGATATTGTTTTGACTAAGCGTCTGTTAATAAGCTGATTCCCGCGAATTCTGGTTTTTGGGCGCTTTAGAATTTACGATTACGATTATAAACCAGGGCATGCTGGGTGTATTACCTTTGGACCAAGCGACGCCCAGCATGCAACAGTATGCACGACGTTGCACGTACGTATACAACTATACATGTACGTATGCGTGTATGTGCATCATCATTCTTGCGTGTATCACGGTGCATGTGTGCATGTACGTATTTACCGATATGCAAAATTTGTTGCTTGGATCTGTACGTTTTAATTTAGATCACACTCCGAAGTAACACACTTTTAGATTATTCCTCCTTATCTGTGCCACCAATCGATTAAGTCTTTTGTCAGTCCTATATTCCATTGTGCGGACGAAATATCAAATTATAGTTTAATTATATTGCAGAATGTTTGCGTATCAGAGCCTTGTAAAGTGTAAATCATACATAGGCCTAGGCTACATACATACATACTGTTAGGGTCTCATGTCTGAGTCCTAACCGGTCCTGGGATGGGCATTCGTTACCCTTGAGTAGTTTCTTAGCCGAGGGGAGTAGGCTATATAAGGAGGTACGAAAAGGGGCGGTTAGAGAATCTCCGATACTCAGCCTTCGCGCTAGTCGGGTTGTCTGAGATTTCTCTGGGTTGCATGGTAGTCAAGTTAGTTCGTGACTTGTGCCATTTTCAAGTCTTCTTACGGTGCTTCCGTTTCTGATGTTCGTCAGCCCGTTGCTGAGTTACAGACTTCTTGTTAGTTGGTCGTTCTTCGTATTGAAAACGAACCTTTCTTCCACCGTCGTTCAACGGTTGGGTAATGTATCGTTTTGATTTATTGTTTTTGTCGAGAATTATACCTTGAAAACTAGATTCGAGTCTTCAGCTTTGTTGTAGCTAGGAGGAACCCGTAACATATGGGAGCTCTAGCCGGGATTTTTTTTTTTCTCGTACGTTTGAAATTTTCATTTGTTAGTAGACAACATTTAAGGTGTCTTTGAGTCGTAGAGGAAAATTTTGAAATTAAGGGGCGTGTCTGACGAGTTTTGTCTGACGGAGGAAATTTCGAAATTTAGAAAATGGAAACACCGGAGGTGGCAAAAATGTTAAAAGCGGAGGACATTTTTGAATTGAAACAAGATGAATTACGTACGGAATTGGAGAAATTGGGGCAAGACGTGAAAGGTCTTACGAAATTGCAAATGCAAAAAGCATTGTTGAAATTGGTTTCGTCGCCCTATTCTTCGCCAAAAGCAAAAGAGTCTGAGGTTAAGGCGGAAAGTTTACAATTGAAATTGGCCGAAATTGCACGTATACAGCAAAAAGAAGACCGAGAAGCGGAAAGACAGTTTGAGCTGGAGAAATTCAAAATACAAACACAGATGGAAGCGGATGCTAAGAAGGAACAGGCACAAATAGAAGCTAAGTTTAAGATGGAACAAGCAGAATTGGAGTCACGAAGACTTGAGAAAGAATTTGAAGCTAAGGCACAGGTGAAGAAAGAAGAGATAGAAGCAATGGAGAGGAAAATGCACATAGAAGCACAGGTTAAGAAGGAAGAGGAAGAAAGGAGGATACAAGTTAAGAAAGAAGAGGCAGAGGCAACAGAAAGGAAGTTACGAGTGGAGGCAGACATTTTAGAAAGGAAGTTGAGGGTAGATAACGAAACAACGACAGCAAAGTTGTCTATGGAAAATGAGGCTAAAAGGATGCAGATAGAAGCAGATGAGAGAAAGTTACAAGCAGATGAGAGAAAGTTACAAATGGAATTGGCAGAGAAAGAAAAACAGAGACAGCATCAATTGCAGATGAAGGAATTAGGAGGTTCATTTGAAAGATTAACAGGAGGTTACTTCGAGGACGGAGCACAAGGTTTCAATGAGGAAAATGCAGAAAGAACGGGGCATACGCCGAAATTTAATATTGCATCGGCAGTAAAATTTGTACCTCGGTTTGACGACACAAATTTGGAGCATTATTTACAATCGTTTGAAAAAGCCATGGAGCTTCATCAATTTCCAAAAGATAAATGGTCGTCGTTAATTCATACGAAGTTAACGGGGAAGGCGTTACAAATTTTCGGAGAGCTCTCATTGGAACAATGTAAGGACTATGAAGTGGTGAAAAAGTCTTTGCTTACGGCGTATTCACGAGTGCCAGAGTTCTATAGGAAAAGGTTTCGAGAATTGCAGAAAGGTAATCTTGAAACGTATTCAAATTTTGCATATCGTTTGAATATTCCATTTAAGAGTTGGCTGGAGGGAGAAGGTGCATTGTCTGATTTAGATAAGGCTTTGGAAATTTTCAAACTTGAGCAGTTTGTTAATTGTCTACCTGTGGATTTACATCGTTGGATAATCGAACGCAAAGTAACGACACTTTCTGAAGCAGCACGTATGGCTGATGAATATGATTTGCTGTACAAACCTTTCAGGAAAGCTAATGTAGCTCCAGTGAAATTTGAAAAGGGATGGGCAAATGACACTGCTAATGTGAAACGAAGCGGAGGTCAAAATTCTTGGGGTAGCCCTATGAATACAAGTAGGAGTTATACAAATGCGTTTGGCACTCCTGTAACTTGTGCATATTGTCGTGCGAGAACGCACAGCATTACAAATTGTGAAAAGCTAAAAGCAAGAAATTTGGCCTGTGCGAACACAAATTATTCAGATAATAACATTGGATTAGTAGATGTGCAGTCGGGCAATCCAACGATAAATCAGCAGTATAGACCGTTTGTTAAGGATGGGCTTGTGTACGGACGACAGGGTTCGCAGCGTCATGTGGTGCTACTGAGAGACTCGGGTGCATTACAGTCGATAGTCAGTAGGGATGGGCTTAATCCTAGTGATTATGTCTTAACGGGAGACGATAGATTGATTCAGGGAATTGTTGGTGAACCAGTTAATGTCCCGTTAGTTGAAATTCAATTAGAAAGTGAGTGGGTTTCTGGAACTGTTCTTTGTGGGTTGGTGGACAAATTACCAAAAGGAATTAATATGCTCATCGGAAATGACTTAATGCAAAAGGAACCGATAGATGTAGCAGTTGTTACTAGGGCTCAGAGTAAATTAGGGACGACGATGCAGTCAAGCGTAGATAGACAGGACGCTGCAAACGTTGACGCTCCTATAATTAAGAGTTCTGATGTAATTGATTCTGTTGACTTGAATTTAAATGATTTGTTTACTGAAGATGTTGACAGTCATGTTGAAGGTTTGGAATTTTGTACACGGGAAAGATTAATTGAATTGCAACGCAGTGACGAATCTTTCAATTGTCTTTTTGATCTAGCACGGTCACCGGACAGAAGTGAACGCTCTTTTTACGAAGTTCGTGATGGAGTTTTGATTCGGGTCTGGAGAAATGTCTTGGAGCCTGAAGGTTTTGGTCGAACGCAAGTAATCGTTCCAATTTCTTTACGGCCTAAGATAATTCATGTAGCGCATGATGTTCCTTCGAGTGGACATTTAGGTACGCAGAAAACTCTTGATAGAGTGTTGAGGCATTTTTATTGGCCTGGTATTTTCAAGTACGTGAGAGAGTACTGTCGTACTTGTGATGTTTGTCAGAGGCTTGGCAAGGGAGCTACTAAAGCTAGAGCGCCTTTGATTAATTTGCCAGTCATTGATAAACCATGGTCAAGAATTGCTTTGGATATCGTTGGTCCTTTGGACATTTGCGATAAGTCTGAAATATGTATGGGTGATACGTCTCAGATGGTGAATGATTGTAAAGCACTGTTGTCGATGGATTCGGTGATGACAACTGTTGTGTGTGAGATTAGTTCACATACGAATTTTTCTAATGAGTCTTCTTCGAATGTAGCAGTAATGTACATGAATGTTGACTGTGGGGAAAGAGTGATTCTTGTGAGTACGGTTGTGTTGTTGCAACTTTTTGGTCAGATGACTAATGGCTTGAATGATGTATTCACGCAAGTTGTCACGATTATGCCCTGTACGCACAGGGGTCAGTTGTTGCACGAGAGCATGGACATGTTTGGTTGTCAGGTGTTCTTGACGGAAGAATGTATGCATGACGACATTTTTGAAAGTTCTTTGAAGATGGAAAATGTGGTTGAGCAATTGAACGTTTGTCTCACAGATTTTGTACATGAGTGTGATGACATTTTTCTGGAAAGTAAGGAACTTTTACCAGATGTTGTTGAAGTTGTCTCGAACGAGTGTCTGATAAATGAGGTTCACGATACTTATGATGTGTCTCTAGATTGGACAGGAATTTCTATGGAGATTGTTGGTATTGGTTGTCTTGAGTCTTATTTGTGTGCTCAAGTTTATTTGCAGAATGTGTTCGTGGCAATGGAAC
Organism: Aporrectodea caliginosa; assembly: GCA_020284085.1. NCBI lineage: Eukaryota > Metazoa > Annelida > Clitellata > Crassiclitellata > Lumbricidae > Aporrectodea > Aporrectodea caliginosa. The sequence goes on from JACEVL010000954.1 coordinate 81,292, forward strand.
TTCTGGTCAAGGAGTGTTCGGCACGCAGACGATTGACGAGACGAGGATCGAAGGGACTGAGCGCCTTCGTCTTTCTTTGGATGGTGCTGACCGTTTTGGTGTCGTCGGCTCGTGATACTTCGGTCACGAGTTGCACGGCGTTGCTTCCGTTGATGGAAACGGATGTCGAGGTGGCTTTGGTTGGCCTACTCGCCGCTCTTCGCGCTTTCGAGGTGTACCGGGGTTTTGTACCGTTGGTGTTGTACACTGACAGTCTTCGGAAGTTTGGTTGTGTAATGCAACGATGTTTTTTGAACGTTGGTTATGAAACGAGTCGTTTGAATTTGTTTTCGGATTTAGTTTGTCGATTCACCTTTGGTGATTAATAGGCATATTATTTTAGGATTTGGTGAAGAGTGTTTTGGAAATAGACTGTATATGAACTGTCAAGTTACTACGTTTTAGTTTTGATGGTTAAGTATTATCCGATTACATGGCTCGGATATTAATTTGCTCAGATGTGTAGTCATGTTTAGGGGCGACGTGAATGAACGTCGTAAGCTGTATAGAGTAAATGTTTTGTTGTATATAGTGAATTTATTGTGTATTTCGTTTATATTTTGATTGTGATATTTCTTTTAATGTGCATGGTTTGCATGTTAGTTAAGTCAGAAACCCTTCTGGTTTCTGCCTTGTTTGTGGTCCGGGGGTATGTTAGGGTCTCATGTCTGAGTCCTAACCGGTCCTGGGATGGGCATTCGTTACCCTTGAGTAGTTTCTTAGCCGAGGGGAGTAGGCTATATAAGGAGGTACGAAAAGGGGCGGTTAGAGAATCTCCGATACTCAGCCTTCGCGCTAGTCGGGTTGTCTGAGATTTCTCTGGGTTGCATGGTAGTCAAGTTAGTTCGTGACTTGTGCCATTTTCAAGTCTTCTTACGGTGCTTCCGTTTCTGATGTTCGTCAGCCCGTTGCTGAGTTACAGACTTCTTGTTAGTTGGTCGTTCTTCGTATTGAAAACGAACCTTTCTTCCACCGTCGTTCAACGGTTGGGTAATGTATCGTTTTGATTTATTGTTTTTGTCGAGAATTATACCTTGAAAACTAGATTCGAGTCTTCAGCTTTGTTGTAGCTAGGAGGAACCCGTAACAATACATACACACATAGGGCCTACATACATGTATACATACTAGAGTGATCCTTAAAAATAAAAGTTTTAATCTACTTTTCTCCAAGGTTCCATGTGATTCCATTCCATCCAGAAACATCACACAAAAAGTTGTATGAAAAAATATTGATATTTAGGGTTGGCACAACATCATCAACGTTTTACCATATATCGATATACGAACACTCGAACAGTAAGCATAATAGTTGTAATCAACAATGAATACACTTAAACCAGGGATGAATTCAACCACTTGTAGTAGGTCCAGATTACAACACAATGACATTATTGCATGCCTGATTACTAGTGATTACACTGATTAGTGATTAAAATTATTTATTACAGTTATTATTATTGCTACTGAGGTACTTAGTCAATGTCAATAGGGCTTTGATCGATTGACGCAAGTACTGCTCATTTAATTGTTGGTGCCGAGAACGAATTGCTTCGGATGCATAAAAGCAAACGAGCCAGAAGCATAAGAACCAGAAGCAGATGCGCTTGGAGCGGAAGAACCAGAAGCAGAACCAGCAGCAGAAGAACCAGAAGCAGAACCAACAGCAGGAGAACTAGAAGCAGAAGAACCAGAAGCAGAAAAATCAAAAGTAGAACCAGCAACAGAAGAAACAGAAGCAGAGTAACCACAAGCAGAAAAACAGAACCAGCAAATAGAAGAGTGCCATAAAGTGGAGAGTGACACCAGATTCCACTGTTCTTACTGTAGAGAGCTTTACAGTTTACAGCGACCAACACGAAAAAACCTGGATTCAATGCTTAACATGCAAGTACTGGTGCCATGAAAGCTTCGCCCCTATTGAACCCGGCGACAAGCAATTTTTACTGTAATTACTGTCGTTACCTGTCAATTTTTCTAACGTATGATCAAAAATGACAGTTTTAAATCATTTTCTCGTTACTGTTGTTAAATTTGAAACAAGTAATTCAGATAGCTCATTTAGGCCTACCATTAGCACTGCCTTCATGTCAAACTTGTCCACCAACTTGGGCATGAGCGGCAGTAGGCTATATACCACTTTTGCCCAAGGTGTAGGGGTAAGAGTGGCATTTTCACTTTGTGTTTTGGCGTATTTTGCAAAATATGTGATCACATAGCCTATAGTAAATTTTCAAGGTATTTCTGTTAGCTTTATGAGTTCCAACATGCCTATGAAAAATTGTGGTATTATGCTATATATATTTGAAAATATAAAATGTGTTCTAAAAAGGGCCTTTCTTGCCCTGGTCTCCCTATTATGTAAAGTGCTGTTGATTACAATTTTACCAATGAACAATACAGCAGGTGCTAATGGCGAAGATAAAGCACATGTTAAATAGCTGATGCAAGAGGAAGGAAGAGCAGTAGGTCCATAGTCACAACTGGAACTAAAAGGAGATTGTAGTTCAAAACACAAACTTTTCATATGGAAACTTTGGGCTTGTATAATATATAATTGCATCATGTATAATAAACTATATAGTATTATATATTACACGATATATGTGACACTGTGTGCTTAGTGTGAAGGCCTACAGTCGTGCATTGAAGATTTAAGTTAGACCTAACATTGTGTATGCTTGCTTGGATAGATTTGTGATTATCGGTATAAGGAACTCACGGATCAAATACAACTAAAATGCCAATAAAAATAAATAATAAACAATCAAAGAGAACATAAACATTGTAGAAATTATTTTTAAGTTGTGTGTAAGTAAAATCATCCAGCCTTTCCGTTGAAACCTAAACGTAGGTCCAAAAATGCGAATCAAATACTTATACTTTCTAGCGTAGGCAGAGCTTTTGTAACTTGAAAAACGCCATATTATGTCACTTGATACATCCTGATGCATAGAAACTTAATTGTTGACAATCATATAAAATGTACACTTCAAGTTACAGAAGCGCTGCCTACGCCATCCTGCCTATCGATTCTGTTTTGATTAAGCGCCAATGAATAAGCTGATTCCCGCGACTTCGCTTTTTGTGGGCGCTGTAGAAATCTCGAGTTTACGATTATTATATACCGCCATGTCAAAACTAGACTTTCTGGCGCAGAGCATCTGCAGGTTGTAACGACAGATTGTGCAAATGGTTCCTTCTATGAAAATCCTCTCTTGTTCCCCATTAATACTAGGCCACGAAAGCAGTGCCGAAACAACCCCGATTTCTATAATTTTTGTCTGACAAACGCAAAATCATTAAAATGATAAAACAATGAACAGTTTGATAATCAGATTAAACTGAATCTAATCATTCGAAATCATTAAAAAAAGATTTTTTTAAAAAGATAAAACATTGAAAATCATCAAAAAGATAAAACAATGAACTTGCATTCATTCGTAACTTTTGTTAAATTGCAATGCACCTGATAGCGGTGTGTCTATCAGTTTTGTTACCAATAAAACGAATATAATAATAAAGTAGGCCTGTAATAGTCAGATTAAACCTAATCTAAATCATTGGAATCATTAAAAATATTAAAAAACCGATAAAACAATTAAAATCATTAAAAATATAAAACAACGAACCGTATAATAGTCAGATTGAACTTAATCTAATCATTCGAAATGCAAATGTAGAGATTTAAAACAAATGTAAATATAAATGGTGTGTCCAAAGTTCCTCAGTCTAGGCAGATCATTTGGTCGTGGAGACTGGCTTATTCGCCAGAGAACAAGTAAATCCAGTCGGATAGCAAGATATATTAATTCATTCTTTTATTACTTAAATTCGTATAGCGCCTCTTCGAGGGAAATACTCAGAGGCGCTCCCAACACCAGCGCAGCTAAATAAGACCATTTTAAGATGAGAGAGGAATGCCTGAGAATGGGTTTTAGGAAGGGAGCGGAGAGCTAGTGCAGTTATTTTCAATACGGGTCGCGTACGGGTACGGGTAACGGTTGCTCTACCCGCAGACCTCTAAATTAACTACCTAACTGCATTATCAGAATACGAGAGAAATCTATTGCGAAATCCTCGCTGTGTTCTTCTGGAAGACGTCACTCTTCACTTTCCTTCATAAACGTGAACATTCCCATCGCATCCTACCATCAACTGTTTACTCGTATCTTCGTACCACACTTTCAGTAACTCCCGACAGTTCATCTCTGTGGTCATGATGATCTGTTTGCACCATAAAGAATCAACGTCAAGCGAAATCAATCGGTACTTAAGGTTTATGTAACCGAAGACAAACAATCGATCGCCTCTCGAATTGGGAAACATACGACGAGGATACTCTAGGCATTCGTTTTCCTCTTGAATCGCCCACCCTGAAGGATAATAACGACTAAAGCATTCAGAATCAAGATGCTCTAAGTCTTCTGAAGCATCACGCTGGGGATGCATTGGAAAATATGCAACCTTATTGATGGTTCCATCACTGTTCACAGAAGTTAATCGAGGGACCTTTAGGTCTTTAGTTTTCTCATCGATATTTTCCGGAGGTGATTCAAACCAATGTCGGCCTAAGCTACAATTTTCAATCCTCGTATGTGCATAGACGATAAAGAATTGCCCATTGCGCATTTGAATGGCTTGGATTGGTTCCCGATTGTCACCGGTCTGCAGCCATACACGCTTTATAATGAAGGCGTCTGGACGGTAGGTCTCCACCAGATAAGACGAACTAGTTTTCTTTATCGTTATAAGATTATCTTCATTCGTTACTGACATCATGTAATCATAGTCTGCACCAGATAGCCATCTAACAACTTGGCAAAGATGCAAGTCAATCTTCCAAATCCACTTCTTGTCACTTAGGTAAAGACAATTAGATTTCTCGCTGGATACAATGTCCATTGGAGGATCATCAATTTCCTCAATAGGTATCAGCCAAAGCAGATTGAACGGATATCGATCTTCGTAAACACGGATTGACGGAATGACAATCTGACGAGACCGATACCATCCACAGAGTACGAAGATGTGGTCTCTTAATTTCGTCACTCCTGTTATGTTGCAAAGAGGTACCTCGATTTTAGTGAGCAAATTCTGTTGGGCTGCAATTAGAAAACAACAGAAACAGGGTTACTGTGTTTCCTGTTTCAAACTTAACGACTGTCTAATTGTAAGTGTAATCGTACATTTATTTTGCGCCCAACCTAGAGAGCATCATCAACAACACAGAGCCACAGTCTAGCAAAAAATAGTGTTCAAGCGAATAGAATTAGACAAGGAGTATTAAAGGCAAAGGGAGGCAATTGGACAAAAGAATTGCTAACGGTAAACTCATTGACTTTCACTCAATGGCTTCAATCTCAGGAATTGCTTTTGAAATAACAATTCAATGACCAGCCATCACTCCGACTGGTGAGGCTGTTCAGTTGATTATTATACCCTGCGCCGAAACCGAATGCTCTTTCAGCCCTATGGTCACCTTTTCTTGGAAATATTGTTTCAACACTAAGAGATGTCATGAATAATAATATAATATTCTTCTTTATTAATTCAAACTGACAAGTACGCAGTAAGATTATTTGACATAGCAGTAACAGATAACAAGTTTAACAGGAGTCGAATTTAACTGCATGGCAGCCATGCATGGCGCCCATAGGACCTACTGCTCATTTTGCCAACGCCATCTAGCAAATGGAAGGCTGATTCAGCCGTAAGAGGATAGCGGGTATCGATCCCGCTTCCTTCTAGATTTTCTGCTCTTCACGCCAGTGTGTTACCATTCATCTACGGTCTCCGTATCTTACGCTATCTAAGGTCTTGACTTCAATTCAAATGTTTTGCAGCGGTTTTCTACTGCACATCAGCCTGAATCTGAATCCTAGCTTATTATTGTAGCCTAATCTAAAATGTATTAATATGATTTGAGTCGTTGGACTTGTAATAGCACGAGCAACAGCTTACCGGTCGAAGAGGCGTTGGCTACGAAGAGCGTCAAAATTAAAAATAGGTAGACCATTGTCAAATAGGAAACTCTAGCGTAGAACATGGACATTCGCAATCTGTTCGACAATCTCAAAATTTAGCTTTTAGCTTTCCAATTCATTCGGAAAACGGCCGCAGACAAGTAGGATTTCATTAGCAGAGTCAAGATATCCTAAGACAAAACACAAATGGAGTGAAGATTGAAATGATATTCGATATGCTGAACATTGGATAGTAAACATGTAATCAAAGTGTCCCATGTAGTGTCAGGAAAGATTTCACCCGGTTAAATCCGAATGACTATCTGCAGATTACCGCTGAATATATATATATATATGTATATATATATACATATATGTGTGTATATATATAATTATATATATATATGTATATATGCGTATATAACTATATATATGTATATATTGTGATATTGTGGTTCCCTGAGGGAAAGACCGTAATCTGAGAATGAGAGTGGGACTTACTAACCTTTGATTTGATAGGCTCGTTGATCAAATGCAACACACAATGAGCTGCATTGTAAGTAGGTCTATTTAGATCAAAAGCGTTGAAAAAAGTTCTGCGATTTCAGTCAAAGCAGGCTTTCTCATGCTCTCACGAATATCGAATAAATGGTTCATTGTGCTCTTTCATACATGCATACATACATACATACATACATACATACATACATACATACATACATACATACATACATACATACATACATACATACATACATACATACATACATACATACATACATACATACATACATACATACATACATACATACATACATACATACATACATACATACATACATACATACATACATACATACATACATGCATGAATACATACATACATACATACATGACACATACATGAACACATACATACATATATGTATACATGCAAACAAACATACATTCATTCATGCATACATACATGCATATATACTTACTTTAATACATTCATTAATACATATATGGATACATACATACATGCATACATATATACATACATGCATGCATAAATACACATAAATGCATACGTACATGCATATATTTGTACATACATGCATACATCATATTACATATGTACATACATGCATGCATACATGCATACATACCCACATTACCTGAGACCGTTGTCTTCTATCACTAGCTGTCAACAACAACAACTACAGCAACAATAACATAGCAGTTTACGAGTGTGTTGTAACTCTATAGTAAATGTGTTGTCCCCAAATTGTCCTTCAGTATCAACACAAAACAAATTATCAATACTAAATGAATGTGTCCTACGCAGGGAGCGATTAAACAAACGCCTTTCTATCGTTGCCAGCAACATCTGTAGAGCTTGGTATCTACATACTTCCACGAATAGAAGTGATTATTTTGTTGGTGGAACACAGTAATACAAACGATTGCACTCTTTTAATCGTAATCGTAATCGTAAACTCGAGATTTCTAGAGCGCCCACAAAAGCGAAGTCGCGGGAACCAGCTTATTCACAGGCGCTTTATCAAAACAAAATCGGTAGGCAGAGGTCAAGATCCGGAGAGTCAAGCAGGCAGACAGTCAGACGGTTATGGTGGATGGTGTTAGCTGCCTGGTTCTGTAGGGAATAACGTCGCACCTTATAACACCCTACTAAAATTCTGTCTCACTGCTCTTAGGCTGGCACAACGAGTCCGACTAAGAAGAAGTTCAGGTAACGATTTCCGGCCAAATCCCTTGAGTTCAGAGTTATTCCATAGTAGACGTACGTTATGGCCAACCTATAAACACACAGTCAAGTCTCATTTGTAATCGCTAACTTGAAGATTTCTACAGCACTATTTAAAGACTAAGCGCGTGCCACCAGCTTATACTACGGAGCACTGTTTAAAACCAGGGAGTTGTCCAAACATACCATGTGGAAAAATTGGGTAGCCAGAAGACCAGAGAAAGAAGAGAAAGGTGCTCTTACGATGGGATGTGTTTAGGTGGTGACTGGTGAGTCAATGTGCAGTAAATGTTGCAGAGGTGTCTAGATGAAGGCGCTTGTGAGCTGCATCAAATGACTTGTTGTCTATTTTTGTTTCAGCTGGTTTCTGACGCCTTAATGACAAAATACGTTCTCGTGGTCAGTGGCCGACATAACTTGTCATGTCTCCATCTGACGCAAACACCCGGCAACAGAGACGCTTCAGACGAAGCGGCAGAGATCTCTTCCGGGAAATATTCGCTATTCTAAAGTCTTTTCTGTCCTTCCAATCTCGACTTAAACTCATCAGTTCCTGGATTTATTTCTTCCCTGTGTTTCTTTTCGGACTCTCTTCTTGGCTTTCGGTCGGATTCACCTTGGAGTTTGGCTTACACAACAAATTGATTGGTAGTGACCATCGACTTACACCTTGAGCATCATCATAGTCACGCTATGGTATATTAAATAGGGCCTACATATTATATATATATTAGTGTGGTCCAAAAATATAAAGTTTGGAAATTCAATCCTCCACAAGGCTGCCCTTGTTCCATATGCTATTAGTGATTTACTTGCAAAGTTTGAACAAAATTGAACACTGTTTACTGGTACCAACTTTCTGCAAGTTTTTAATCAGACATCGAAAAATTAAAAAATCGCCTTTCAACAGTAGGCTACATCGAGTACAATTATCAGCTTTAAACAGATATTGTCATGAAAAATGAGAATCTGTCTATTAAAGCTATTAAACCAATGTCGAATCAATGACAATCTTAAAAAACTGAATCATAAAATGAAAAATTGTAGATGTTCTTTATTGTTCTTAAAATTTTACACTGAGATCTCCTTACATTGGGAATGGAAAATCTTTTCGGAGGTTGGACATTGGCTGCAATAGATATTGCTTTTGAGTTTCATCCTTTGTCAAGGCTGCATTACATAATTGGATAAGTGCAACCCTTCTGTCTGCACAATCTTTCTGCACAATCTTTCTGCACAGTCATTGACGACCTTGAGAGTCTGACCTTTTCTTTGTGGGCCTGAAAAGTTGGGTCCAACAGCCAAAGAGCCAGTCCCTTTGACAAATAAGCCCTGGTTTCTTCCTGGCCATTTCTTGTGAGCAGGTTAGAAGTATAGATGGAATGATGGAAGTCTCGTGGGTGCTCTTAACACACTTTTACTTTTTGGCCGCTTGCTGGGCATTTCTGAAGTTTTTCTGTGTCTCCTTAGTCGTCAAACATCTGTCTATGCCAGATGTGCTGGAAGTTGATGTGTCTTCTTTTTGCATCTGGAGAAATGTTTTGTCTTCCCCATTTTTCATGGCATGAAGAGCATCTTTTGTGGAGATAGCGTGCAGTTCATCCAGATTAGCCTTACGTCAAACGGTGCCTTTTAAGCACACAATACTCGTCGTACATTCTGCACAGCTTTTTGTACTACAGAGTCTGCTTACTGGGCTGGAATCCGAACCTTTGCCCAGAGCCCCTGATGGCTAGGGCAGCACCCATTGTCACTTTAACACTTTGCACAATTGTTAGTCCCTCTTTTAGATGGTGAAACATAAAGTTTTTGAAACTAGCTCTATTCATTGGCAATCCAGATGTAAGGATATCCATTTCAGGTTTCCCTGTTAGCCATGCTAGTGGCGAACTCTTGGTAATTGCTAATGCCTTGACTATCAAACATAATTGTATCTAAATATAAAAAAATTATAGAATCTAAATATTTAAAACTACTTTTTAAAATAACTAGTAACTAGCATAATTGAAATATAATTATGTATTGCATTATTTAGAACAGTCGCTCAGTCAGTTATGTCATTAATGTCAAATCTTCTCAATACTTATTGCAAAGGCACAATGGCACATGAAAAAATATATTTAGGCTAGTTATGTGATCTTAGTTCATACACTGCTTACTCGTCAAGATCAGTATCATAGATATTACTAATAAATCAATAAGACGCTACAGCTTCATAAACTTTGCACATTTATTTCTTTTAGAATTTTAATACGTCGAATTTATCAATAATTGTTTCATTTATAATTTTTACTGTTAACTACAATGTGTTAGCTTCTAGCAAGGTTTTTGTTGTTTAAATTACAGTTGATTAAATTTTGTACTTAAATCTAATTTCAAAAATAGTAATTATTTAAAGTAATTGCAATACTTGAAATATTTTGTCGTTGTGTAGCCTTGTCTATTGGAATATAATTATTATTGTGATTGCCAACACAGTCACCATCTGGTGTCTGAATATTTTACTGCTAATTAATCATGAATATACAAAACATTAAACATCAAAATCAGATTCAGGAAACAGTCCATATTCACTGCAAATCTACCCAATAGGTAAATAATTATTGTGCAATGTCAAGATGTAAAGTGAGAATCCTTTATAATTCGAAAGCCAAAACTCGAACATTCATATTTGAGGTGCTATTTGGTTGGTACCTCTAAACATGTTCCAATTCAGTTCAAATTTTGCATGAGGATACCTACAACCATATGGAATAAGGGCAGCCTTGTGGAGCAGGATTATTAAAGAAAAATTTTTTTCACATGTAATCTTGGACCACGCTAATATATATATATACATATATATCGGAAAATGTAGGATACTTTATGAGTATTTATTTATTCATTAAAGTTTTGCATCGAATTTCGGTGTGAAGTCACGCCGACACCATGGCATTGAGCTATTTTCAATCATGTTCAGAGTTCACTGATTTTGTGACATGTTCAGAGGTTGACGGTTAAAATCCCTGGGCAGAAATTTCCTTCTAAATTTCCTGCCGAATCGAGTCCCGAAATAGGGTTCTGCGCAACGCTGCCCGCCTTGTATTTAAAAAAGCTGAACTTATTGTACCCAGCTATCAGACTGCTATCAGACAGCGCCGCGCCTTCTCCGTGGTTGGCCCTGCGACCTGGAATGGGCTCCCTACTGCAGCGCTTCGCCAAATACCTATTGGTCGCTCTGCTTCGTTTTTCACTGCCCTTAAGACGTTTGTTCGACCGGGTTTGGACTGGGAGCGCTCTTGAGCAGGCAACCTTAAAAGGGCGCTATATGAAATTGCTGCAATAAAATTAGTTTCATTTGCAGTTTCCATGACGACGGCGAATGTTGCTGAAACTGCGTTATGCGTTTATGACGTCAGAGTTCAACCTTTTTGGCCATTGCTACCAACTCGCATGAAGGCAGCTGGGTCCGAAA
>JACEVL010000954.1:97500-297738 GCA_020284085.1 Aporrectodea caliginosa
ACACGTCTCTGGAACGATCTACCACCTGAATTCCGCACTTTTTCTGTTCCTCCACCATCATTGCCAATCACCCACCATCATCTGCCTCAGGCTCCTTTATCCATCAACCAAAAGATTATCCTTTTCAAGAACTCTTACCCCGACTTACCTGATCCTGTATCGTTCAACCTCGACCTCTCTTTCCTTCGCCCACCTTAACATCTGCTGTGCCCCCTCTGATCCTCTGAAAATCGGACTCGGATCTCCTTCGGACTACTCTTTTGGACAGCCCCTCTGACTAGACGCAGCGCTCGTGAACAAGCTGGTGCCCTGCGCTTGGCTTTCAAGTGGCGCTTTAGAAGTTTGGAGATTACGATTACCATTATATAAACATTTACAAGTAAAAAATACTATTAGGTCTTTTTGAAGCATTTGAAGCTGAAGGTGGTCATAGACCGAATACAGAAAAATAGTACAGAAAATGCTAAAGAAAATGTAAACTATTGGTAAAAAATGGTAATGGCAATTGCAAATGTATATAGCCCCACTTCAGAAAGTCTCTCGTAAAAGATAAAGATTGAACTATTAAGAGGGTTGTGTACACAGGGTCGAGTCATTTTCAAAATAGGGTAGACTATAAATAGATATCGCATCAAGGCGCATCTTTGTTTTATTTTATACCTGAAGCAAACTCTTCTAAACGTATTACTCTGTAGTATTTTTAGTTCTTGAACAGTGAACACTTTATGATATTTTAATGTTTTAGGTGATATTTTCTTCCGATTTAAAGAAGAAAACTTGGTCAGTCGAGGACTTGGATGAGCTGGATTGTGTTTTGTCGCCATGTTGCAACCTGACTGATATTTACCTGCGACAGGATACCACAGACGACGAGGAAATAGAGGAAGTGGCACCCGCTGTTTCGAGATTGTTAAGCCACCATCCTAAGCTTACGAAGATTGGTTTCACGGGTTTTCAGCTTGCAGGGACATTGGCCAGTTTTCCTTTGCCTCCAGTGGAGCACCTTCTACTCCGTTATTGCACCTTTACAGAAGAAGACTGGAATTTCATGGCAAACAGATCGGACTTGGCTTTCAAGACACTGGTCGCTTCCTCGTACTTTTACGACATCCACTTTCCGAGCTTATGCATTTTAATGCAGAATCAGGCACCGACGTTGGAAAACCTTGGATTGGAATTCCCTACACTGACCGTTAAGGACATATGCCAAATTTTGAGGACCATGGCGAAGTTCAACAAGCTGCGTGTGTTAGAATTAACCTGCGTGGAAGAGTTGGATTTTGCCAGCATAGAGAAAATTATTGTTGACTTCATGTGTGTCCACAGCACACGGAAATTTCTCATAAACTTTCCATCCAACGCCGATGAAAGCAACCGCGACACAGATCGTCTGAATGAAGTGATTGGAAAGTCATGCAAAGTCAATCGTCGACCACCCATCAGATTATTTACGAATGCATAACTAGAGCGAGCAAACAAAGTACGACCGACTGACTATGCTAACATTTTTGCATTACCTTAAGATATAATTTTACCGCATATCAGTGATTTGTCTTAGTCGTAATTATAGGCGTGCGCTTAGATTTCTGAAGATTGTGAAAACGTGGCTTTTGCGTTTAATTTTTTGATGTGTATCGCAACTTTGGAAACGGTTTGTTACAAATAATATTTATGTTACAAATAATATAATAGACCAATTACACATTAAGTGTGCATTTCCTAAAACAAAAGACAAGTTTGATTTATTGCTTTTCGCTGGCCTTCATTATAAACGTTTTGATGTATTAATGAAGACCTATTATGCATTTTATGAGTTTCTTCATGAAAACAAATTACTTTTTGGATGTAACTGTTTGGAAAAGAGCTGCGAGATAGGCCTACATTGACGCGATATATGGCTAGAAGTAAGGAAGTTAAAGATTTGACGGTGGTTAAGATGGCGAATTTACAGTATGGGGAAGCGGTATTGTATTTGCAAGGAGAGTAGAAACCTGACAGATTTTAAGTAGCGTCTTTAAAAGGGGATATGCGCTTTGTGGGACCAGAAATATAATATGAACTTTTTAGAATTCCATTGGCGAATTTTAAGTTTTAATGTCTCTTAATATAAGTTATTCAACTAGACGTTTCGAAGGCCGTTTTCAATCGTCCAACTTTATTATAAGTTTTTGAATCATCCGTCTTTCCGCGCTCCGTTACGGTTTTTCAATTTTCTTTAGCTCTTTCCACGTGGTCGGATTGGTTCCCCTAGTTGCGATTTCATTGACATGTCACCACGTAGTCCCCGAACACGTAGGTTGGCGTGCTAGGACTTCTTTTGCATTGATACGTCAAAATAAAAGTGTCGGGGAAAACAAGCTTCCTTTGAGATGTCCGACAGCAGTATCCAGTGCATTCATTCCGAAAATTTATATAGCGCCTCTTCTAGAAACCAACTCAGAGGCACTCCTAGCCCAGCCATGGACAAAGAGAAAGGACTTAAGCAATTGGCAGAAAGCAGGTAAATTATTCCGGGGCAGTATGCTTATCGCAAGCGAGGGTCCATTCCAAGTGGAAGGCCAACAACCGAGAAGAGTTTTTGACGAATAAAGTTCTTCATCGAAAAACGAACGATTTTCTAATGAACGGAAGAGGAGGATTTTTACCACTACCGCCTATCGATATTGTTTTGACTAAGCGCCTGTTAATTAGCTGGTTCGGGCGACTTCACAGCTTTGGGCGCTGTAGAATTTACGATTAATCAGGGGCATGCTGGGTACCATACCCTTGAACCAAGGGAGGCTCAGCATGCAATTATAAGAACGTAATATATATAGGCCTACATATAATATTATATAGACGTATGACGTACGTATATATGTGTGTCTGTATTCTTGCGAGTATGCAGGCATGAACGTATTTAAAGATATGCAGAATTCTTTGCTTTTATCTGCACGTTTTAATTTAGATCACACTCCGAAGTAACACTTTTCGATTATTCCTTATTATCGGTGCCATCAATCGATTAAGTCTTTTGTCAGTCATTTGTGCCATTATACGGACGAACTATGAAATTCCAGTTTAATTATATTGCAGAATGTTTGGTTTGCTTATTAGAGGCTTGTGTAAAATAAATCGTTAGTTAACAAATGTAATTTCCAGATAAGAACTCGAATACTCTCTGAAGATGACGTAGTATATATCTTCCGTAAGACACAATCGTAGATAAGAAAGATTACGATTAGGCAATTGTACTTAATTGCGCCAAGAGGTCATAAAATGTACTACCCGTGGATCCGGTTGCGTGCGGTGATCTATCAACACCAGGCAGATTGGTACTCGTCTATTCAGTGAGCAGAACGTCTGCATTTGCATTAGAAGAAACTCCATCATCACGTCAACTTCTGGCATCCCATCTGGTACCTCAAACGCAAGTTTCTCAGCACTAGCAGTTGGCATGAAGGTCAGAAGAATGTTTAACATGCTGACTAAATTCAAAAAGTCGTAGCTGACGTGTAAATGTTGCAGAGTATTGAACTTTGCAATTGACGTCATCAGGTCACAGATTTCATCAGGTATCAGCGCAGAATATTCCAGCGATAGACTTTCAAGCGACATCGCATGTTTGAGAATGAAGTCATACACACTTTGTGATGGGGGTGTAGGCAATGTAGAGGACACGGCTAGCTCCCTCAAAGCGAAATCTGACCTACTGGTCATAAATTTCCAGTCAGCGTCCGTTAGGCCACAGTCGTACAAACACAATTCTGCGACAGGAGGCAGAGGATAACGCTCCATCATTTCTCCAAGAGGAAACCCTTCGAATCCAAGCGCCCGCAGTTGGGTATGATGACCTAGAAGTCTTGAAACAGCCGATGCCATATCCTCTGGAGTTTCTGTGTTTGGCAGCTGCCTCAGATAAATGAAATTTAGGTTGTTGCATGCTGACAAAACACGCCCCAACTCATCAATATTGGCAACTGACCATGGCGAAGAAGCAATTAGTGCGACGTATGAAATCCACTAAAACAGAATAAAATAGCCGCAATTAAAAGACAAAAGTATAGGTTAAACGTATTTAAGAAAATATGTAACTATAAGGTAATGTGAATGTTCGAAATACTTCAGTCTCATATAAATGATGCGTTAGGGAGACCAACTTAATACCTGTGCTATTTAAACCACGTCAGCAAAAGCTGCAGGTTGTTGGGTCAGTACTGTTTTGGTGCAAGGTCAAAATCTGGGAAAGGATCAGGCTGGAGGAGACAACGCAATGCTGAATAGAATGCGAGTACGATGGTAAAGGTGCACATAGGTTGATCCTGGATAAAGATATTCATAGGTTGATCCTGGATAGGATGCGGGAAAAGATAGCTGAAAGTTAGGTCTTCATTCCAGAGGGAATTCAAGCTCTCCAAGACAAACCGAGAGTTCACAGTTTCACAGTTGACAACGGAGGATTAGCGAACTAGCGGATGTCTTTCCGGAGTTCGTTCTGCAATACCGCAAAACTGTTGAAGCATACCTTTCTGATATGACAATGATATTAGTCATAATTACGATTTTCAAATTTGACAATAGCGTCGGCACGAAAAGTTCATAACTTTCATTTTGTGCTTGCATACATGTATGTGATACAAGACCAGCATAGGTCGTATATCCTATTTGTGCAATGTTAATTAATACTGATTAGATGGATATGAGTAGCTTATTTACGCTGATGTATGAATATGTCAACAATTACACATTGCTAAGATGAACTCTGGCACCAATTAGGATACTCTATGACAGCTAGGTTGTACTTTGCAACTATATGTCCCGTGTGTTTGTATAACTTTATATACGAGACTAGGGCCTCAAGTCCTTCGTGTAAATTGTAAAAACCTGTGGAGCTTACCCCTTTTATATATTACTTAGTTCTCAATTCAGTAGTGTGTATATAAGCTTATATATATACATAGCGCACACGGTGAGCATATGGTGTAACGTAACCACTGCTAAAGTTACGCCTGAAATACTTATTACCAAATGAAGACACTATATAATTTTGTACTGACCTGTGGGTCGACGTTTTGAAGCACAGACGGTGCATCTTTTGGTAGGAAGGTTGGGTCCGCAATGGCCATTGTTTTAAAGACTACAGGGCAGGCAAAGGCTCTTTTCTGCATCTTTTGAAGCGTCTGCATTGCTGCATACTCACCGTCCCCACAATTTATGCCCGGCTTGTATAAACAATCTACTAGCTCTGGGATATTCACATAGATGTCGACGATGTCTCTCCGATCTAGGCATAACACAGTCGTAAACACACTTTGTTAAGAGTATAGATCCATTAACGAACAGCCTTAAATCGTGGAAATTGGATAATGCATATTCAGCTGGAGAAAAATACGCATGCTTATATCTTGCAAACCTTCTGCTTATGGGTCTGAGGTCAGGACTCTCACGGTGACCCTAGACAAGAAGCTGTATACCTTCCAACAGTGGCGTCTGTGGATGATCTTGCGACTTCCATAGCTGCGCACATCTCTAATGCACAAATTTCTAGGCGTACGGGACAGAGCACAGTGTCGGGGATGATCGAAACTATAGAAGACACTTCAGACTCCGAGATGGCAGGCTCCGAGCATTGATTTTGAGTTCTCCTAGGGCCTAGTAAATGGAAAAGGCTAGTGGGACGACCAAGGCGGTGAGGTGGCTGAATGTTAAGACGCTAGCACGAAGAGAACAAGGATGCGTGTTCCATACCCCTAGCACCATAAGGCCTTCAAATCCTTATGGGGCGACTGTAAAATGAGCAGTAGGACAGATGGGCACCTTGCAGGCTGCCATACAGTTAAATTAGACTTCTGTTAGACATGCCATCATCTGTTATTGCTATGTTTGAATTAACAAACGAATATTTTTGCAAGCACACTGGACCGATGAAGGTGGACCTTCGTTTATTGAACTTCGAGACCTGGAGACGAACCCAAGCACGGGACGATAGGAACTAGCCGTGGAAACGGTAACTCTCCTTAGAGAGGTATGTCATTGATGATGATGACGACGACGATGATAATGATGATTACGACAACGACGATGATGATGACGACGACAATGACGACGACTATGATGATCTCTCTGAGTTTCTGTCTTTCCTTTGTTTTCCTGTCTTTGTCTGAGTCCAATGTCCACAGTTTATTAGGTTTTATCATGCTTCTTTTCTTCAGTTTCAATTTTAGCACAGCTCGTATTTAACTCCAAAATCATCCGTCCATCCATCCAATCATCCATCTGTCCATTGAAACATCCATGCATCTATCAATTCATTCATCTACTGGAACATTCCATTAGGCGATCCAACCATGGGTGTAGAATTGGGGGACATACTTGGGGTTTAGGTGCGTCATATGTGCAGATAATCTTATTATAATATCAGTATCCCTGTATGATCTCTAAGCCAAGGTCGACATTTGCTTTGTTGTACTATAAAGTATTAGGTCCTATATGAAGCTAAATGTGACTAAATCTCAATTTATTAGGATTAGATCACAGTTCGGTAAAACGGGTAAATAGATTAGTATCAATGGAATAGGGATCAGTTATGTTCATTTAAAATATTAGTCTGCATGAAATACGCGTGAAGTTTTATAGGTCATCTAATTCTTTGTGCAGAAAATGCTACAAATTTATGAAACCTGTTCTGTTGCATTTGGTCAGCACCGATTGTAAACCTTTCCTCTTTGGAATGGTAGCTGAACTCATTTGAGTACAGTACACTTACAGCTCTGCAATATGTAAAATTGTCAAAATCTGTCACAACAGATTTGCATCGGTCGGTACTCTAAAAAGCTGCGATTTATTCAGAAATGCCTTTAGCATGACAATGAAGTCAGTTTTATGTTTTTTCTCGAATATAATTGTTGATTGAATTTTCTGTTTTCTTAATATATTCTTCTTGCTTTGTGCTACCAGTGTTTGATGAAGGAAAAACTGTTATTAGGTTCTCTGTTCTTCTAAGTTTCAACTCGTATTTTATTTTGAAATTATCCGTAGGCCTACCTGCTGTTGGCCAACTTGTGTCCGATAGGGCTAGATTCAGAACTTCGTTGTTAAGCCATGGAATGAACATCTTCGCAACGGAAGTAATTAGGTATCGGAAACCTAAGTAAAAGTAAAAAGTATTAACCAAAGAGTCGGTTACGATCATTTTAGAAAACATTGTTAAAGGTTACCATCCAACGCGCCTTCAATTCTGTATGATCCTGCATCTGCAATTCTGCCTCGATCTCCATCGTGTTTTACGTTCTATTTCAGTGTTAGGCCTACACAAACTTTAGTACAACATCAACACTTGACAATAGTTTATTCACCATAAATGCACAGACTAAATGACGTTACCTGATTTACGTTTACTGTCTCGATGGTTGGTTTACACATCCATCCACCCATCCATCCTTTCATATATCAATACAACCATCTATCCACCAAGCTATTCTATCAAGTTTTTCTGCTCTTTTAAGTTATGCTTCAAATCATAACATAACTCATATTTAATCCTGAAATGATCCGTAGACCTACCTGTGGACCGACTTGTTTTCGATATGCCTATATTCAGAATTTCGTTTTCAATCCATGGAAGGATTCTTTTCACAACGGAGGTAACAAGGGACCGAAAACCTGAGAAAAGTAGAAATGTATCAACCATACAGACATGTGCTATGGACGTTTTAGAAAATATTGAGATCTGTCTGCAAGTTTGCCTTCCGGAATTCTCGTCTATTCAACGCTCCTTCAAGTTTGCATGACCTTATCTCAGTAATTCTTCCTCTGTCTCTGTCGTGTTTTACTTTCTATTTCAGTACACTGTGTTACACTAACCTTAATACAACATTTGACAATTGATTCAACTAAATGCATATAGCAACTGACCTTACCAAATCTACGCACATTGTCTCGATTGTTGGTTTCTACAGATTCCATTGCTGACGCCATGTCTTGCCAAAAATCTATAACGACACCATTTCACACTTGAAAGAATAGTGTCCTTATATACAAATCCATTTGTTGAAAGCAACAGTGCATAATAAATGTGGTGAGAATGAAAATACGAATTTAAAAACTCTGGCGTACTATTTTAATGTGCACACTTCATTAGGTTTTAATATCTTTTAGCTCACTTTGGGCAAACTATTCTTCTAATCTCCATAATTGCAGTACATAAAAATTCATTTCTTTTGTCACAAACATAAATCGTGAGTAATAAATCGAGCTTTACCTTTAGTCGAGTGCAAACATAGCAAAAATAAAACAAAAAATATATTAGGCCTAAAGATATATAAAATGCATATAAATAAAGTATAAAGACATAAAATTGTTCACTGTATTCAACAACGAATAATGCTGTAAAACTATTTTAACTCACCGTTGTAGTCGTTATCGACATTTTCAAGGTACTCAACGATTTTCTTGATCAAGTCAGACGGATTTTCCATGTGTGCCTTCAGTTTATGATACACACTGCAGTAGAAGAGAAACCGCTTCAGAATTACTTCCTTATCTGGTTCTACGTCAAACAACGCGAGACTAGGCTCGCTGTCTTTAGGAATGAACTCCGCCAATTCCGAGGCCTCGCAATGAAGGTTGGCATTGATGGCACGACCAATTATCCAATAGATTCGCTGAGGATGGTGTGATTGAGCGAAGTCAGCGTTCTTCAGCAGCTCAGTGTTTCTTAATAATACAAGCACAGACAGCTCTTCCAGAGACACTGGACGCTGACGTCGACAATATACACAAATTCTCACATTGGAGTTTTTTTCCTTCTGAGGAACTTCAGGTCTATGACAGCCGTACTTCTTCTGAAATAGTTACAGATACTTAGATGTGTAGGAGAGCGAGATTGCAATTTTCGAACCCATGCAGACAATCTTATAGAGTAAACAAATATCTGATTACAATGTTCCACTTCTCATGACAATCACAAAGTTTCGAAACACATCTATATTATGTACAGGCAGGATGGATTCATCGGATCGATATTGTAAGATGCGCTATGTAAGTGTCTGCGATTGGTCATTCATATAGCGCCTTTTTCAAGGGACACCTTTCAGAGGAGGTCACGGCTTTATAACAAGATACAACGACCGAATAAGTGGTCTTCCAATCAGTGACGGAACATAGCGATTAACAAGCTGCTTATTTTGAAGCGCATTTAGATCAAGCGGTGGTTCAAGCGATGCATTAATCAGATAGACTGCGTGGGTTAATTTCACATGAACGTCAGAATTGCAGTAGCCTACCACTTCAGCCATGTGTGGGTATGAGCTGCTACCTTTCTTGGTGCCGCTCTGTTATGCGTCGCTGATGGAGGGAGTTCTGCCAGCCAGCCAAAAGCGTGCCATCTTGTGGCCATCACTCATAAAGCCGGGAATCGACCCTGAAGAAATCAACAGCTATTGGCCCATCTAGAATTTAAGCTTCCTTTCAAATGTGATCAAAGAAAATGTAGCTCAGCAGAAGTCGCGCTGTATGGGAAGCGTCTGACCTCTTGTCGAGTCTGCAATCCATGGTACAGACATGTTCTTAAAGTTTTTCATAGGTTCATAAAATGCGCTTTATAAGAATCCATATACATACATATATACATACAATCATACATACATACATGCATGCATGCATGCATGCATGCATACATACATACATACATACATACATACATACATACATACATACATACATACATACATACATACATACATACATACATACATACATACATGCATGCATGCATGCATGCATGCATGCATGCATACATACATACATACATACATAAATACATACATACATACATACATACATACATACATACATACATACATACACGTATTCAGACTGAAAATGCATGAAATGTAATAGACGTCTAGGATTACCTGATTGCAGCTTGCCAACCAGATGTTACTGTTGAGGCACGCATTTAAATCCATTTGGTGTTCCGTTTCTAACTCTTAGTCCCGTGTGATCTGCTTTGAATAAACGTGACAAATTAAAGTCAGTGAAATCATTACAAACCTGCGTATAATAGGTGGAGTAAAAGTGAAAGCAACAATTATGAGATCAGCCGGAGAGGTAAAAGTTACCTATTAAGAGTGGTAATTTGCTAAGAAAAGTTGGAGGATTCGGGCTACTGATCTTGAGGTGCCCCATAGACGATCGATAAATTCTTCAATGTTTAATTTTGTAGGCCAGTGCAAAAGGCAGTATTAAGTTGATGTTTCTAAATGAAAAATAGATATACGACCCATAGAAATACCATGCATTTAATAAAGGAGGGGCCTACCCCGTTTTCGGCACCGTCGTATAGTCTTATTCCTCAAATTTAAGAAGCTACAGATTTAATTAAGATATGTTAAAAGTGAACGATGTTATAAGACTAATTTTTTAGAGTTTCTCTCAAGGACAATAGAAGAGCTACGTTGGTTGTCAAGGTTAACTTTGACGTCATAGTATTAGCAAGCTTCATAATTTTATCTGTCTGTCTATCTATCTCGTCGTACTGCCAACCAGCCATCCATTTATCTTTTGTATTAGAAGGCCTACAATGCAATTCCTTCGTTCACATTCTCTAACATTTTTATTTCCAGATGTATAGGCCTATGCATATTCTAAATCTGAATGTAGTTTTGCTGAATGTTTGCATAATCGTGCTTTGAACGACTTAAGCTTCTTGTTGTCGTTTGAGGTCTCATTTCCGTGCGACTTGCCAAACTATTGACCTACAAGCAGAGAGAAGAGCTAGTCGCTGAGACTATACACAGGGTATCTGAGAAAACATGTGAACAATAAATTTTAGCCTTTGATTAAAGTAACAGCAGGATGCCACTATATTTGCACCAATTAACACTTGAGCTTTCGAATAATATTTAGAAGATTTAGAAGAATCACATTTAGAGGAAGAAAATTTAGATGAAAAAATTAGAAGAAGATTTAAGAGAAGATTTAGTAGATGAAGAAGACAAGAAGAAGAAAAAGGCAGAGGAAAACGAAGCAGCGGAAGGAGAGAAGAGGAAGAAGAGGAGTAGGAGGACGGGGACAAAGAAGAAGAAGAGGAAGAAGAAGAAGAAGTACAAGAAGAATAAATGGAAAGTTAACGTAACCGATTCATACATCCCCATAGACTACTCCTGGCTTCTTCTATTCGATTCCCATCGATGAAAACTGCTTCAAAGCAGGTAGTCGATGTCAACTCAAAACCCCTGACTGGCCATAGCAGAAACATTCCAAAAACTCAAAACATTTAGTCTTATAGCAGGAACGTAGGCCTACTTGATATTTGATTAACCAAACCGTGTTCGTTGAATTGTATAATGACCTACAATATAGACCTCATTTATATTGTATGTGTATGATAGCCTATGTACGTGCATCTAGGCCTATGCATGTTTCTATTTCTGATTTTATTTGCTTGTTTTTGTAGCTGCATGATTGTCCATGTTTATCAACACTGAACATCGCAATACTTTATGACGTCAAAAGACCCTTAAGTTATCAATTACTTGCGCAATAAGTTGAAGGATCCATTCTTAGCTTTGTTAATGAAGTCATGGTTACCCTTAGTAACCAATCACTGGCCCTGTATGTTTTACCCTTGGTAACTAATTACTGGCCCTGTATGTTTAATGTTTTACCCTTGGTAACCAATTACTGGCCCTGTATGTTTTACCCTTGGTAACCAATTACTGTCCCTGTATGTTTTACCCTTGGTAACTAATTACTGGCCCTGTATGTTTAATGTTTTACCCTTGGTAACCAATTACTGGCCCTGTATGTTTTACCCTTGGTAACCAATTACTGGCCCTGTATGTTTAATGTTTTACCCTTGGTAACCAATTACTGGCCCTGTATGTTTTACCCTTGGTAACCAATTACTGGCCCTGTATGTTTTACCCTTGGTAACCAATTACTGGCCCTGCAAGTTGAAGAATCAATCCCCTTCGTCAGTTCATCTGGTTTTTGGCTGAAAAAATTGGGCCAAATGGAAGAGCTCTTTCGTCAAATGGTTGGCCTTGATTTGAACAGCTGTTGTTTGGCTGCCAAACACCACAGATGTAGACAACAATTGATTTAGACTTCATTTTAATAACTGTAAGAGCTCACTTCCGACGGCCATATTGTGGCCGCAGCTTTTGCTCTGCCAGCATTTCCATGGGCAAAAGATGCAACCAGATGGGCTCTGTATGGGTCCCATATGCGAATATGGATCTCATATGAGAATATGGGTCCTATATGCGCTTTATATCGCATGCTGGCAGGGTTGCCTCTCGTTATAGGGTCTGCTTTCCATCTTAGTATAGGTTCGCCTAAACGTCAATTCAGTGAAACCCCGAACACGACCAGACCTGACTAAATATTAATGTTCACGTTTTTCTATTACGACCCTGTGATATGTACCAGGCCACACTTCTCTGAACAGTATTATCGACAAAACAGTTTTGACCAACAAAGTTCTTCATCGAAAAACGAACGATTTTCTAAGCAACGGAAGAGATGGATTTTACCGCTATCGCCTATCGATATTGCTTTGACTAAGCGCCTGCGAATAAGCTGATCCCCTCGACTTCACATGTTTGGGCGCTGTGGAATTTACGATTACGATTGCAAACCCGGGGCATGCTGGGTGCCACACCCTTGAACCAAGGGACGCTCAGCATGCAATAGTAAGCACGTAATATATAATAGGCCTACATATAATATTATATAGACGTATGAACGTACGTATATAATTATGTGTGTCTGTATTCTTGCGAGTATGCATGCATGAACGTATTTAAAGATATGCAGAATTCTTTGCTTCTATCTGCACGTTTTAATTTAGATTACACTCCGAAGTAACACTTTTCGATTATTCCTACTTATCTGTGCGAGCAATCGATTATTTCTTTTGTCAGTCATTTGTGCCATTATACGGACGAACTATGAAATTCCAGTTTTATTATATTGCAGAATGTTTGCGTATCAGAGTCCTGTAAAGAATAAATCGTTAATTAACAAATGTAGGTTTCAGATGATAACTCGTGTACTCTCTCAAGATGACGTACTATATATATACTGTCCCTCAGACGCAATCGCATATCAAAAGATCACGATGAGGCAATTGTATACTTAATCGCTCCATGGGGTCATTACGTGTAATTGCCTTTGATCCAGCTGCGTGCGGTGGTCTATAATCTCCAGGCAGATTGGAACTCGTCTATTCAGTGAGCAGAACGTCTTCATTTGCATTAGCAGATAATCCATCACCATTTCTGGATTCGGCATCTCATCTTGGGCTTCAAGCCGAAGTTTCTCAGCACTAGCAATTGGCATGAAGGTCAGAAGAATGTTTAACGTGTTTACTAAATCCACATTGCTGTAGCTGACGTGTAAGTACTGCAGGGTATTGAACTTTGCAATTGACGTCATCAGGTCACAGATTTCATCAGGTATCAGCGCAAGATATTTCAGCGATAGACTTTCAAGCGACATCGCCTGTTTGAGAATGAAGTCATATAGACTGGATGATGGGGGTGAGGGCAATGTAGAGGACACGATTAGCTCCCTCAAAGCGAAATCTGACCTACTGGTCATAAATTTCCAGTCGGCGTCCGTTAGGTCACAGTCGTATAAACACAATTCTGTAACAGGAGGCAGAGGATAACGCTCCATCATTTCTCCAAGAGGAAACCCACCGAGTCCAAGCGCCTGCAGTTGGGAATGATGACCTAGAAGTCTTGAAATAGCCGATGCCATATCCTCTGGAGTTTCTGCGTTTGGCAGCTGCCGCAGATGAATGAAATCTAGGTTGTTGCATGCTGATAAAACACGCCCCAACTCATCAATATTCGCAACTGACCATGGCGAAGAAGCAGTTAGAGCGACGTATGAAATCCACTAAAAGAGAATAAAATTACGGCAATTACAGCACAAAGGTAGGTTAAACGCAGTTACGAAAATATGTAAATGTAATGTAATCTAAATCTTCGAAATATTTCAGCGCCATATAAATGCTGCGTTAGGGGATTTGCTTAGGCCTAATACCGGTGCCAATTCAAATAACGTCCGCAAAAGCTGCAAGTTACTGGGTCAGTTTTGATGCAAGGTCACAATCTGGAAGGGGTCAGGTCGGAGGAGACACCGCATTGGTAAAACGGATTGCCAGTATGTAATATAATGTATTCGAATATCTATATATAGCGCCGCTCAAAATCAGCAACGCTTAGTTTATTAATGCATATGTTGCGTACTTGTCAGCTTATTTTTAGTAAACGAAAATTGATTGATTGATTGCTCTCAACCAGCGGCAGTGCTGGATCAGCGAAAATGAAAGTCTTAGGGCGTCTCCGTAACTACGGAGGTGAGAGGGCTAGTAATTCCAGACGCAAGAACTGAGGAAGACAGTTCCAAGCTGAGGGGAAAACATAATGCAAAGCTGCTGGATTGGACTGTAGCAGAGCGCAGTAGCGGCGCCATACATTTTTGCAGCCAGAGCATAGCTATGGCAGTCACACAAGTAACCTGTGCAGGGGTAACTTATGCCGAGCGCAGGTTAAAATCCAGGCAACTTTGTGGGCTGTGGCAGTGCAACGACCAGGGCAAATGCTTTTTACCAGGGCATTTGCCCTGGCTTGCCCTGCTGTAGTGCCGCCACTGTCAGAGCGGACAGATGCAGGTGAAAAACCGAGAGAGTTCACATAGGCCAACACAGTTGACAACGGAGGATAAGCGAACTGACAGATGTCTTTCCTGAGTTCGTTCTGCAATACCGGAAACTACTGAAGAATATCCTTCTGATATGACAATGATATTTCTCAAAATTGCGATTTTTAAGCTTCACAATAGCGTCGGCACTGAAAGTCAATTACATTCATTTATGCTTGCATAATGTAGGCCTAATGCAAGGCCAGTGTAAGTCGTACATCCTATTTGTTCCGCGTTAATTAATATCGATTAAAGGGATGAAAGTAGCTCATTTATATTGAGGTATGCATATGGCCGATGGTAAACGATTACTGATTGTAAAGATAATCTCTGGCACTAATTAAGTTACTCTACTATTATAGCTAGTTCGCAACTTGCAAAACTCCGCCACAGGCTACCTCCGCCGAGGAAGTCTGTGCCTGTCCCAAGCCAGGATAAAGGAGGAGGGTTCTGCGGTGGGCTTGCAACCCACCCAGGTAAAAAAAAACAGCCAGCAACAGAAACAATGCAGAATATTCACTCAACTCTACATCTCTTGGAAAGATAAACTCACAAATAAAACCATCAGAGAAAGAACAGGACAAGATAAGCTAGAGAACATCATTAGAAAGAAAAGACTGAATTGGATGGGGCATGTGGCCCGAATGGACAACCATAGAAGAGCAAGTCAAGTGATTAGGTGGACTCCTGAAGGAAAGCGCGGGAGAGGACGACCAAGAAAGAACTGGATGGGAACTGTTCAGGAGGACCTGAGATGTCTGGAGATGACGGTGGAGGATGCTGTCGGGGTGGCGAGGGACAGAGAGGAGTGGAGAAGCTGCGTTGCCCGATGTGCAGTCCTGCACGGGAAGGACTAAGGTCTAAGGTAAGGTAACTTGCAACAACGTCCCGTGTAAGTAAGTAAGTAAGTACGTGCTTTATTGAACCGCCTGCAAACGCACTGCGGGAATGTGTGCATGTATTACTATAAAGGAAACCTATGAGCTAAAGTTCTTCGTGCAAACAAACCTGTGGAGCCAACTCCCTCTTTATTATTACTAAGAAACTCAGTACCTAGTTTGCAATATTAGTGCATTTAGTTATGCAGTTCAGAAGTTTGTGTGTATGAGCGCGCGATCTCCCGCGCGCGCGTGTAGAGCGCACATGGTGTCCCGTTGCCATGCTATAGTTACGCCTGAAAAACTTATTACCAAATGACGACACTGAACTGACCTGTGGGTCCACGTTTTGAAGCAGAGACGGTACATCTTGCGGTAGGAAGGTTAGGTCGGCAATGGCCCTTGTTTTAAAGACTATAGGGCAGGCAAAGGCTCTTTTCTGCAGCTGTAGAAGCTCCTTCATTGCGACATACTCCTGTTCCCCGAAATGTATGCCCGTCTTGTATAGACGATCTAATAGCTCTGGGATTTTCACATAGATGTCGATGATGTTTCTCCCATCTAGGCATAATAAGTCGTAAACTCACGTTGTTAGGCGTATAGATCCATTAACGAACAGCCTTAAAATCGAGGAAGTTGGAGCAGGAATATTCAGCTGGAGAGAAATACGCTCGCTTATATCTTGCATACCATCTGCACACCATAGTATCGGAGATGATCGAAACCAGTGGACACTTCCGACGGTGCACGGGATGGCAGGCAGCACCATGTTAAGGCGCTCCTAGCCTTGATTTTCGGGTTCAGCTAGGGGCTGCAAGAGACCAGTGGGAAGGCCACGGCACACTGGGACGCGGACGATAGAGACCGATTTTCATTTACTGAACTTCGAATAAGCACAGCCTGGAGACGAGCACAATCACGGAGCGATTGGCAAACAGTCGTGGAAACGCTAACGCTCCTTATATATATATAATATATATATATTATATATATATATAATATATATATATAGACATGCCATTGATGACGTTCCAAAGAACCTACTGATCGCCGTACGTGGATCGCTCAAGTTCTGGCTCTCCAACGCCTCTATCGAAGTAAAGAGTCCGAAAACTGGACGAACCTTCTATCGCGCAACGAAGAGAATCCGAAGCGTCTTTGGTCTGATATCTCTGGCCTGCTAGGTCGTGCTTCTCGCTCAACTTCGACGCCAGCTTTCGCGGCGGATGACTTTCTCATGATGATGACTGACTAGATAACGGGTCTCCGCGCTGCAAAGGCTGGCGCCCCTCCATCTGACATCTCTAGAACTGACTGCAAATTCGACGGTTTTCGGCCCAGCCTTGACGCTGACCTTCGACGGGTCATCGGCTCCTCGAACCAAAAGTCGTGTGAACTGGATCTGTTGTGCCACCGTTCATCATTGTTAATGTGCTAGATGACATCATTTCATTTCTTGTGTATATGTTAAATATATAGGTCACTCACTGATGGATACCTTTCTGCATTTCAGAAACGTGCCATATTATTTATTTCCAGTGCTAAAGAAGTCCAACCTTGACCATAATGTTTGCCAAAACTATCGGCCCATCTCTAACCTGACTTATCTATCTAAAACTCGAGAGACTGGTTGCAGCCCAATTTGTCCCTTACTTGGAGCACTCGTGGCTTTTGCCTCCCACTCAATCTGCTTTAGAGGACACCACTCCGCAGAAACTCACCTCCTCTCACTCCTGTCCGATATATACACGGCAATTGATAGATCCTAGTTGTCTCTTCTTGCACTTTCTAGTTCAACGATTTCTATGTTTGATGCCTCCGCAGCGTTGATATGGTGGACCACGAACTCCTTCTACAGCGTCTACACCTCTCATTTGTCCTACGCGGCACACCCTTTCATTGGTTTAAGTCTTATCTTACTGGTCGTACTCAGATGGCGGTCCTGGGTAACACTAGAACACACTGGGTTAGGGTTGACTTATAAGTGTCCCACAGGGGTCGGTCTTAGGTCCTCTTTTATATATTCTCTTAACTGGAACGTCTCTTTACTGCAGACGGGTTCTCTCTGTCCTGGTGAAACATCAGGCTAAGGGACATCTCTACGCTGATAATGTCCAAGCTTTTGTGCATGGTTCACCTTCTGAGCAGATCTCTCTGGTGGGAACGATTAGGTCGCTATTGCAAGATCTCCACCTCTGAATGACAGCAAACAGACTTAACCTCAATCCCTCAAAGACTCAACAGATCTGTTTCGGAACCAAACAACAGTTACAAAAGCTTGATTTCCAATTGTTGGCCTCATTATTCCCAGACTTTACTTTTTCCTCCAGTGTTCGTGAACTAGGTGTCACGCTTGATAGTGCTTTGAAGTTTACTGAACACCAATCTCTCCAGACCCGCTTAGCACCGAGGTAACTTTTTGACTTGATGTGTAAGCCGCTGTCTGCACGTTGTTCTCGGTCGAGAACCTCATTACCCAGCATCGGGATTTCGCTCTTGTGGGTCCCTCAATATGGACTGACCTTCCCCCTGCAATTCGTAGCAGGATTCTGGAGGGGATTTCACCTGCATCTGTCCGCTGCTTAAAGACCTTTCACTTTTCACGGGCCTGTCACGCTGAGAGCGCTTCTGAATAGCTCTGCTGTGAGAAGCGCTTTACAAAATAATGTTCATATTAGATCAGATTAGATTAGATGAGGTGATGACGACGATGATAACGACGACGACGATGACGACGACGATGACGACGACGATTACGACGATGATGACGACAACGACGTCAATGATAATGATAATGATGACGTTGATGACGACGAGGATGATTATGATGATGTGCGGTAAGCCTACCTGCTACTGGCTGACTTCTGTTCGATAGGGCTGCATTCAGAATTTCGTTGTCAAGCCATGGAAGAAATATCTTCGTAAAGAAATTAATAATGGACCGAAAACCTAAGTCAGTAAAAGAGAAGTATCAATCATAGAGTCGGTTACAATCACTTTAGAAATTATTATTTAAGGTTGCCACTCCAACGCTCCTTCAATTTTGTATGACCCTGTCTCTGCAATATTATTCTGCTTCAATCTCTCTCGTCTTTTACTTTCTAGGTCAATGATGCACAAACTTTAATGCAGCATAAAAACCTGGATGATTTATGCAAGTACCACCATGACGACTTTTGCAACAGTCGTTCTAGGTAATATTATTTAGATCTGCCTGCTAGTCTACCTTCAGGTATGCTCACCAACGTTCCTTCAAGTTGTTAGATCCTCTTCCTATAATTCTGCCTAAGTCTATTTCATGTTTTATTTTCTATTTCAGTGCTACACATACTTTAATACTGCAACAATATTCGACAATTGATTCAACTAAATGCACAGAACAACTGACCTTACCTGATTTACGCTTTCTGTCTTGATAGTTGAATTCTGCAGATTGCAACGCTGACCTCATGACTTGCCAAAAATCTACAACGGTACTATTTGCACTTGAAAGAATAGTTTTCTTATATGAAAACTTATTTATAGTAAGGAACAGTACATACTAATTGTGGTGAGAATGCACATACGCAATTAAAAACTCTGACAACTATTTTTTATGTTCACACTCCATTAGATTTTTATATGTTACCTAACCTTAGGGCACATTATTCTTCTAATCTCTATAATTGCAGTAATCACACATTCTTTTCTTATCTCGCAAAAATCAATTGTGACGAATAAATCGGTCTAGTGTGTTTTGCCTTTTGTCGATTGCACACAATGTAAAAATAAAATACATGTATATTAATCAGTCAGTCAGTCAATCGAATTTTACTCTGCGCTCCTTCAAGGTATCTACTCAGTTGCGCTCCCAACCCAGGCCAGTCGGCAGAAAGCAGTCCTGAGGAGCAGATAAAACGGTAAGGGAAAGACACGATGGAGGCGACTCCCTCAAAAGGAAGCCCGTTCCACGACGCTGGGGTCGCTGGGTCAATTACAGAGAAGGTTTGATGCTGCATTGCAGCTGTAATGGCAAAAGGACATGGGACAGCCATGTCGCCGTTGGCGGCAGAGCGAAGAAGACCGCTATAGGACGAGACGCAAAAGAAGCGATTGCCTCCCACGAGAGGCACATCCAGACGAAGGAAGCGGTTCGGAAGTAGATGCACTGGGGGAAAAGAAGCCAGTGCAGAATCTCAAGCATAGATAGTGCCAGACGTGGCTGGTCTTGTCGAAACCACCAATGAGACGAGAGACCGCCCGGTGAACCCGTTCCAGCCCATCAATCGGGATCCATGGTTTGCTAGCGTATGTGGAAGAGCAATAGTCTTAGGAAGAATTCGTGGATGAGAGTGACTGCTGTGTCAAGTGTGAAAACTTGAAAGTCAGCGAGCATCACAGATTATATTATATATTATAATAAAAAAATATATATATAAAGACGTAAATCGTCCACTACATTCAGTTAAGGATAAAATGCTGTAAAACTATTTTAACAAACCGTTGTAGTTGTTATCGAAATTTTCAAGGTACTCAACGATTTTCTTGATCAGGTCAGGCGTATTTTCCATGTGTGCCTTCAGTTTATGATACACACTGCAGTAGAAGAGAAACCGCTTCAGAATTATTTCCTTATCTGGTTCTACGTCAAACAACGCGAGACTAGGCTCACTGTCTTTCGGAATGAATTCCGCCAATTCCGAAGCCTTAAAACTAAGGTTGGCATTGATGGCACGACCAATTATCCAGTAGATTCGCTGAGGATGGTGTGATTGAGCGAAGTCAGCGTTCTTCAGTAGCTCAGTGTTTCTTAATAATACAAGCACAGCCAGCTCTTCAAGAGACACTGGACGCTGACGTCGACAATATACACAAATTCTCACTGTAAGATCATTGGCGATTTCTTTGGGAGGAACTTGAAACCTGTGACAGCCGTACTTCTTCTGAAATAGTAACAGTTACTTAGATGCGTACGACAGTCGGATTACACAAACACACGCTGGAAATCTTAAGGGGTAAGGAAATAGACGGTAACAATGCTCCACTTCACATGGCACTCAAGGTACCCATCACTGCACCACACATCTGGAACGACCTACCTCCTGAATTCCGCACTTTTTCTGTTCCTCCACCAATATCTTCAATCACGCACCGTCATCTGCCTCAGGCTCCTCTATCCATCACCGCGCCAAGGCTTTCCACTCGAAACTAAATTCTCTCCTCTTCAAGATCTCTTACCCCGACTCAACTGATCATCTACCCTCCAACTCTCGACCTAAACGACACCCACCTTAACAGCTAATCTGCCTCTCTGATCCTCTGGAAACCGGACTCGGACTTCCTTCGGACTACTCCCTCGGAAACCCCTCTGACTAGACGCAGCGCTCGTGAATAAGCTGGTGCCATGCGCTTAGCTTTCGAGTGGCGCTTTAGAAGTTTGGAGATTACGATTACGATTACCCACAAAGTTTCGAACATATCATATACTAAAAGACGGTAGGAATAGTCGGATCGATATCGTAAGAAGCTCTGTGTGAGTCTCTGCAATCGGTCATTACATAGCGCCTTTTCAAGAGATACTTTCAGAAGAGGCTCCGGCCCTTTACAACAAGATACGACGAACGAATTCTGTGGTCTTCTAATCATTGACGGAACATAACGACTAACAGGCTGCCGTTCCTGCTTACTTGAAGCGCATTTAGATCCAGTCTGGTTCAAGCGATGCATTAATAAGATAATCAAAGTCTACGTGGGTTAACTTTATATGAACGCATGAATTGCAGTAAAGGCTGAAAATACATGAAATGCAATAGACGTCTTCAATTACCTGATTGCAGCTTGCCAACCAGATGTTACTGTTGAGGCAATCATTTAAATCCATTTGGGGTTTCTGTCTAACTCTTGGTCCCGTGTGATTTTGCTTTGAACAAACCTAAAATATGAAAATCACTCAAATCATTACAAACCTGCATATAATAGGCAGAGTAAAAGTGAAAGCGATATTTAGAGAAAAGTTGCCGATTCAGAGTGGCAACTTGCTAATAAAATAACATTTGATTTCATTTACTGATCACGAGGTGGTCCCAATCGCGATCAATATTTTCTGAATGCTTAATTTTGAAGACCTATGCAAAAGGCAGTAGGCCTATGGGCTATATATGTAGATGTGTTTAAATGAAAAATTAAGATACAACTTATCGAAATACTATGTAATTAATAAAGGATGGGCCTACTTCGTCTTCGATTCCTTTACATAGTCTTCTTGCTCAAATTTAAGAAGCTAAAGATTTAAGATATGTTAAAAGTGAACGATATTATTAAAAAAGTCTAAATTGTTAGGTCTCTATCATCGAAGGTTGGAAAGTAGGTTGCCTTGGTTAACTCTGACGTCATAGTCATAGTAATAGCAAACTCAATCCTAAGAACTGTTCTCGAAGTAAAAATGGAGGGGAGGCGGACATGGAGGAGACCGAAACAGATGATGTTGGATTGGATGATGAGTTGATGACAGATGGGTAGAGGCAACTCAAAGAAGAGGCTCAACATTGAGGACTGGCGACGTCGTACATTTGAACCTGCCTATAGAGGCAGAGAACCAGAAGAAGAAGACATCATTTTTATCTGTCTGTCTACCTATCTATCCCGCTGTTCTGCTATCCAGCCATCCAGTTTTATCGCATTACAATGCCCTAGTGCACTTTCTCCGACACTTTTATTTCCCGCGTTTTAGGCATATTCTATTTCTGATTATAGTGTGCCTAGGCCCTATGGTGTGCATTAATCGTGCTTTGAACGACTTAGAATTCTTGAAATTTCCTTTAATGTAATGTAATATGACGTAAATCTTCAAAATTTCTCAGCGCCATAGAGAAGCAGCCTCAGGGAGACCAGCATATTTACCTACGCTATACAAATCAAGTCCGCAATCGCCAGGCTGCCTTGTCCGTTCGGTGCCATGATGGAATCCGGGGAGGTGAAGCCAAGGAGACAGCATGGTGTCAGAGTATCAATCGGTGGTGATGGTGGTCGTCTGGTAGCTCAGGAGTAGAATCAGGATATGATTGCTTAAAGAGTTCGGTTTTCAGTCGTGAGTGGAAAATAGTAGAGGAGTGTGCAAGCGCAAGAGAGGATAATTTAACAGTCGAGATACTGAGATAGGATGATTCATGTTTATTTACACAAAACGTCGCAACGCTTCATGAGGTCAAACGTCTCTTTAGTTATCAATAACTTGCGCTGTAAGTTGAAAGCTGCCGCCTGAGCTTCGCAATACTCGATGAGGCCTAATTTTCCTTGAGACTAACTTTAGTAGGCTAACTGTTGACCTCCAAGCACATGGAGGAGTTATTCGCTGATACTATTATGCAGGGTAGCTGAGAAGAGGTTAACAATACAGGCTGTGGTTAAAGTAACAACAGGACGACAATTTGTTTGCATCCCTAAACCCTTGAACTTGCGAATTATGTTTAGAAGATTTGGAAGAATGAAAGTTCGAAGGAGAAAATTTAAAACAAATTTAGAGGAAGATTTAAAAGAAGATTTGAAAGAAGAAGAAGATTTGGAAGAAGAAGAAAAAGAAGAAGAAGAAGAAGAACAACAACAACAAGAACAACAAGAACAAGAAGAACAAGAACAAGAACAAAAAGAACAAGAACAAGAACAGGAACAAGATCAAGAACCAAAAAAACAAGAACAAGATCAAGAAATGACAAGTGTAACGCAGCGCATTCGTTGATCCCCATAGCCTATTCCTGGTTTCTTCTAAACGACGAATTCCTACAGAATCTATCGACGAAAACTTCTTCAACGCAGATTGTCAACTTAAAAAGACTGGTTATCGCAGAATCGATTCAAAGATTTCCTTATCGAATGCTGCATTATGTTACAGGCACTTAACAGAAAAAGTTCTTGATTACCGGCTGTTTTGTACGACAGTTTTGAATCAGTCCAGTGCATATTTTAACTGTATAACTACTAGAACGTATGTCCCAGTAATTTTGGGATTTGTCCCAGTAGTTCTGGTCATTTTATTCCAGGTAATACTCTACTTTCCATGTTAGTTTACAATATTAAATCATTAACCTTCTAATTGTCTTCATTCCTTTGGTTATTTGATATCATAAGTGATTAGTATAAATTAAAATATTTTAAAATTAATTTGTCATTTCTAAGTTCTAATGAAACTCCGTAGGCTAGTCAAAAGTCGAAACACCCACCAAGCAAACATTTATAGAATGTAACTATAGTATAGTTGGTCTAATTATTCTCCTATTCCCGTTGGCTGACTGCAGGATACATCATGCAAGTGATAACATTGTGATCAGAGTTATTATGTCACGTGTGTTGTGGGCTTTTTGACAACGAATATGTTTTTTTTGTTTCATTTGCCTAACTACTTTGGAAAATGAAGTTGGTCGTGTTTGCTAAAGTTAAAGGTATCACTCTTTGTTAGGTAAATGTAGTTAGGCAGATAAAACCCATATCCATTGCTTGAAGTGTGACGGTATGCCATACCGGCACCTCTCCTGGCCGGCTAAAAGCATATCGGTACTTCTCAGGCGAGAAATCCATACCAGTAGGGAAGGGGAAATGATTCCTATATCCGTACCGACACCTCTTGTTTCCCACTTCGACCCCTGCCCATGGCACACGTCACATAATAACTCTAACCACAAAACTATCACTTGCACCGTGTTGTAGCTGCAACTTTCCACTGCATCAGAGTCACTCAGCCTGTCACTGACTTATTTATTTCAATTATTTTTTTGGTATAGTTCAGTGCTTCCCAAAGTGGTGGTCCGCGGACCGGTGCCGGTCCGGGAGCCCTCAGTTGCCGGTCCACAAAGTGAATCAAGAAACTTGTTAGATTGTCTCGGAATCAAGAAATGGCTAATATATTGTTAAAAGTCATAACAAAAATCACATTATTTTAAGGCTAGCACTTAAGGGGCAATAAAGTCATAGAATTGGCTAAACATGCATTTAAATCATTTTAATACACATTTGAGGAATTTAGGTGATCGAAATCGAAAAGAGAAATAGTTAATAAATTTGGCACCGGTCCTCTTGCAGGGGAAAAATTCCTGCGGGTCCGTGACGCTGAAACGTTTGGGAAGCGCTTTTCTATTAGAAGAATTTACACGTAGATATGGTTACGATTGTCTTCAGACAAAGAGTAACGTAGACATGGTTTCGATTGTCTTCAGGTAAAGAGAAAACGTAGACATTGTTACGATTGTCTTCTAATTGGTGAATTTACATGTAGGCATGGTTACGATTGTCTTCAGACAAAGAGAAAACGTATACATAGTTACGATTGTCTTTAGACAATGACAAAACGTAGACATGGTTACGATTGTCTTCAGACAAAGAGAAAACGTATACATAGTTACGATTGTCTTCTAATAAGTGAATTTACATGTAGGCATGGTTACGATTGTCTTCAGCCAAAGAGAAAACGTAGACATGGTTACGATTGTCTTCAGACAAAGAGAAAACGTATACATAGTTACGATTGTCTTCTAATTAGTGAATTTACATGTAGGCATGGTTACGATTGTCTTCAGACAAAGAGAAAACGTAGACATGGTTTCGATTGTCTTTAGACAATGAGAAAACGTTGACAGGGTTACGATTGTCTTCAGACAAAGAGAAAACGTAGAGATGGTTACGATTGTCTTCAGACGAAGAGAAAACGTAGACATGGTTACGATTGTCTTCAGACAAAGAGAAAACGTAGACATGGTTACGATTGTCTTCAGACAAAGAGAAAACGTAGACATGGTTTCGATTGTCTTTAGACAATGAGAAAACGTAGACACGGTTACGATTGTCTTCTAACTTCATTTGATCTAATAATTATGTTTCAAACTTCAAACTTCTAAGAATAACTTAAATAAAGATATGTATAATAATAAAAAGCAATTTTTTAAAATAAAGTTGGTAAATGAGCTCTATTTGTCAGCAAAATTAATGCTCTAAAATGCGTTGTCGGCCGCGGCTCACCCGGTTGGGGAGCTTACGACACTCCCTCACACCCATAGTCGTGGCAGACTTTGTCCCAGTAGTCAAAATCCGTTAAAATATGCACTGAACCAGTCTGATCTTTAACGAAGGAGGCCTAAATTTTGATTATATATAGACCTACGCGTACTTTGATTAGCCTAACCGTGTTCTTTTGGTTGCATAATGACATAGGATCTACAAAAATAACTTCTGCTTGAGGACCTCGACCCAGAGGTCGGCAAACTGTGATAATAGAACACTTTTGTTTCCGTACTTACATTCCTCCCGATTATTTGATCGTTAAGTCTACCCTCCATACCCTTTGCTTGGTAGATCAAAGGGTTCTTGATTCTGTTCGATCGTGGTCTTGTGTAATCAAGTCGGGATCACCTGTTAAGGCGCCCTCGTAACGGCATGTCCTTTGTTGCGGCGCTGTAGGAATTGTCGTAGTCATTCCTTTAATCTGATGAGTTTTCTTGAAGAGGCGCAATATAAATAAGCAGCCACAATTACAAATTATGATTAGGCCGTTTTGCAGCGTTTGAAGCTTAAGATGGTCATAGACTGAGTACTGAAAAATAGTATGCAAAATGGTAAAAAGAATGTGAACCATTCGCACAGAAAAATTAAGATAGAACTATTAAGCAGTAGGCCTACAAGTACACAGGGTATAGGCCTACAGTCATTTTTAGAATAGGGTAGACTATCTCTGCGTTAACATTGACTCAGTAAAGTTGTTTTTAAGAGTCGTTGCATTAAAAGAGACAAGTATAATAGACAAGGAGCATTATTTATTTTATTCCATAGTTGCTGTGGCAAAATCTTCTAAGCGTGTTTTATGTCGCGTCTGTAATATTTGTTAGTTCTTTGAACACTCGTTATAGTAACTCAATGTTTAGGTGATACTTTGTGTTGAAGTTACAAAGAGAACTTGGTCAGTTGAGGATAATAATCTCTAGACTCTAGTCAGAGAGTGACGCTGTCAGTGGCGGACATAGTTGTAAAGAGCGATCCAAACGAAGGGCAATTCGTGGAAACCAGATACAACTTATTCCGGGGCGCTTAGTCAAAACAGAATCGATAGACAGGTGAGCTGAGGTTCGGTTCCAAGTTAATGCTCATGGTTGAGACAGATGGACAGCCAGCTAGAATGCGAGAACGTTTTTGTTACTTAAACGAGTGTCAAGCAATCTATAGGAAATGTGAACACACTCCGGAATGTCGACAGGTAACAATGATACATCACCAGCCGGAGTCGTTTAGTGTCCGCGGCGAACTGCCTATACGACCAGAAAGTTCTAAGCAGTCTTTGCAATTGACTGGCACATGTGCTAAATGAACCAACCCGGAGTTGTCTTTCATTAAAGTACCCTCCATAAAAACGAAACCGGTCAGATTCTATGCACATAAGCGAATTATGAACTTATCCGTTATGCACTAAAGTGTGATAATTTTTCTAGCGAGTTCTAGGCCGTGCAAATGTAAATGTAGGCCACAGACGCTTTTCTATGGCATTCATATGACCACGAACCTGTTCATTATTAACTGAATTGACCGGATGAGATCATTCACTACCGCTGCCCGTTTGAATGAACTCCACGCCCTTTAAATCCTCCGTGTATGGACCGTGCTTTAGCTCAGATTCAAATATCTGAAACAAGCAACCACCAGGAGGCGAACCACAATCCGCAAGCGGTCTTGCACAGACGCGCATGGGACGCAGGCTTTAACCAAGGTAGCTCACTGGGCCAATGACTACTGTTGATTTGACTATTATTTTGGTGAATATATTAGACTGTGTTTAAGTAGGCTAGCACTTAAGAAATTTCGAGTTAATATTGCAAAAACGTGCACTGCATGCTGCGTATCATAGCGGGAGTTCCAAGGTGCGTTCATTCTGGACCACTATTTACTAACTTGAAGTTACTTAAACTAGAGCAGATTCGAACATTACAGATTGACCTATTTATGTACCGCTATGCACATGGTTTACTTCCAGCATGTTTTAAGGGATTTTTTCATCTAGGATCCGATGTTCATACTCACTACACTAGAAACTTTAACGCTTATCGACCCATACACAGTTACACACCCACACACACACACACACACACACACACACACACACACACACACACACACACACACACACACACACACACACACACACACACACACACACACACACACACACACACACACACACACCAATACTCACTTATTCTCCATAAAATCTGTTGGCTCCACAACCTGGAGCATGCTTCCTTATCACATACGTCGAGCCCCCCACCCGCGGCACTTTAAAAAATGCTGCATGCCTTCCTAAGTAATGGAACTTAGCTACCCAACACTGCCAGATATTTTTTTCACTGTTAGTTAAGGTTTTCTTTCTTTTCTTTATTTTATAGTGTTCGGAATCTAGTTGATAATTTACTAAATATATATATATATATATATTATATATATATATATATATATATATATTGTTAGCTTTGCTGTATGAAACTGGACGTTGCGCTGTTGTCAAGGCTTTGGCTGTGCTGTCACTAATTTAGACTTTGAAATGTTATTCTAGGTGTCCCTAGTTATTGGGATCTTGATCCCTTTCGGGACTCCTCTTGCGGCCATTCTTGTTATTTCATGTTGGAATGTTCTTTGATTTGAGACGGCTTCAATAAAAAGTTTTTATTTGATTGATCGATGATACCTCTGGATTCTGGGCCTTGCTTAGTCTGGACCAAGCAAGGTCCAGCATCCAACAGTGTGATACGTATATATACGCATGCATATAATTATGTATCTGTATGCATGGCTGTATGTGTTAATGTACGTTTTTAGATATATACAGAATTCGTTGCCTCTGTCTGTAGCCTATGTTTAAATCCCCACAAACTGAGAAAACACGCTCAATAAAATGCTTGTGAAGCTTGTGCGGATATCTTCTGCTATCAGTGCCACAGTTAGATAAGAGGTCTGTCGATCCACAATCATGTTTTTCGGCGTCATTGTCAGCAACATTGCGAATACAGCATCGACTCTTGTCGTCTGTGGCTTCATAAACAAAATATTCCCACACGCCACTTTCTACTTTTCGACTGCTACTTGGTTTAAACATTGTTCTCGTAGTTGTCAATTGTTTTACGGTTTAGCGCCTTCATTATATTATTCAACGACAACACGACGAAAGGTAAAGGAAACGGAAGTGAAATGAGCATTGAAAACTGACCGTAGACTAGAGTAGGATTACTATTCAGCAAGTAAGTAAGGAAAAACCGATGTTTCAGAAGTAAGTAAGGAAAAAATACTTATGTTTTATTTTCAAGTTAACGCTTCGTGATTTTTCAGTTATACAGTCTTTGTTTTTCAGTTTCTATTACAGCTTCAGTTATTCAGCATTTTTCAGTTTCAGTTTCAGTTTCGGTTACAGTTAACAGACAAACATTTTTCAGTTATTATGCTATTTCAGAAACAGTTACAGTTAATAGAAATTACACTGGTACAAATATACATATGCATACGTATGTGCGTATGTTTTATATGTTATCTGTATGCATGCGTGTATTTGTGTATGTACGTATTTAAAGACATATAGAATGCGTGGCTTCTATCTGCACGTTTTAATTAGATCACATTCCAAAGTAACACACCTCTCGATTATTTCTATTTATCTGTGCCAGCAATCGATTAAATTTTGTGTCAGTCACTTGTGCCATTATACGGACGAACTATGAAATTTCAGTTTTATTATATTGCAGAATGTTTGTGTATCAGAGGCTTGTAAAGAATAAATCGTTAATTAAGAAATGTAGTCTCCAGATGACAACTCGAATACTCTCTGACGATGACGTACTATATACCTTCCCTCAGATGCAATCGTAGCTCAAGAGATCACGATTTGGCGACTGTATACTTAGCCTAATTGCTCCATGCGGTCATTACATGTGTTTCAAGTTGAGGCGCCTGCGTGCGGTGGTATACCATCACCAGGCAGACAGGCAGGCGTCGGTTCACTGCGCAGAACGTCTTCATTTGCATTAACAGATAATTCCTCAGCAGCTCTATTTCCGGCATCTCATCTAGCGCCTCAAACACAAGTTTCTCAGCACTTGCGATTGACGTGAAGGCCAGAAGAATATTTAACGTGTTAACTAGATCCAAATGGTTGTAGCTGACGTGTAAGTGCTGCAGGGTATTGAACTCTACAATTGATGTCATCAGGTCACAGACTTTATTAGTCATCAGCGTAGGATAGTGCAGCGAAAGGCTTTCAAGCGACGTCGCCTGTTTCAGAATGAAGTCACACAGACTGGATGATGGGGATAAGGGCAATATAGAGGACACGGATAGCTCCCTCAAAGCGAAGTCTGACCTACTGGCCATGAATTTCCAGTCGGCGTCCGTTAGGTCACAATCGTACAAACGCAATTCTGCAACAGGAGGCAGAGGATAACGCTCCATCATTTCTCCAAGAGGAAATCCACCGAGTCCAAGCGCCTGCAGTTGGGAATGATGACCTAGAAGTCTTGTAAGAGCCGATGCCATATCCTCTGGAGTTTCAGTGTTTGGCAGCTGCCGCAGATAAATGAAAGACAGGTTCTTGCATGCTGACAAAATGCGCCCCAACTCATCAATATTCGCAACTGACCATGGCGAAGAAGCAGTTAGTGCGACATATGAAATCCACTAAAAGAGAATAAAATAACGGAAATTACAACACAAAGGTAGGTTAAACGTAGTTAAGAAAATAGAGTCTATGTAAATATAAGGTAATGTCAATGTTCGAAATACTTCAGCGATCGATTTAAATGTTGCGTTAGGGAGACCAACGTACTAAGCTGCTATTTAGAATCACGTCCGCAAGAGCTGCAGGTTGCTGGGTCAGTTTTGGTGCAAGATCAAAATCTGGAAGAAGGTCAGGCTGGATGAGACTCCGCATCGCTAAAATAAATGGAATGCGATGGTAAAGCCGATGTTCATCGGCTGATCCTGGATAAAGATTTTCAAAGATTGAGGATGCGAGATAAGATAGCTGTAAGTTCGGTCTTCATTCTAGAGTGAATTAAAGTCTCCAAGACAAACCAAAGAGAGTTCACATACACGTCATACACAGTTGACAACGGAGGATTAACGAACTGGCATTCTAATTTTCGGAGTTCGTCCTACAATACTGCAAAACAATACCTTCTGATATTGCAACGATATTTCTTCCATCTAATTACGATTTTCATATTTGACAACAGCGTTGGCACGAAAGCTCATGACCTTCATTTGTGCTTGCCTATGACCAGCATAGATTGTACATCCTAGTAGCGCAGTGTTAATCAATATTAATTAGAGGGATAGGAGCATAGCTTCCCTAAATTGAGGTACTGGTATAAATATTGCCGGTTCTGAACGATTACTGATTGCCAAGACGATCTCAGGCACTAAGAATAAGATACTCTATGACTGTTAGGTTGTAGCTTGCAACTGGGTCGCATGTGTTTGTATAACTTTATAATTGTGAGACCTATGGCCTCAAGTCCTTCGTGCAAGCCAAGCTGTGGTGTCTACCTTTTTTAATGTTATTTAAGAAACTCAGTACCTAGTCTGCAATTAGTGCATTTTAGTTAAGCAGTTCAGAAGTGTGTTTGTGTACAGAGCGCACATGGTGTAACGATGCCGCTGTTAAAATTACGCCTGAAACTCTTACTGCCAAACCGCGACACTATACTGACCTGTGGATCCACGTTTTGAAGCAGAGAAGGTGCATCTTGCGGTAGGAAGGTTAGTTCCGCAATGGCCCTTGTTTTAAAGACTACAGGGCAGGCAAAGGCTCTTTTCTGCATCTGTAGAAGCTCCTTCATTGCGACATACTCTTTTCCCCCTTTCCCACCGTAATTTATGCCCGGCTTGTAGAAACTCCTCATTAGCTCTGGGATTTTCACATAGATGTCGATGATGTCTCTCCAATCTAGGCATAATACAGTCGTAAAATCTCGTTGTTAAGCGTATAGATCCATTAACGAACAGCCTTAAAATCGAGGAATTAGAGCACGCATATTCAGCTGGAAAAAAACCCCACTTGCTTATATATCTTGCATACCACCTGCTTATAGGGCTTAGGTCTGGCCCTAGAGAAGAAGCTGTATGCCTTCCAACGCTGGCACCTCCTGTGAATAATCTTACGGCTTACATAACTGCACACGTCTCTAATGCAGAAATTTCGACGTGCACGGGACAGACCATGGTGTCGGAAATGATCGAAACTAGAAGACACGTCAGGCAGGCAGGACCACGCTGAGACGCTTCTAACCTTCATTTTCGTTTCCACAGAGAGTTGGAAGATAATCTAAGTGGGACGATCAAGGCACATTTGGTCCTGGACGATGGAGGCGGACCTTCATTTACTGAACTTCGAATAAGCACAGCCTGGAGACCAACTCAATCACGGGATGATATGCAAATAGTCGTGGAACGGTAACGCTGCTTAGTGAGGTATGTAATTGATGATGACGATGGTGATGACGATGATGACGACGATGATGATAATGATGATGATGACGACGACGATAATGATGATAACGATGATGATGACGATTATGATGATCTCTCTGTTATGACTCTGCTGAGTTTGTCTTTCCGTCCGTCCTTCGCGTCTGTTTTTCTGTCTTCGACGGAGTCCTATGCGAGCATTTCATCATGTTTTATCATGCTTCTTTTCTTCAATTTCAACTTTAACACAGGTCGTTCTTCGAACCGAAATCATCCGTCCATCCATCTCTCCATTGACACAACCAACCATTCATTCATTCATCCATTAATCGATCTAGCCAATGGTGTAGAATTAGGGAGATGTATACTTGGGGCACTATGCAGATGATCTTATTTTAATATCAGCAATCTGTAATTCTGCTTCTATCTCTGTGGTGTTTTACTTTCTAGTTCAGTGTTACACAAACTTGTAGAATTAAAACTTGAAAGATATACGCATATTTTCTCGATGGTTGATTTACTCATCCATCCATCTATCCACCCATCCATCTTTTCATAAATCGATGCATTCATCCATCCACCGAGATATTCAATAGCTGTTCTGCTGTTCTAACACTTTAACGGCGAGCTGTATTGCTTTCTCAATCGCTCACAGTACACTCTCGCCGTAATAGCGTTAAGGTTCAATTCATATAACATCTCATAATTATTTCTTTTTTGAAATGATCCGTAAGCCTACCTGATTTAGGCCGACTTGGGTTCGATAGGGCGCGACTGAGAGCTTCATTGTCAATCCATGGAAGGATTCTATTAACAGCGGAGATAACAAGGGACATGAAACCTAAAACAGTAGAAAAATATCAACCATACAAACTTGTGCTATAGTAATTTTAGAAAGTATTATGTAGATCTCTCTGCTGGTTTGCCTTCCGGTATTCTTATCTGTCCAACACTCCTTCAAGTTTGTATGATCATGTCTCCGTAGTTCTTCCTCAATCTCTATTGTGTTTTAATTTCTATTTCAGTACACTGTGTTACACAAACTTTGATACAGCATCAACAATTCAACATCGACAATTGATTCATTTTGAAATGTATATATACCAGCTGACCTTACCTGATTTACGCATTCTGTCTTGATAGTTGACTTCTGCAGACTGCATCGCTGACCTCATGACTTGCCAAAAATCTATAACGGTACCACTTGCACTTGAAAAAATACTTTCCTTATATACAAAATCATTTGTGTAAAGGAACCGTGCATACTAATTGCAGTGAGAATGCAAATACGCATTGAAAAGCTCTGACAACAATTTACTGTGCACTCTCCATAAGGTATTAATATGTTTACCTAACTTTAAGGGCACATTATTCTTCTAATTTTCTTTTCTCGCGAACATTAATTGTGACTAATAAATA
Organism: Aporrectodea caliginosa; assembly: GCA_020284085.1. Lineage (NCBI taxonomy): Eukaryota > Metazoa > Annelida > Clitellata > Crassiclitellata > Lumbricidae > Aporrectodea > Aporrectodea caliginosa. Next base: position 130,953 of record JACEVL010000954.1, read on the forward strand.
AATCGGTTTAGTGGGTCTTGCCTGTTGTCGTGTGCACACAATGTAAGCATAAAAATACCTGGATCTTAATCAATCGAATTTTATACTGCGCCCCTTCAAGGTCTCTGCTCAGTTGCGCTCCCGACCTAGGCCAAGCGAGTAAACAGTCCTGAGGAACCGATAAAACCGTGAAGGGAAGACCTGATGAAGTCTATTCCTTCAAAAGGAAGCCCGTTTCACGACGCTGGGCCAATTACAGAGAGAGTTTGATGCTGCATTGCAGCAGTATACTGGCAAAAGAGACGGCCAAATCGCCGTGGACGGCAGAGCGAAGGAGACGGCGACCGCTATAGGACGAGACGCAAATAAGCGAGCGCCACCCCCGACAGGCATATCCAGACCAAGGAAGAGATCCTACCATCAAGGAGGCATGCAGCCACCCGGCGGTGACCCGTTAAGCCTGTCAATCGGGACCGTTTGTTAGCTAGCGTAGATGGAAGAGCAATAGTCAAGTCGTCTTAGGAAGAATGGTGGATGACAATGACTGCTGTGTTATGTGTTAAAAGTCAGCGAGCATTACAGATTTTATATATATATATATAATATATAAAGACGTCAATCGCCCACTATATTATTCAGTGAAGAATAATGCTGTATACAACTATTTTTAACGCACCTTTGTAGTCGTTATCGAAATTTTCAAGGTACTTAACGATTTCTTGGACCAGTTCAGACGAATTTTCCATGTGTGCCTTCAGTTTATGATACACACTGCAGTAGAAGAGAAACCGCTTGAGAAATATTTCCTTATCTGGTTCTACGTCAAACACAGCGAGACTAGGCTCGCGGTCTTTCGGAATGAATTGCGACAATTCCGAAGCCTTAAAACGAAGGTTGGCATTGATGGCACGACCAATTATCCAGAAGATTCGCTGAGGATGGTGTGATTGAGCGAAGTTCTTCAGCAGCTCGATGTTTCTTAATAATACAAGAATAGCCAGCTCTTCTAGAGACACTGGACGCCGATGTCGACAATATAAACAAATTCTCTCTGTAAGATCATTTCCGCAAACTTTGTGAGGAACTTGAGGTCTATGACAGCCGTACTTCTTCTGAAATAGTAACAGATACTTAGATGCATATGACGGTGGGATTCCAATCCTCAGGCACATACAGACAATCTTAAGGGTGTAAAGAAATTATCTGGAAACAATGTTCCACTTCACATGAGACTTAACAAGTTTCGAAACACATCCATTATGTATAGAAAGTGGAAAGGATTTATCGGATCGTGATTATAAGATGCGCTATGTACGTCGTGTCTGCAATACGCAGCGCATTTTTAAAACGATACTTTCGTAGAAGATACCGGCTTTACGACCGAATTCTGTGGTCTTCCAATCAGTGACGGAACATAATGGTTAACAGGCTCCAGTTCGTGTTTACTTTGAGCGCATTCAGATACAGGCTGGTTGAAACTATGTAGGCCTATTACTAAGATTGGGCTATTCTACGTGGGTTAACTTTATATGAACGCAAGAATTACAGTAGGCTGAAGATACATGAAATGCAATCGACGTCTTGAATTACCTCATTGCAGCTTGCCAACCAGGTGTTACTGTTGAGACATTCATTTAAATCCATTTCTTTCTAACTCTTAGTCCCGTATGATTTTGCTTTGAACAAACGTAAAAATGAAAGTCAATCAAAGCATTACAAATCTGCGAGGTCAGAGTGAAAGTGAAAGCAATATATTCTCTAACATGCTAATATGTGGACAAAACAAAAACAGCTAGGAACTGAACTTAAAATGTTTGTAAACAAGCTGCGGCCATGTCAACTTGTGTCAGAATAAACGAATATTATTATTATTATTATTGATATCAGCTGGAAAGATAAAAGTTGCCTAATCAGTTTTAGTAACTAACTAATAATAAAAATCAATGTGTTTGTCTACTGATTTGTCTACCTGTTACAAGTTGCGACCTGTCAGCTTGATGTTGAGAATAAACGAAATTGATTGATTGATTGATTGATTGATCTTGAGGGTGTCCAGAGACAATCGATAAACTCTTAAATGTTTAAGTTTGTCGGGGCCCGTGCAAAGGCAGCATTATGTTGATGTTTTGGCAAACATTTAGTATAAATAAAGATACGACCTGTAGAAATATATATAATTAATGAAGGATGGCCTTCCTCGTTTTCGATACCTTCACATGGTCTTATTCCTCAAATTTAAGAAGCTATAGATTTAAGATAATATGTTAAAGTGAACGATATTATTAATTAAGTCTAATTTTTAAAGTCTCTCTCATCAAAGGTGGAAAAGTTTGGTTGCCAAGGTTAACTCTGACGTCATAGTCATAGTAATAGCAAGCTCACTCCTGAAAACTGTCATCGATAGGAAAAATGGAGGCGAGACATAAAAGGTGAAGACCAATATAGACGCTGTTGGATTGGATGATGAGAGGTGGATAGAGACAACTCAAAGAAGAGGCTTAACATCGAGAGGAGTGGCGACATCGTAGGCATACAAATTTAATCTGCTTATGTAGGAGGCAGAGAACCAGAAGAAGAATGATTAATTTTTATCTGTCTGTCTACCTGCCCATCCCGCCCTACTGCTATCCAGCCATCCATTTTTATTGCAATGCGATTCCTTCGTACACTTTCTCCGACACTTTTATTTCGCGCGTCTTAGGTATATTCTATCTCTGATTGCAGTGTGCCGATTGTGCGCATTTATCGTGCTTTGAACGACTTAGACTTCTTGTACCTTGTGCGTTCCGGTGCCATGTCGGAATCCAGAGAGGTCAAGCCGAGGAGATGGCATGGTGTTACGGTGGTGATCGTGGTCCTGTGGTAGAACAGGAGTAGAATCAGTAGAATATAGTACAGCTTAAAGGGTTCGGTTTTTCATTCGCGAGTGGAAAGTAATGGGCAGGGCAAGCGCAAGAGAGGTCACATTAACAGGTGAGATATAGGATGATGATGTCCATGTTCATCTAGACAATTACTTGCGCAGCAAGTTGAATGATCCCGTCTGAGCTTCACGATACTTAAGTTAAGATGCTTACATGTAATTTCCGTGAGATTTAACAAATTGCTGAATTCGTCGAACTGTTGAAGCTGATTGCCTCCACCTTTTCCCCCTCTTCCTCCTTCTCTTTTTCTTCATGACATGTTTGTCTTCTCTTTCTTCTTTCTGTATTCATTCATAGACGTCGTTATAATAGCTGGCTATCATAAAGGCGTCAATGATTCATTATGATTTCAGCTTTCCATGGCGACAGCGAATGTTCTTGAAACTGCGTTACGTGTTTATGACGTCAGATTTCAGCCTCTGTGGCCATTTCTAACAACTCACACGAAGGCAGCTGGGTCTGAAACAATTACTAAACCAACTCTAAACTGTAACAACCGATAAATTCTGAGATAATTTATTAACTCCACAATCTTAGACATTCAGAGTTAACTTAGTTGCCAGCATGGAACCGACCCTACGCTGAGACGTCAAGCCAAAGAGGTAAGCCTATAATTATCTCGTGCATCTTATTCCAGCATGGCTTCCAATTTGTGGATCTACTGCAACAGTATTTCTCTATGAACTCGATCTATCTGAATGCAAACTTTCCAAACTATAGTAAGATGCATTACACCTACATAGGTCTGCCTATCCACGTATCCTATATAGATCTACGTACGTGGTTGGACTATAAAGGTGCAACGCAGCTCAGTATGGGTTTCTAGTTCTACACCATGAATCTCTTTAGAACTTACATACATAAATAACTACGCACTATGCTACTGTTTAGAATATATTGTATTGTATTGTATTGTATTTGAACACTTGTTATAGCGCCTCTACCAGATTTCCTATTCAGAGGCGCTCCCGACTACTGCTGTAGTCGGAGTTTCACGCCGAAGCGCATGAGCAATTGCGAGTGAAGGACTTGCCCAGGGTCCCTACGCGACGGCTTTGAGGTGGATTCGAACCCGCAAACCTCCAGCTGCAAGGCACCGAACATACCCCCAAACCACCGCACCCCAGTATATTGTGTTGTGTTGTGTGTTGTATTGTACTCCACGTTTATAATGCGACCGAGCCACCCGCAGTAAAGATCCGAGAAATTAATCTCTGATAAACCGACCCGACCGGGAAGCGAACCCGGGGCGCCGGCGCGACGAGCGGGCACCAACCCACTCGGCCACTCAGGATACACAAGTATACCCACATAATATATTATGGAATAGCTTAAACGGTCGCCAATCAGTAATTAAAGAAGGTTCATTTATGTACTTATTTTTGTATGCGTAGGAACATCGACACTTAATAACTTCTCATCAGCGTTGCTGCAGACAAGTGTAGACTACTACGACCATCCAAACGATTACTATCGTATTTCTATTCGATTGCCCTGAATGATATCTGGACGCTGCGTCTTCCACCATCTACAAGAGACTGGCAGTCGGTGAGCTTTGCCGTGTTCTGCGTACTTCATTCACTCGTTTCCATAATTATGTCAATACCCAATGCAACACAGACAGGAGCTCTGAACTTATTGTCATTTTGTCAGCACAGCTGATTATTGACAATAGGCCTATATTCTAGTACTGCGTTGGCTCTGTGCCTTTATGCGAAGACCCGTAAATATTATTTTCCAGTTATATCGTTATATGAGAATTGTTTTCTTACGAATTAACTGTTCTTCTCAATGATATCTAGTATCATATAGGATTGAAAGGTACGCAGAGGGTGCTATAAACCGATTGGTTACATTCAAACAGACATTTAAACTGATCTTAATATAAAAAAAACTGTGTCTTTAAACCCAGAAGAATAGTAAGTAAAGGAATCCCGTTAAATTCATTCATAATCTATCATAGGATTCGAACGATGTCGTACTTGCCGTCCATTGACTCTGATCTATTACACTTAGCCTAAACTTCAAAGCGTTGCTCATGAGAAACGTTTCCATCGTTTTCCTAATTAACAAAACTTTCCAGGTCAAACTGTTTTCAAGTGTGCTGTGAGGTGACCGACTTTTAAGGAATTGCTTTCTTCTATTCACAGTTCGTACGACGAATCCTAGCTACCAATGCAACATCTGACGCCCCCGCTACCGCCTAATGCGAATAATTGCCTAAACAGCGATATTTGGCAGGAAAAGCGCTCGCAGGTAAGAGACAATGATTATTGCTTATGTTTACACTTAAATTCAGATAGAATTTTGTTGGATCGCCTGCTGCTGATGCTAATAATTTTTCCTTTTCTCCGGACATTTTCTAAATTCTGAGGAATCATGTCTACCTCTGAAAAAAACAATGATGATGATGGTGATGATGTTGATAATGATAATGATGACGACGACGACGAAAATAATTATAGTAATAATAATAATTCATTCTTTTTAATTAATACTCAGGTTTCTAATTAAGGAAGTGTATGTACCTCTGGGCATAAGATAATAATTTATTATCTTTCTCTTGCCTGAATTTGCTCCTTTCTGCCAACTGGCTTATGCAGAGACATCATCACTTAGGTCTATGCACTATGTCACACCAGGTCGTTCCTCAAAGAAAGATCCGCTTGATCCGCTGTTGTTCAATCTCCCTCTTCAGCCAATTCTTCAGGGCCTCTCGTCGCAACTTGTTTTGGGATATCTGGATGACCTTATATTGGATGGGGAGGCATCCGAGGTGGCCGCCGATGTGAGGGCGGTTTAGCTGGAGTATGAACACCTTTGGCGGTAATTTCACATTTCCCGTTGATGACCACTCCTGAACCTCTCAATCAATCCTCTTTTGTGAAGCGAGAGGAGGCTACATTGTTTGGCGCCTCACTATCTACCTTAGAAGCTCTCACATCTTGCCTGAAGTTCCGCTGTTCGGAATTGTCTTTAGCTCTGTCAAGGTTTGGAATCATTGCCAAACACGATGCCCTTATATTGCTGAGAGTATCATTAAGTTCATTGCGGTTGCTGCACGCCTTACGATGCTATCCAGGTCTGACCATGCTTACCTCGCAGAGTATGATTCTCTCTTGCATGATAGCTTTGTTTGATCCTCAGTGCTTCCTTTTCTGACAGTCAGTTGCTGCAGATTTCTCTCCCAAAGTTAAAGGACTTGGAATACGTCGGGTGTCCTCTCGTTTGCGCTTCCTGCCTTCCTGGTTTCTGCTGCAGCAGCCACGGTCTCCAATCCATCATGCTTAGCAATGTGCAAACCAATGACGATGCACAATGTGAAGCTATGCGTCAGCGTTGGTGTGAGGAGAGTAAACTAGCACACCCATAGTCACAGACCCGCAACAATCCACCAACAATCACACTGGAAATAAACCACTTATTAAACAGGTTACTTTTGGTCTCGAAGCCTCTCTCGCCGATGCCTACCATCAGGCGCTCTTTCAAAGCCGGCTTCGCACCAATGCAGGTGACTGGCTGTTCGCACGTGTCACGTAAAGACGATTGGTCTTCGCTTAGAAACAAGACTAGTATATGCGAGCCTCGCCATTGCCCTTGCGGATCACTTGTGGCGGCGCATGGATCGCATGGCCTTTCATGCAGCTTGGGTCCCGGTCGCTTCGCCCAGCACACCGTCTTAAACGACCTAGTCTGTTAAAGCCTTGCTCGCGCTGGTTTTTCCGCGATCAAAGAACCACCTGGCCTATCGATACAGAATTGACGCTTATCCCATGACACAATGACCGTAGTTTGATCCTGAATGTCACCGTGACTAACAACGTGGCGGCTTCATCCGTGGGTGGTATACACGGAACTGGAGGCATTCAAGAAAGTATCCGAATACAATCCACTCCTGCTGCAGTATTATTATGTTACGCTGGCCTTCGAAATTTTGTTCCAATCAACAAGGCTGGGTTAGATTTTATCACGGAAATTGAACGCTTTCTCATCAGAGAAACAGGCCGTCTTTTCCAGCCGTCTTTTCCAGCCGTCTTTTCCAGCGCCTCTCAGTAATCTAATGTAGTCACGTTTCGAATCACTTTCTACATTCTGGAATTGATGAGGTTTAAACAACCCAGATATTTTATATTTCTTTTGAGAATTATTATATTCAGAGAGATCATATGCACTTCGGGCAGAAACATATTATAGTTATATAGGGATCTGCGGCGTGTTAAGGAGGATCTTACAAGTTCTCTGGAAATATCTCATAGATTCTTTGAAATCTTACCCTGCTTCCAGCATAGCAAAGAACGTATGCTTCGGATATTTTCATTTGCATTTTAAAATGTACAATAACGTTTTTATTTATAAACGCCTTAAGAAATTTTTGTAGTTATGTACATGGAGCTATCTGCTCTGAATATTTTGCATAATCGCCTTTTTGTTGCATAAAGAAATTCTGACGTTGTTTTAGACAGAATATGGCTGTCATACGCCTAAATTTACGGATAATCTGAGAGAGAAAGTCTGCATCTTCTGTGATCAACGGAAACCGGTTTCGTTGGAAGAGCAAGCCTTTTCCGTCATATTAGAGAATGCAGAGCTGACCAGAGGAGTTGATTCCGCTCTGTGCCATCTTCCACATAGGATTTGTTGGTTGGTTGGCCGTCTACTCAATGCCAACTTACTCGACTTGGCCTGGCGATTCGTGCCAATCGTTGCGGAATATGGCGAGAATCGACCCAGTTGGTTTGATGTAGAACATACCAAGATTACATGGCTATCGAGGTTTCGGCTTGCCTGTGAAGTTCACCAGAAGCTGAAACCATATTTGGAATGGTTTCATTTATCATCTGGGGTGCTCAAAATGCTTCAGTATCACAGCAGTGTTCGTAGAACATACCAAGGTTCGTGAAACATTCAGCTGTTTACTTCCTTACATTATTACATAACAACAACAACAACAACAACAACAATAAATAATAATAATAATATTCTCCGTTATAATCGTTCGTTATTGTCTGCGAACATTGCTTTAGGAACCGGAGAAATCAAAGCTACCTCGGGATTAACAATGATGATGATGATGATGATGATGATGATGATGATGATGATGAAGGTGATAATGAAGAAGAAGAAGAAGAAGAAGAAGAAGATGATGATGATGATGATGATGATGATGATGATGATGATGATAATAATTATAATTATAATAATTATAATTATAATTATAATTATAATAATAATAAGAATGCGTGCTTGAAAGCCGTCTCATCACCGCGCGCCAGTGACTGGCTTAGCGCCTTACCGATAACAGCACGTGGGCTGAGACTGGACAACGAGAACGTACGGTTGGCGGTCGGCTTACACGTTGGGGTCGCAATATGTGAACCATACACATTGCACATGCTCTTGTGAACCCCGAATCGACGCCAGAGGCAGCCCTGTGATCAGTGTGATGTTCTGCTCTCTCCGCTTCGGCCGAAAATAACACAATAAACAACACTGGCAAAACGTTTTATCAGAGCTAGGCCGCAGCCTGACGCTGTCCACAGGAGACAACGGAGAAACTTGCTTTTTGCTGCAATGTCTCTCTATTACTATCGAACGGTTCAACTCGGCAGCTGTATAAACTACTTTTATAATATTAATAATAAAAAATAATGATAATAAGACACGCGAGCCTCAATGAGCTTATCTGTCTGGGTCTTGGTCGAGCGGCTTACCCAACAGTGAAGGAGCCACGGGCCCTTAGCAGAGCGGACGAAAAAAGACCCGACAGCCTAACTTTTATTCCATGGCGGATGGGCCGTGCTTTGATAAGGGATGCCACGGTAACAGACACTCTGGCCGCATCCTACCATCCATCTACATTGACCACAGCAGCTGGCGCAGCCGAATTAGCAGCAGATATTACTCACTTACTTACGCGCGCTTACTTACTTTACTTACTCTACTTACTTGACTACTACTACTAATAATAATTAATAATTAATAATAATAATAATAATAATAATAATAATAATAATAATAATAATAATAATAATAATAATAATAATAATAATAATAATAATAATAATAATAATAATAATAATAATAATAATAATAATAATAATAACAATAATAATAATAATAATACGATAATCGTAATAATATTTACAGACTGAAATTACAACAGCTATTGTAATATCTAAGTCCCTGAGAGATCCTGTATAGGCCCTCGGAGCAAAAATAATAAGTCTTAATAATAATAATAATAAATAATAATACGCCCGACTACAGCACCCTTTCAAACCACCGAGGCGGAAATACGATCGATGATACGCTCTTTTTCCGTGGGTTCATCTGGTGGTCAGGACGGCCTAAGACCTCAATACGTGGCGGAGCTATACAATGTGCGACAGCCGCGACACGGACGTGGGAATCGGCTTTTAAGGATGGTCCCATCTGCCGAGCAAGACTAAAGAACTCTTACTCTAAACTTTCTAAACATTTGACTATTATTTTGGTCACAATGAAAAGGAACAATCTTAAAATATCATTTGCTTTGTCTTGCAGTGAGCTTTTACTGGCTATTCCACTGCTAAAATGATGGTATCGAAATTTTAAGAAAAACTATATCATAAAGTTTTTCTTGTGTAATTTAGCAAACACAATTATACCGGTATCGTAGAAGTAAATTCTACTGTTCTACCGCACCCGGCATTTCGAGAAGATGTGCTTTAAACGCAGTAAATGTTAGCTCACTGTTGTAGATTTTTGGTGCTCGATGTTATTGGCTGTCATCCACGTGCAAACTGAGACAGAAGATGGATTGTTCAAACCTTTGGATAGCGCAACGTTTACAGGTAGCTGGTTTCACGGGTCACCATTCCGCGGGAACGACCCTTCTCTCACTACTTTCTGACAAATACTCGGCTATGGACAAGTCTCAGGTGACGCTCTCAGTACTTTTTGACGTGTCTTCTGCCTTTGATCTGATGGACCACCTTCGACGACTGGAGCAGGCTTGTGTTACCCATTGTCCCTCTTTGTTGGTTCCGCTCCTATCTTACGGGTCGCATCCTTGGCGACTCTAGAACTTCTTAGGTTGGGGTTGAGTTCGGTATTCCGCGGTGCTCCATACTTGACCCTCTTCTGTGTATTCTTTACGCCGACATTCCTTCTCTCTTCGCCAAACATTCGGCTACTGGTCATTTGTGCGCGGTTGACGTTCAGGCTTTTGGTCATGATAGCCTTCGGAACAGCTCTCTGTTGTTCGATCCATTGATTCACTATCCCTTGACCGCCACCACTGGATGTCCTCTAACCGACTTTCTGTCAACTCGGCTAAGACTCAACTCATTTGGTTTGGCGCTGTTTAAGCTTGATTTCCACTTCTATCTCATATCTTCCCCGCCTTAACCTTTTCAACTAGTGTCCGCGACTTGGGTATCACCGTAAATAGCAACTTGCCGTTCACAGAGCATCTTCCAATCTCTGACACGTTCTTGCTACTTTCATTTGAGGCAGCATCAAGCCATTAGGAGATCATACTACTGTTCACGCGTTTTCTTCTCTGTCTGTCTGTCTGTCTCTCTCTCTTCGTGGAATAACCATTACCTTCTCCACGAATTCGGGCTGGCTTTTTTCTGTTTCCTCGGAGTGCTAATGCTGGAAGCGCCTCTGAATAGTCACTACTGCTAGATGCCCTTTATAAATGCTCATATACAATACAATACAACTCGCTATGCAAGATGTTCTGTCTCGTTGAATGTTATTAGTTACCGTACGCATCATCCAGTGTTTTATACTGATAAATGTAGACCTGCTGTTAAGGAGCAAAGGGCTAAATTAAAGTACATAAGCAACAACGACACAGAGATGGTAATACGGAAGTAGAGAATGACTGAGTGACAGAAATAGACGATCTGACATAGAACTTGTAAAGACAGAGGAAGGGAGGAAAGACAAAAGAGAAGAAGAATTAAGGACGTGGTAATAAGAGGAGAGATGTTAATAATATGAACAATGCCTCTTCAGAACGTGTTATTATTTTATTCATTCAGACGGAAACAATGTCGTCCTTGTGTCTCCGGAGTTAACCAAACACAGCCGATTGAGCAAATTTGAGTTCATGTTTATGACAAGGCTACAAACACACAGCAAAACATTCGCGTTTCCTGTTCTATTCAAACCGAGAGAGATTGCACTGTCATACCTGGAGTCGAAAAAGATATCACTTCTGCTTAAGGATCTCAACCCAGAGGTCGGCAAACTGTGAAAATCAGATCAGAATATTTTTCTTTCACCTCTTATCTTTCTCTCAATTCTTTGATCACTATGTCTTTATCGCCATATCTGTTGCCTGGTAATTGTAGTCGTAATCGTAATCTCCAAACGTCTAAAGCGCCACTCGAAAGCCAAGCGCAGGGCACCAGGTTATTCACGAGCGCTGCTTTGGTAGATCAAAGGGTACTTGATTCTATTCGATCGTGGTCTTGCGTAACCAGTTGGGGAGCACCTATTAAAGCTCCACTGTATCACAGCATGTGCCGTGTTACGGTGTTGTGGAAATTGTCGTAGATGAGTTTTCTAGGAGATGCGTTACGGAATATAAATAAGCATTTACAGTTACAAAATACGATTAGGTCCGTTTGCAGCATTTAGCTGAAGATGGTCATAGACTGAATATTGAAAAATAGCACAGAAAATGCTGAAGAAAATGTGAAGCATTCGCTCTGAAAAGCTATAGAAAGAACTATTAAGAATAGGCCTACTATTGGTAATGGTATTGGCAATTATAAATTTATGTGGCGCCACTTCAAAGAGAGACTCTAGTAAGAGATAATAGGTAGAACTATTAAGAAGTAAGAATACGCCTGTTACCTAGGGATAACTCATCAGTGTTCTTCAGGCTCCTTAAGACTTATTGTGACGAAACTCGCCTTCTTCGACGGAGAGAGAGAGCTCTTGGCTGGCTTGACCCCACCAAGGGACCAGTGTGACGGAAATCTCTCTTCTCTCTGGCTGGAAGCGATCTGTCGTCGGGCGGATTTCTCTCACTTCTTACCAGGATAGCGCTTCAGATATCCCCCAGGCTTCAATGTCGGCCAGGATCGGCCTCTCCGGTCTGGCAGAGGTCTTAGCGATGCTAGCGACCGCCGAACGTCGATAGATGAAGAGGACGACAAGAGTCAAGTCAATTAACCACTTGTATTACTCAACAAGAACTCAAAACGTAACTGATGTACATGAACTAATGACTGTTACGACTGACTTTAACTGACTTCAACTAACTTTTTCTCTCTAACTCAACAACTGCCTACTGCACTCAAGAACGACTGAACTGCTGCACTGAACTACTGACTCTCTTAAGCAGCCGTATTTATAGCTAACAGACCGGTCCCGGGGGGGCCAAACGGTCGGGGGGGGGCCAAACGGTCCCGGGGCCAAACGGTCCCGGGGGGCCAAACGGTCCCAGGGGGCCAAACGGTCCCAGGGGGCCAAACGGTCCCGGGGGGGGCCAAACGGTCCCTCACACAAAAAGCAACTAACACATTAAGCGACAAGTTCAAGGCGTGCATTTCACCACATTATTTGTATCACCGTGGTTGGACTGGGAGCTCCTCTGAGTAGGTTTCTTGAAGGAGCGCTATATAAATTCCTGAAATGAACGAATGAAAGTAGACCTACAAGTGCATGGTCGAATCATTTTCAAAACAGTGTAAACTGTTTCTGCGTTGACATTGACTCTGTAAAGTTGTTTTCAAGAGTGGTTGCTTTAAAGTTTAAAGAGACAATAGATATCGAATCAAGGCGCATTATTTATTTAATTCCATTGTTGCAGTGGCAAAATCTTCTAAACGTGTTATATATGTCGCGTCGGTAGTATTTTTTAGTTCTTGAACACTTTATAGTAATTTAATGTTTTAGGTAATACTTTGTGTTGATCTAACAAAGAGAACGTGGTCAGTCGGGGACTTGGATGAGTTGGATCGTGTTTTGTCGCCCTGTTGCAACCTGACTGATATTTACCTGCGGGAAGAAACACATACCACATACTTCGGGTTAATAGAGGATGTGGCACCAGCTGTTTCGAGATTGTTAAGTCACCATCCCAAGCTTCAGAAGATTGGATTAAAGGGTTTTCGACTTGCAGGGACATTGGCCAGTTTTCCTTTGCCTCCAGTGGAAAACCTACGACTCCGTAAATGCACTTTTACGGAAGGAGACTGGAACTTCATGGCAAACAGGTCAGACTTGACTTTCAAGAACCTGTTCATTTCCTCGTACTTTCACAATATCCAGTTTCCGAGCTTAAGCCGTTTCCTGCTGAATCAGGCACCGACGCTCGAAAGCCTTGGATTGGAATTCCCTACACTGACCACTAGAGAAATCTGCCAAATTTTGAGGACCATGGCGAAGTTCAACAAGCTGCGTGTGTTAGAACTAAAGTGCTTGGAGGAGATGGATTTTGCCAGCAAAGAGAAAATTATTATCGACTTCATGTGTATCCACAGCACAATGAAATTTCTCATCGACGTTCCATCGATCGCTGGTGAAAGCAACCGCAACACAGAAATTGATCGTCTGAATGAAGTGATTGGAAAGTCATGCAAAGTCAATCGTCGACCACCTATCAGGGTAATAGTGAATAAATACTAGAGCGAGCCAAACAAAGTTACGACCGACTGACTATTCTAACATTTTTTAACATTTTTTGCATTATCTTAAGAAATAGTTTTACCGCATAATTCAGCGATTTGTCTTAGTCCTATAGGCGTGTGTATAGCTTTATGAAGATTATTAAGACGAGTTTAGTTTAAATTTATTTAATTGGTATCGCAACTGTAGTAACGGTTTGTTACAAATAATATTGATTTGTTACAAATAATATAATAGACCTATTAAGTGTGTATTTTTTCTAAAACAAGAAACACTGTTTGATTTACTGATTTTCCGTGGCCTTCATTATAAACATTTTTCATGTATTAACGATGACGTATTTGGACCTATTAAATTATGAATTTTATGAGTTTCTTCATGAAAACAAACGGATTTCTTGGAAGCAACTATTTAAAAAAGAGCTGCGAGATAAATTGATGCGACATATATGGCTTGAAGTAGCGAAGAGAAAGAATTGACGGTAGTTAAGATGGCGGATTTAAAGTAAGGGAACCCGAGATAGTATTGCAGGGAGAGTTGAAACCTGAAAGATTTCATGTATGGGGTACGGGGTGCAATTTGTGAGACCAGAAATATTAAATGAACTTTTAAGGATTCCTTTGGCGAATTTTGACTTTTAATACGGTACCTCTAATAAGTTATTCAACTAGACGTTTCGTAAGTCATCCAACTAGACGTTTCGAATGCCATTTTCATTTGTCCAAACTCATCACTTTTTAACCATCCATTCTTTCGCTCTCCGTCATGGTCTTTCACCTTTTCTCTTGCTCTTTCCATATGGCTGGATTGGTTCCCCTAGTTCCGCTTTCATCGCCATGTCACCACATAGTACCCGACACCGCAGGTTTGCGTGGTAGGACTTCTTGTGCATTTAACCGTCGAAAGAAACTGTTTTGGGAAAGAAGCTTCCTTTCAGATGTCCTACTGCAGTCTCCAGTGACTTGATCTGAAGAAGTGACGGAGAAAGTCTCCTCTTCTCCTACTAATCGTACACTGATGGGTAAGACAAGTGAAGTGCTTTCATTTATCTATTCGTCTAAAGCGGTCTCTCAAGCGACACAATCAAACATGGCAGCTTAGTGATTTGGGTAATTTTTAAGCTAGTTACATAAAACTAACAGTTGATTTAACGAAAACAGTGATCTGAGGACCAGAAGCGAATATTTCAGGGTTACCCTTCATGTTTCAGACATGAATTCAAACTGTAATTTGAATTATGCCCTCCTTACAAAGTTCAGAAGTCTACAGACGTGTAAAATTAAGTGTATGCATAGTGGATGTGATGACAAGTAGACTAAAACAATGCTGCTAATCCATAGTTTGAGTGTTGCGCTGTCAGTGGTGGACATAGTTGTAAAGAGCGGTCCCAACGAAAGTCAATTCGCGGGAACCAGATGCAACTTATTCACGGGCGCTCAGTCAAAACAGAATCTATAGACAAGTGAGGCCAGGTTCGGCTCAAAGATAAGGCTCAAGAGTACGACAGATGGACAACCAGCGTTTTTACAACTTAATCGATCGTCAAGCAAACTACAAGAACAGTGTAGGCCTATACACACTATGTTACGTCACCAGCCGGAGTCGTTTGATGTCAATGGGCGCACTGCCTCGGTGACCAGAATGTTCTTAGTTGCTTAAGCATTTGAGCGACGTTTATATAGAACAACGCATAACGGGTTTGTCGGCAGAATTATGCACATATGCGAGATGCACATACGCAACGGAGTTGTCTTTCATTGACCTATATTAAACCGGGACCAGCTGGATCCCCTACTGAAACTAAATTTCATGAATATAATCTACTCAATATTGACCAAATTAGGCATATGCAAATAGGGGAATTCATGTTTCGACATGATCGAGGCCTATTACCTTCTGTATTTAAGAAATTCTTGCTCCATACAACTGAAGTTCACTCTTACCAGACTAGAGGTGCGGATTCCTATTATTTGCCCTTTGCTTATATCAATGCTCGCCGCTTCTCTGTCAGATATGCTAGGTCCCTAATAAGGAACGAGATTATTCCTCTTTCTATTAGACTACTACCTAATCTGTGGCTTTCAAATTAGGACTGCGCTCCTTCCTTGCCGATAATATAAATATACCTTTTGACAATCTTATTCCGCTTAGTCAGACCCCCACCGCATGGTATTTGGATCAGGACTATCCACTCTTTCCCTGTTTAACCAAACTTGCAAACAATATATACATTGCTGACTTTTCGTAATTAGTACCACCTCTTGTGTAGTCAAAGAGTCTCGCTTAATACTATACAACTGTGCCTAAAAAATTAATTCATTGGTTTCTAATCCTCGAGTGTGATGCTGTGTCTGAAGTTGTTGTTTTTTTATCTTTCTTTCTCGTTTCTATCTAAATTCTATAGATGTCAGGACCACTCAATAACACAGGAATGGCTATCCTCTTCTTGTGTTACTACCGCTCAGGTGACCCAACCTAGCGGGGTTGTAAGACCCCTTTCAGGTCCCCTGCAGTGCAACCGAATGTAAGTCTATTGCATGTGTATTGGTTTGGCAAGTCTGTAAATTCATACAAACTCCTCTTGATTGATTGCCTGTAAAAATGTTATGATCTGATTCAATTGGACGTGTTGCCACTGCATAATTATTCATTCGTCTAATATGCTTGTATATTTTTGTAAATTCTTGTTGACTGGTTGCCAAATAAATGATTTGATATGAATGATTTGACTAAAATGTTAATGTACACGCTCATCGTCCAACAGCGTGCACGTTTAATGTGCGTGTACGTGTATACTACATGCTTAGATCTTTATTCCTGCGAGTATCACGGTGTATGTATGCATGTACGTATGCTTAAAAATATGCAGAATTCTTTGCTTCAAGAAGTTTTAATTTAGATCACACTCCGAAGTAACACACTTTAGATTATTCCTCCTTATCTATGCCACGATTGCCACCAAACGATTAAGTCTTTTGTCAGTCGTATAATTATGCCATTGTGCCGACGAACTATGCAATTTCAGTTTTATTATATTGCAAAATGTTTGCGTATCAGAGCCTTGTAAAGAATAAATCGTTAATTAAGAAATGTAGTCTCCAGATAACAACTCGAATACTCTCTGAAGATAATGTACTATAGATCTAAATCTTCCCTCAGATGCAATCGCAGATCAAGAAATCACGATTAGCCAATTGTACTTAATTGTGCCAAGGGGTCATGAAATGTACTTCCCTTCGATCCGGCTGCGCAAGGTGGTCTATCAGCACCAGACAGAGTGGTAGTCGTCTATTCAGTGAGCAGAACGTCTGCATTTGCATTACCAGAAAATTCAACTTCATGTCAACTTGTGGCATCCCATCTGGCACCTCAAACGCAAGTTTCTCAGCACTATCGATTGGCATGAAGGTCAGAAGAATGCTTAACATGCTGACTAAATCCAAATGGTTGTAGCTGACGTGTAAGTGCTGCAGGGTATTGAACTCTGCAATTGACGTCATCAGGTCACAGAATTCACCAGGCATCAGCGCAGAATATTTCAGTGAAAGACTTTCAAGCGACTTCGCCTGTTTGAGAATGAAGTCATACAGACTGGATGATGGGGGTGAAGGCAATGTAGAGGACACGGCTAGCTCCCTCAAAGCGAAATCTGACCTACTGGCCATGAATTTCCAGTCGGCGTCCGTTAGGTCACAGTCGTATAAACACAATTCTGCAACAGGAGGCAGAGGATAACGTTCCATCATTTCTCCAAGAGGAAACCCACCGAGTCCAAGCGCCTGCAATTGGGAATGATGATCTAGAAGTCTTGAAACAGCTGATGCCATATCCTCTGGAGTTTCAGTGTTTGGCAGCTGCCGAAGATAAATGAAAGACAGGTTCTCGCATGCTGACAAAACGCGCCCCAACTCTTCAATATACGCTACTGACCATGGCGAAGATGCGGTTAGTGCGACGTATGAAATCCACTAAAAGATAATAAAATAACGGCAATTACAGCACAAAGGCAGGTTAAACGTAGTTACGAAAATATGTAAATGTAATGTAATCTAAATATTCGAAATAGTTCAGTGCCACATAAATGTTACTTATATAACGGTACTATTTCAAATCACGTTCACAAGAGCTGCAGGTTGTTTGGTCAGTTTTCTTACAAGATCAAAATCTGGAAGGGGATCAGGCTGGATAAGACAACGTATCGCTAAAATGGAATGCGAGTGTGATGGCAAAGGTGCTCATTGGTTGATCCTGGAGAAAGATGTTCATATGTTGGTCGTGGATATGATGCCGAATAAGATAGCTGAAAATTTCGGTCTTCATTCCAGAGTAAATTAAACTCTCTTAGACAAACCGAAGAGTGTTCACAGTTTCACAGTTGACAACGGAGGATTTGCGAACTGACAGATGTCTTCCTGGAGTTCGTTCTGCAATACCAGAAACTACTGAAGAACACCCTTCGGATATGACTATGATATTTCTCCTGATTGCAATTTTTAAATTTGAAAATGGCGTCGGCACGAAAAGTCTACGACGTTCATTTTGTGCTTGCATATCTAATGCCAAACAAGTATAGGTCGTACATCCCATTTGTGCAGTGTTAATTAATACTGATTAGATGGACAGAGCAGCTTATTTGCCCTGATATATATGAATATGTAAACAATTACCGATTGCCAAGATGATCTTTGGCACCAATTAGGATACTCTATGACAGCTAGGTTGTACTTTGCAACTATATATCCAGTGTGTTTGTATAACTTTATACGTGAGACCTAAGGCCTCAAGCCCTTCGTGCAAAGAAAACTGTGGAGCCTACCCCTATTAAATATTACTTAGTTTTCAAATCAGTAGTGTATATATATCTATCTATCTATATATACATATATATATATATATATATATATATATATATATATATATATATATATATATATATATATATATATATATAGCGCACACGGTGTGCATATGGTGTAACGTTGCCACTGCTAAAGTTACGCCTGAAACACTTATTACCAAATGACGACAATATATATATATATATAATATATATATATATATTTATATATATATATATATATATATATATATACTGACCTGTGGGTCCACGTTTTGAAGCAGAGACGGTGCATCTTGTGGTAGGAAGGTTAGGTCCGCAATGGCCCTTGTTTTAAAGACTACAGGGCAGGCAAAGGCTCTTTTCTGCATCTGTAGAAGCTCCTTCATTGAAACATGTTCCCCGAAATTTATGCCCGGCTTGTAGAAACGCTGTACTAGCTCTGGGATTTTCACATAGATGTCGGTGATGTTTCTTCCATCTAGGCACATAACAGTCGTAAACGTGCGTTGTAACTTGTTATGCGTATATACAATACAATACAATACAATTAAACATTTGTAACGCGCTTTAACAAGACAAGTCTTGCACGAGAGCGCGTAGTGTAGTCTCAAGATGTTAAATGTCGTTTTGTACAGAGTACTTTGTCGGATGAAAACATCGCTCACTACGTCGGCCGAGAATCAGGTTGTTCTAACTCCACTTTTTATGTTTTGGGACATTTTGATACCGTTGAATTTGGCGCAGCTTGCTCTATCCCCACATGAAGTTAGAACATTCATAGACATTTCGAAAGTACCAAAAACACCCAAAATTATAGTGTTCTATGTCCATTTTGACAGTATGTTTACGGACTAGCTTGTTCTATGTCCACGTTGAAACGCGGCCGACCCTATTTTTAGCCAGGCATTGAGCGCTATGTTGTTCTATCTCAAACTATAACTCCAAAGTTGAAAAAAAATTTAAATAAACAACAAAAATAACATAGGCAACATTGTGGCTGAAAAATGCTGATTCTCCAGAGCTATTTATTGATAGCTTACTCGCTACTTGAATGTATCATTTTGCTGTACAAAGATACTTCTGCCGTTTTCTCGAAAACAACATTCTTTCAGTTAGAACAACCTGATTCTCGGCCGACGACTAGAGGAGTCACCAGTGGCAGGCTCGCGCAATCACGCTAAGCCCAACCACCAGATTCCCAACTAGTTTATTGATCCCATTAGTTCAGAAATTTCTGCAGCCCGGATGATGTTATGTCGGATGATATTTTCGTCCGGAGATCTCTTGGTCCACCCCGGATAGTTCCGCGCACAGCAACGGCATCGGTTGGTCGTCGAGCGGTTGATATTGTATCCTCGATTGACAACAGTGGCTTCTCTCCAACGACCCGTTCCGCCAGCCATTATTCCTCCGTGTTGACCGACGATGCCGGCGTAAGTAGGTCAGTTGGATGAAACCTGTTCCCCCTCGGGCTGTAGGTGGACCGTTCCAGCCATGGAGAAGTTGAGACACACAACCAAATATATCCGTTAACGAACAGAATTAAAATTGAGGAATTTGAAGCACGCATATTCAGCTGAATACACAAAAGTTCGCATGCTTATATTTTACATACCACCTGCTTATGGGGCTGAGGGCTGGCCGTAGAGAAGAAGCTGGATGCCTTCCAACAGTGGCACCTGCGGACTTCCCTAACTGAGTCAATTTCTGGTATTAGATTAAATTCATGTAACAGGTAACGAAGTGGACAATTTCAACATAACATGAAACAAACTTTATATCGCCTGCATTTCGGACCACAATTTTTCAATATATCAATTTGGTTCATTTAGTAGTTGGAGCCTCATAATTGTTGAATACATGAGCGTCTTCAATGTAGATTAATTCTCGGCAACGGAGTGGACACCTATACAATGTATAATTCGTAGCTTACAAATTCAAACCAAATTATTACCGCATCTATTCGATATTTATAAACGGAAGTATACAAAACCACAGACGTCATAAAATGGTCTGACAAATTTACAGCAGGCCCAGATGTTGGTAAGTAGGATGTAGTGCAAGGATTTATGTATGATAACGGAGTGGACATTATTTCAGGTGACCGCTGAAAATAATGCACTTAGCCATTATAAGTACTGTTGAATTTAATGCGAAACTTATTAAATGAAGGGCGTTTCAATGCTGTTTACGAACCACACATTAAATCCTTCGAAAAACTATCATTAAGTAGTCGTATTTCTATAATGTTATTGCGGCAATGTGTGAAAGTGACGGTAACGGAGTGGACATTTTCAATTTAAAACTCACCAGATAAAATAAACAGTAAAGCATATTACCAAAATAGCCATGGAACAATAATCTCCTCAATAGTAAATTCATAGAAATATTGACTTGAAGAAAAATATGGCGAGGCTGATTTAAAAAATCGTTGTGACAACAAAATGTCTAATTGATCTAATAGCGGAAAATGACTCAACTGCGTACATCTCTAATGCATAAATTTCTTGGCGCACAGGACATACCCCCAGCCTCGTTAAGTTTTACAGGCCATTTAATCCTTTGGATAGCAAATGCTACAAATTTAGTGAACCTGTTTTTTTTACATGTGGTCAGTGGCAAATGTAAGCCTTTCCTCCTATATGGAATGGAAGCTGTCAGCAATACTAACAGTGAGCTGAACTTCTAATGCATTTTTTCATAAATGTCTTTCGCATGAAAATCATGTCAAATATTTACGTTTTGTTTTATCAAACACCATAAGTGATTGAGGTTTTTGCTGCTTTTCATATTCTTCTTTTTTTGTGCTACTTTTGTTTGTTGAATAATTAGAGATTGAAATTAAGTGTTTCTGCTCTTTTAAGTTTCAATAAATAATCACATCTAGTATTTCATTTTGAAATGATCCGTTAGCCTACCTGGTACTGGCTGACTTCTGTTCGATAGGGCTGCATTCAGAATTTCGCTGTCAAGCCATGGAAGGAATATCTTCACAACGGAAGTAACAATGGACCGACAAGCTGTCAGTAAAAAAGATGTCACGACAATTCGTCTACAGACTTTTCTCTACGACATTTCGTCGACAGACATTTCGTCTAGTATACGTGGGTAGCTGTATCCATTAGGGCTAATCAACAGAGGCCGCTTTCTTAAAACGTAGGGCCTACTAAATATTCTCATGGATCCAGCTTCTAATTACGGAAACAAGTCTTTTCATCAATCCTCCTTCTATTGAATCGAAAACTTAGTTTCATTCATCCATCCAGCATGGTATCCAGTTTCTATTTACGGGGAAATTATTTCGATCAATCCAGCTTCAATTTCAATACAGGAATGTTTTCATCAATCCCACTTCCATTTAGGGAAACAGCTGTTTTCATCAATCCAGCTTCAATTTTAAGGTTACAATATCAAATCATTTTGTAGATGAAATGTCTGTTGGCGAAATCTCTGTTGGCGAAATGTCTGTAGACGAAGTGTCGTGGAACCGTAAAAAAGTATCAACCACAGAGTCCGCTACAATCATTTAGGAAAATATTATTGAAGGTTACCACTCCAACGCTCCTTCAAGTTTGTATGATCCTGTATCTGCAATTCTGCTTCAATCTTTCTCGTGTTTAACTTTCTAGTTCAGTGTTACACAGACTTGTAGAATAAAAAACTTGGATGATTTACGCATACTGTCTCGATGATTGATGTTCTCATCCATCAAACCATCCACCCATGCATCGTTTCATACATCGATACATCCATCCATCCATCCATCCATCCACCGAGATATTCTATTAGATTTTTTCTGCTTTTTTAACACTTTAACGTCGAGCAGCATTGGTTTCCCAACTTTCCCAATTGCTCTCAGTACACTCTCGTCGTAATAGCGTTAAGTTTCTATTAATGAAACATCTCATATTTCATTTTGAAATGATTCGTAAGCCTACCTGATGTAGGCTGACTTGGGTTCGATGGGATTCCATTTAGAACTTCATCGTCAATCCATGGAATGATTCTATTCGCAATGGATATAACAAGGGACAGAAAACCTAAGAAAGTAGAAAAAGCATCAACCATAGAGACTTCTGCTACAGTAATATTAGAAAGTATTATAAAAGATCTCTCTTCTGGTCTGCCATCCAGTTTTCTCAACTGTCCTCAAGGAGCTTCAGGTTTATATGATCCCCTATCTCTGTAGTTCTGTCTCAATCTCTGTCGTGTTTTACGGTCTATTTCAGTGTTACTTTAACCTTCGTAGGACGGCCATTTTACGCTACGTTAAGGACGATGTGGGGTAATTTTTTATCCCAATGACATTTTTAATATCTCAGCTCATAGATAAGGTACAATAAGAAACGAAGTATCGATTTTAATAGTTCCAAGGTCAAGGAATCGATTTTTCGTAGTGGCAAAAGTGTGGGAGTACTACAATCCAAGACGGCAGCCAATATGGCCGCCGAAACACAAAAATATGCATATCTCAGCTCACAGGTAAGCTACAATGACAAATGAAGTGCCGATTTCAATAATTTCCAGGTCAAGGAATCGAATTCTCTTAGTGGCAGTAGTGTGGGGTTGTTACTATCCAAGATGGCGGCCAAGATGGCCGCCCAATTAAGATATATGTATATCTAAGCTCATTGATAAGCTACATTGACAAATAAAGTGTCTAATTCAATATTTTCAAGGACAAGGAATCGATATCTCTCAGTGGCAATAGTGTGCGAATGTTAATATTCAAGATGGCGGCCAATATGGCCGCCAAAACAGAAATATGTATATCTCAGCTCATAGATAAGCTACAGTAACAAATAAAGAGTCCAATTTAAGTTTTTCAAGGTCAAGGCAACGAATTATCGTAGTGGCAATAGTGTGTTAATATCACTCTTCAAGATGGCGTCCAATATGGCTGCCAAAACAGAAATACGTATGACTGAGCTCACAGATAAGCTAGAATAATAAATAAAGTGTCTATTTTAATATTTCCAAGCTCAAGGAATCGATTTTTCGTAGTGGTAATAGTAAGGAATTGTTGCTATCCAAGATGGCGGCCAATATGTCTGCCAAAACAAAATACTAAGTATATTTTAGCTCACAGGAAAGCTACAATAACAAATGAAGTGTCAAATTTTATATTTTCAAGGACTGGGAATCGGTTTCGCATAGCGACAATAGTGTGCGAGTGTTACTTTCCAAGATGGTGGCCAATATTGGGCCAAAACACAAGAATATGTATATCTCAGCTCATATTTTTGTTTTGGCGCTCATATTTGCCGCCATCTTGAAAAGTAGCACTCGTACACTATTGCCAATATGAGAAACCGATTCCTGGACCTTCAATATATGAAATTCGACACTTCATTTGTTATTCTAGCTTACCTGTGAGCCGAGATATACATATTTTTGTGTTTGGGCGGCCATATTGGCCGCCATCTCGGAAAGTAAAACTCTCACACTATTGCCGCTACGATAAATCGATTCCTTGACCTTGAAAACATTAAATTCGACGCTTTATTTGCTTTTCTAGCTTACCTATGAGCAGAGACATGCATGGTTTTTGTTTTGGCGGCCATCATGGCCGCCATCTTGGAAAATAAATTCTTCGAAATTATTGCAACTATTGAAATTCATTTACACGGTAGACTCAACACTTTATTTCCGATTGCAGGTTACTCATGAGCATATCTCTGTAAAAAACACATTTTCATTATGAACGAAACAAATACGACGTTGAGGACGATGTGGGGTAAATATTTACCCCATGACACTTTGGACTCAAATATCTTTTTCCCACAACATGACATCGTCATGGTTTTGGTGTCAGAATATGTCATTGGTCCAAACTTGTAAACACATGGAATGTCAAATTTTACCTACCTAGGGTTGCTCCGCAATCAACATCCAAACACCCCTGAGGTAATTATTTACCCCGCTCCGTCCTATAAGGGTTAATACAACATTCGACAATTGGTTCATCTAAATGCACACACTTGCTCTATTATTGTAACTGGGGCATTTCTGTCACTGCCCGTATTCGTAAGTCATTTCATTTCTCGCCGGGGTTTTCGCACTGGGAGCGCCTCCGATTAGGGTGTACTGTGAGAGACGCTTTAGAAATCCGTAGATACAATACAATGCCAACTGACCTTACCTGATTTACGCATTCTGTCTTGATAGTTGAATTCTGCAGAATGCATCGCTAACCTCATGACGTGCCAAAAATCTATAATGGAACCACTTGCACCTGAAGAATAGTTTTTTAATATACAAAATCAATTACGGAAAGGAACAATGCACATTAATTGTGGTGAGAATGCAAATACGCATTTAAAGACTTTGACAACTATTTCTATGGGCACACTCCATTAGGTATTAATATGTTTAGCCTACCTAAATTTAAGGCCTAGGCCTATTATTTTTCAAATCTGCATAATTGCAATATTCCAAAATTCGTTTATTTTCTCGCTAATATTAATTGTGACTAATAAATCGGTCTAGTGGCTTTTGCCTTTTGTCGATTGCACACAATGTAACAAAAATGCATGTGTATTAATCAACCTCCTATCAATCAATCAACTGAATTTTAAAATGCGCCCCTTCAACGAGGCCCAGCGGAAGAAAACAGTCTTGAGGAGTCGATAAAACGGTCAGAGGAAGACCCGACCGAGGTGAAGCCCTCCAAAGGAAGCCCGTTCCAAGACGCTGGGCCAACTACAGAGAAATCCCAATGCTGCATTGTAACTGTACTGGCAAAAGGGACAGCCAAATCACCATGGGCGGCAGAGCGAAGGAGACGGCAAGTAAGCGATTGCCTCCCCCGAGAAGCACATCCAGACCATAGAAGAGATCTAGAAGTAGATTCGCTGGGGAAATGGAAGCCAGTGCAGGACCTCCCGCATAGATAATGCCAGACGCGGTCGTTCTTATCGAAACCACCAATGAGACGTGCAGCCACCCGATGAACCCGCTCGAGCCGCTCAATCCGACCCCTCATTAGGCCCGAGTAGATGGACGAGCAATCGTGAAGTCGGCTTAGGAGGAAACGCATGGATGAGAGTGACTGCTGTGTTAAAAGTCAGCTGGCATTAAAGATTATATATATATATATATATATATATATATATATATATATATATATAATTTAATATAATATATAAATCAGTGTGATTCACCTTACAGATTTTATTTTAGTTATAGTTACAGTTATAGTTAATGGTTTTATATTTTAGTTATAGTTATAGTTATAGTTAGTATTATTTTTTAGTTATAGTTATAGTTATAGTTAATTGATTTTTATTTTGGTTAATTTAGTTACTACTTAGTTACAATAATTAAGGTTACACGAAAAAATTGTGCGTATTAACACGCTGTTTCACAATTTCCTTAAAGCTTTGAAAGCCTTACAAGAAAGGGTGCATTCAGCTTCATGAATACACGAGTCTCCAAAGTAACTGACAAATTGCAAAATAAAAATATCGCAATTTTCTGTTCTCATTTATGTCGAATCGTCCATATTGCACTTCCTATTTTTATTTTTTGCATTAACGAAAATAAAGATGAATTTTCGTTATTGTTATTTTCGTTATAGTTATAGTTATAGTTAATGATATTTTTTAGTTATAGTTATAGTTATCGTTAATGAAATCATTTTATTTTCGTTAACGAAATTTTAGTTATCGTTATCGTTAACGAGAATCACACTGCATAAAATGTATCTAAAGTCATAAAATCGCCAAGTCTATTCAGTAAAGAATAATGCTGTGAAACTTTTTAACTTACCGTAGTACTCGTTATCGAAATTTTCAAGGTACTTAACGATTTCTCGGATCAGATCAGACGAATTTTCCATGTGTGCCTTCAGTTTATGATACACACTGCAGTAGAAGAGAAACCGCTTCAGAATCACTTCCTTATCTGGTTCTACGTCAAACAACGCGAGACTAGGCTCGCTGTCTTTCGGTATGAACTG
The DNA here is from genome assembly GCA_020284085.1 of Aporrectodea caliginosa. NCBI lineage: Eukaryota > Metazoa > Annelida > Clitellata > Crassiclitellata > Lumbricidae > Aporrectodea > Aporrectodea caliginosa. Next base: position 157,288 of record JACEVL010000954.1, read on the forward strand.
CGCCAATTCCGAAGCCTTGAAACGAAGGTTGGCATTGATCGCACGACCAATTATCCAGTAGATTCGCTGAGGATGGTGTGATTGAGCGAAGTCAGCGTTCTTCAGCAGTTCGATGTTTCTTAATATTACAAGCACAGCCAGCTCTCCTAGAGACACTGGGCGTCGACGTCCACAATATACACAAATTCTCACATTGTCGAGATTTTTGTCAAGAACTCGAAGTCTATGACAGCCGTACTTCTTCTGAAATAGTAACAGATATTTAGATATGTATGACCGTCGGCTTGCACTTCTCAGACACACGCTGGCAATCTTAAGGTGTAAGGAAATACCTGGTAACATGTTCCACTTCACATGACACTGGCAAAGTTTCGTAACACATCCGTTATATATAAAAAAACCGGAAGGTTTAATCGAATCGATATCGTAAGATGCGCTATATAAGTGGCTGCGATTGGTCATTCATATAGCGCCTTTCTCAAGGGATACTTTTCAGAGGATGTCCCGGCCGCTTTATAACACGAGTCATCGCCCGAATAAGTGGTCTTCCAATCAGTGACGGAACATAACGGTTAACAGGCTTCAGGTCGTGCTAACTTTGAAGCGCATCTATATCCAGCCTGGTTCAAGCGATGCATTAATTTTTAAATAGGCCTATCCATTCTACTTGGGTTAACTCTATATGAACGCAGTAATTGCAGTAGGCTGATAAATACGTGACATGCAATAGACGTTTGGATTACCTGATTGCAGCTTGCTAACCAGATGTTACTGTTGAGACATTCATTGAAATCCATTTGGTGTTTCTTTCTAACTCTTAGTCCCGTATGATTTTGCTTTGAAGAAACATAAAATATGAAAGTAAGTCAAATCATTCCAAACTGCATATAATAGTAGGAGTGAGAGTGAGAGCGGCATTATGAGATCAGCAGGAGAGGCAAAAGTTGCCTAAACAGAGTGGTTACTTGCTAATAAAATAACATTGGATTTACCGATCTTGATTAAAAAGAAAGATATTCTTTCAACAGTCCTGAACAACAATCATTATGTAGCCTAATTATTGCAAAATCGAGAATGACGGAAGACTTAGAAATTCTAGATTATAATTAATAAATGACGGTCCTACCTCGTCTTCGATACCTTCGCATAGTCTTATTCCTAGAATATTAGAAGCAATAGATTAAAGATACTTTAAAAGTGAACGATGTTATTAATTAAGTCTAAATTGTTAAAGTTTCTCTCATCGAAGGTGGAACCTATGCAGGCATTCATCACACTGCAATCAGATATAGAACGTTTCGCCAGGTTGCCAAGGTTAACTCTGACGTCATAGTCATAGCAAATTCACTCTGAAGAACTGTCCTCGAAGGAAAAATGGAGGGAGGCGGACAAGGAGAAGACCGAGACAGATGATGGTGGATTGGATGATCACAGCTGGATACAGAAAACTCAAAGAAGAGGCTCAACTTCGAGAGGAGTGGCGACGTCGGACATTTGAACCTGTCTATAACATGCAGAGAACCATAAGAAGAAGACACCATTTATCTGTCAGTCTACCCATCCATCTCGCCGTACAGCCATCCAGCCAGCCATTTTTATAGCAATGCAATTCCTTTGTACAGTTTCTCCAACGCTGTTATTTCCCGCGTTATATATCTGATTGCAGTGTGCCGATTGTGTGCATTTATCGTGCTTTGAACGTCTTAGGCTTCTTGTAATCGCCTTTAATGTAATGTAATGTGATGTAAATATTCGAAATTCCTCAGAGCCAAAGAGAAGCCGCTTCTGAAAGCAGTATATGTATCTGCTCTATACATATCAAGTCTGCAATCGCCAGGCTGTTCCGGTGCCATGTTGGAATCCGAAGAGGTCAAGCCGAGGAGACAGCATGGTGCTATGGTACCATTCGGTGATGATGGTGGTCATGTGGTAGCGCAGAAGTAGAATCAGGATAGGACATTTAAAGAGTTCAGTTTTCTGTCGTGAGTAGAGAGTGACATGGGGAATTTCCCCGCGGGGAAACCGCGGTAACCGCGGTAAATCCCGCGGTAATGGGGACAACAATTGCGGTAATACCGCGGTAATGGGGACAAAAATTGCTGCAATACCGCGGTAATGGGGTTTACTCTCGCGGTAATACCGCGGTAATGGGGAATGAGCCGGCAATAAACCCGGGTGATGTTGAGAACTTGAGAACTGATAAGGAGAGTTTATTAGTTTCTGAAGCCTACTAGTCAGAAATAGTCAGGACTTGGTTAATGCAAACTGTCCATAAGATAATAACAGACTAATGCAGTCAACAATACAAATAGTTTTGTAAGCTAAAAACTGTTATTTTTAATTTGAATTTGTGTAAACTTTTGCGGGGAATGTGATGTCGTCCTGCGGGGATGGGGTGGGGATGGGGAGCAAACCTGCGGGGATGGGGTGGGGATGGGGAGCAAACCTGCGGGGATGGGGCGGGGATGGGGACAAACCCTGCGGGGATGGGGTGGGGATGGGGACGACTAACTTGGTGCGGGGTGGGGATGGGGACGAGATTGTCTCCCCATGTCACTCTCTAGTCGTGAGTGAAAAGTAGTAGAGGAGAGTGCAAGCGGAAGCAATGTATATTTTAATGGATTTTGACTACTGGGATAAAGTCTGCAGTGACTATAGGAGGTCTGGGAGCATCGTGCGCCCCCCGGCAGAGTCTGGAGCAGAGCCCTAGACGTCAACGTATTTTAGAGCATTTGCTGCCAAATGGAGCCCGCTTTAACCACTTTATTTGTTTACTAAATTGACTTTTTATCATACATATCCCTATTTAAGTCATTCATGTAAGTTTGAAAATATGACGTAACTAGACGGTGCTACCCGGCTACGCACAGGAACTAAGACGGCGCATGCGTCGTATCCCTCAGCTGTTACATGACAGTTGATCTTTAAATTCAGTCAATGACATGTCTCCAAAACGGCTGTGTAACCATGTAGTTCATCAAGTTTTCACCAACTTATTCTAATTAACACTAAACTATGCTGATCACTCTGCACTTGTCTATTGATTATAATACTAGTTACATCAAATGCTATTATTAATTAGCATCCATACATTATTCTATCACACCTACATATATATATATACACACACACACACACACACACACACACATATATATATATATATATATATATATATATATATATATATATATATAATAGATGGGAATGTTTGTGTTATGTCCAAGGACATCGTTACTGAGACTATGCTAAGTAGCTGGAAAAAAGACGTGAACAACATAGGCTGTGAATAAAGTAGCAGCACGACGCCAGGATATTTGCATCTATTAACACTTGAACTTTCGAGCAATATTTCGAAGATCTGGAAGAATAAGATTTAAGGAAAGAAAATTTAGAAGAACAAATTTAGAGGAAGATTTAAAAGAAGATTTGGAAGAAGAAGAGAAAGAAGAGGAAGACGAAGAAAAAGACGAAGAAGAAGAAGAGGAGGAGGAGGAGGAGGAGGAGGAGGAGGAAGAGGGAGAGGAAGAGGAAGAGCAGGAGGAGGAGGAGGAAGAAGAGGAGGAGGAGGAGGAAGAAGAAGAAGATAAAGAAGAAGAAGAAGAAAAAGAAGAACAAGAACAAGAAAAACATGAAAAACAAGAACAAGAAAAAAATAAGAAATGATAAGTACCGCATTCGTAGGTCCCCAAAGCCTACTCCTCGTTTCTTCTCTACGACGATTTCCTATGAAACCTATCCACCAAAACCTCTTCAAAGCAGATATTCGATGTCAACTCAAGAAGACTGGTTATCGCAGAATCTAATCAAAGATTTCCTGATCGAAAGCTGCATTATGTTACAAGTACTTTACAGAAGTTTTTGATTACCGCTTATTTCTCACGACCGTGTTTGAACGGAACCAGCCTGATCTCAAACGAGGTACACCCAACACTGAGTAGCCTATTTAAACCTTCTGATCAACCTAAACGTGTTATTTGGGTTGCTTAATGACATAGAATCTACCAAACTAATTTCTGCTTGAAGACCTCGACCCAGAGGTCGGCAAACTGTGATATTTAGATACGAATATTTGTGATTCACATCTTTCGATTATTTGATCGTTGGGTCTTTGCCAGACCCTTTGCTTGGTATATCAAAGGGTACATCATTCTGTTTGATCGTGTTCTTGAGTAATCAGGTCGGGATCATCTGTTAATGCGCCCTTGTAACGGCATGTGTCTTTGTAGTGCGCTGTAGAAACGTAGTGGATCCGTTAACGCCACAGCACAACATTCACGCCCCTCACCATATTGAGTAATGCATGTCACGTCAACTTGCTCACTTCCCTTGGGATTTTAAAATGGCGGACATCTTGAATGTCAGTTAGGGTCAGGCTAGGCATCCGGAGGGTCGTTTGGAGTCAGGGTTAGGGTTTGTGTCGTCGTTAGAAAATATGGTGAACAATCTTCCACCGCATTCCGGAGTGTTTATCGGTCGGCTGCTTTCACGTGCACAAAATCATGTGACATCCATTTACCAATTGTGTGGCGGACTTTATGTGTTTATGCATGTACGGTATGTACGTAGGGCCACAGTATGTATGAGTTTAAGTATGTATGTATATGTTTACGTATGCATGTATGTATATAGGCCTATATGTATATTCCTTATCTAAATAGACCTCTCTGTATGTAGGTGTGCGTATACAGTGGAATATATTATATCCGAGAGTATATTTTAAAGTATGTATCGAAAACTGAACAGTTTTATCGACAAGAGTTTTGACGAATATAGTTCTTCATCGAAAAACAAACGATGTTCAAAGCAAAGAAAGACGAGGCTTTTTACCCCTACCGCCTTCAACGTTGTTTTGACTATGTGCCTGTGAATAAGCTGGTTCCCGCAACTTCACATTTTTTGGCGCTGTAGAAATTATGATTACGATTACGAATTCGGGGCATGCTGCGTGCCATACCACTGGACCAAGCGACGCCCAGCATCCAACAGTGTGCACGTAGGCCTACGTATGTACGCATGCATCTGCATGCACGGATGTATGTGTACAAGTAGCCTACATATTTAAATACATACAGAATTCGTTGCTTCTACCTTTACGTTTCAATTTCACTCTGAAATAATACACTTTTGGATTATTACTTTTTATCCAATCAGCAGTCGATTGAGTCTTTTGTCAGTCATTTGTGCCATTATACATTTGTGCATGGTAGCAGACCGATCTAATCTCTACTTAGTAGTTAAGTATTTTTGTTTTAAATTGTAGATTGACTCAATAGTGTTGAGCTACTGTTTCAGTTTTGCTTTTCTTTCCTTTTTTGTTTCCTGTTTTGGGTTCATTTAGTTTCTTTTCTGATTTTTGCTTTAACTTTCACTATTCCCTTGGTCACTGCAAGCATGTTTGCAATGATAATCTTTCTTTAAAGGCCACCATTAATTATGTAATGTAATCTGTAATTTGGTGTCCCTAGTTAGCCGGATTCTTTATCCCTTTAAGGCCTCCTTTTTGTAGCCGTGTCGAAATTGTATGCAAACCTGATGATTTTGTTTAAATTGGTTGCAAATAAACATAATGATTGATTGATTGATTGATTGATACGGACGAACTATCAGATTCCAGTTTAATTATATTGCAGAATGTTTGCGTAGAAGCGGCTAGTATAGAATAAACCGTTAATTAACAGATTTAGTTTTCCAGTCCAATAAGAGATACGAACTCGTGAAGGTCACTCTCTGAAGATGACGTAGTATCTTGCATCGGAACAATCGTATATCAAAAGGAGATGACGACTAGGCAATTGTACTTAATTGTCCCATGGGGTCAATTCCATCGTGGAGTCGTCCATCAACGCCAGGCAGATTGGTAGTCGTCGATTCAGTTCGCAGAACGTCTTCATTTCCATTACCAGATAAATATACAGCTGCTCTATTTCCGGCATCTCATCTGGCGACTCAAACTCAAGATCCTCAGCACTATCGATTGCCATGAAGGTCAGAAGAATGTTTAACATGCTGACTAAATCCAGATGGTTGTAGCTGACGTGTAAGTGCTGCAGAGTATTGAACTTTGCAATTGACGTCATCAGGTCACAGATTTCATCTGGTATCAGCGCAAAATATTTCAGCGAAAGACTTTCAAGCGACGTCGCATGTTTGAGAATGAAGTCATAGACACTTTGTGATGGAGGTGAAGGCAATGTAGAAGACACTGCTAGCTCGCTCAAAGAAAAATCTGACCTACTGGCCATAGATTTCCAGTCGGCGTCCGTTAGGCCACAGTCGTACAAACCCAGCTTTGCAACATGAGGCAGAGGATAACGCTCCATCATTTCTCCAAGAGGAAACCCACTGAGCTCAAGCTCCTCCAGTTGGGTATGATGACCTAGAAGTCTTGAAACAGCCGATGCCATATCCTCTGGAGTTTCTGTGTTTGGCAGCTGCCGCAGATAAATGAAATTTAGGTTCTCGCATGCTGACAAAACGCGCCCCAACTCTTCAATATACGCTACTGACCATGGCGAAGAAGCAGTTAGTGCGACGTATGAAATCCACTAAAACAGAATAAAATGACGGCAGTTGCAACACAAAGGTAGGCTAAACGTAGTTAAGAAAATCTATAATATATTTCTCAAAGTTTTTCCTTTCGTTTGTTTGTATGTATGTTTGTTTGTTTGTCCATCCCACTAAACACTCCGAAAGGGAACGCTTTAGCGATTTGAAAATCTTACAAAACATTCTTACGGTAATTTGTAGGTAAACGCGACTATTTTCAGCTTGCAATTTACTTTAAATGCTGATTGATGAACATTTAAAATTTCGAGGTGGTGGCTACCTTTGCAATTTACGCTACCATTCCTTATTTCTCATAACGTCATACCACACACGACCTCCTAAATAGAGCATTCGCAAGGCATTTCGGGATTTCTCCGATAAGCCAATGACGTCATCTGGCTACATTGGTAAGAGCTGCGATGTTGCTTCTCATGCGCCTCTGTGCTATTATAGAGTTCGTGCGGTTCGCGGTTCGCTTCCCGATACTGGCTTATTTCAGAAATTTAAATCGTGGGCTAGCACGGTCCTTGCACGGGGATCCTAAATGGCGTGGCGTCCATTCAAACGGGCGAGCGGTGGTGAAGGGTTGGGACTCATCCGATCAATTCATTGAAAACTGAGCGTGGTCCAGGCTATAATTATTTGGTCGCTATGGAAAAAAACAAAGTTTTACATCTTACATTTTGAAATCCAGCGGGAACGATATATAGAATAAGTTTCTTATAGCAAATTCAAATACACGGGCGTACCTGGTGAGTACCAGCCAAAGCAGCCAAAGTCAGCCATGCAAATCAAACGGGAATGATATATAAAGGTAGAGATAACCCGTGCGAAGGTATTGAATTAGTTGGAGAGCAGCACATTTTCTAGGAGCTTAGAAAGGAAAGAAGGATAGAAATAGGCCTGAAGTTAGAGGGCGAGTTGGGGTCTAGTCCCTGCCGCTTAACGTTTGTGTTATGCCGGAACAGAACCCTGGACCAAGGACGCTTGGTAAACAGTGAATTAAAGTCTCCAAGACAAACCGAAGAGAGTTCACATACACAAGTGTTTCCCAACGTATTTCGAGTGGAGAGAGAGAGACAGACAGACAGACAGACAGACAGACAGACAGACAGACAGACAGACAGACAGACAGACAGACAGACAGACAGACAGACAGACAGACAGACAGACAGACAGACAGACAGACAGACAGACAGACAGACAGACAGACAGAGACACAGACACAGACACAGACACAGACACAGACATACAGACAGCAGAGACAGAGAAAGGGCATATGATGTAACGATGGCGCTGTTAAAATTACGGCTGAAACACTTACTGCCAAATGACAACTTAATCCTGACCTGTGGGTCCACATTTTGAAGCAGCGACGTAATATCTTGTGGTAGGGAGGTTAGGTCCATAATGGCCCTTGTTTTGAAGACTACAGGGCAGGCAAAGACTCTTTTCTGCATCTGTAGAAGCTCCTTCATTGCTGCATACTCCTGTTCCTCAAAATCTTCGCCCGGCTCGTAGAAACCATCTACTAACTCTGGGATTTTCACATAGATGTCGATGATGTTTCTCCCATCTAGGCTCATAACAGTCGTAAAGGCACCAGAAGACTCAAACATGTTAAGATGAATACATTTAACAAATGTATAAATCCATTAACGAACAGCCTTAAAATTGTGGAATTTGGAGCACGCATATTCTGCTGGACACAAAATCTGCAAAATCTTGCATACCACTTGCTTTTGAAGCTTAGGTCTAGCCCTAAGAAGCTGTATGCCTTCCAACAGTGGCGCCCGTGGAAAATCTCTGCGACTTCCATAACAGTCGTAACATTTCTTATGCAGAAAATTTCTACGTCCACGGGACAGTCCATGGTCTCAGAGATGATCGAAACTAGACGTCACTTCAATCAGATGGCAGGCAGGACCATGCTAAGGCACTCCTTAGCCTAGCCTTGATTTTCTGTTTCCAAAGGAACTGCAAGAGGCCAGTGGGGCGATCAAGGCACACTGTGACGTGGGCGATGGAGGCGGACCTTCATTTTCTGAACTTCGAGTATGCACAGCCTGGAGACGAACCCAATCACGGGAGGATTGGCAAATAGTAGTGGAAACGGTAACGCTCCTTAGAGAGGTATGTCATATTTTATTTTGAAATGATCCGTAGGCCTGCCTGACGTAGGCGGTTAAAAATTAATTTGTTCACAAATTTTAGTTTTAAAGTGTTTAAAACATATTTATATATCACTTTCTGGCGAAAACTAAAAATTGAAAAAATTGACTTTGATCACATTTTAGCCATTATCTCGCTAGCGTGTGTTGCGACATACGCCTGGTTTTGGTCAGATGGGTCACTGTCCAACGCTCCTTCAAGTTTGTATGATCCCCGTATCTGTAGTGATACCTCAGTCTCTTTCGTGTTTACTGTTTATGTCAGTGTTACTTTAATACAACATCCACATTCAACAATAATTGATTCATCTAAATGCACAGACCAACTGACCTTACCTGATTTAGGCATTGTGTCTTGATAGTTGAATTCCGCAGATTGCATCGCTGACCTCATGACGTGCCAAAAATCTATAATGATACCACTTGCACTTGAAGGAAAAGTTTTCTTATAGGTAAAATCATTTTTGGAAAAGAACAGAGCACATTAATTGTGGTGAGAATGAAAATAGGCATTTAAAAACTCTGACACCAATTTGTGGGTGCACATTCAGTCAAAAGTTTTAATATGCTTTGCTAACTTCATATAGCCCATATTTGTCTTCTAATCTCCATAATTGCAGTAATCACAGATACTTTTCTTTTCTCCCGAACATTAATTGTGACTAATAAATAAATCGGTTTAGTGGGTCTTGCCTGTTGTCGTGTGCACACAATGTAAGCATAAAAATACCTGGATGTTAATCAATCGAATTTTATACTGCGCCCCTTCAAGGTCTCTGCTCAGAGAGACCGACCTAGGCCAAGCGGAAGAAAACAGTCTTGAGGTACCGATAAAACTGTGAGGGAAAGACAAGATGGAGGCTATTCTCTCAAAAGGAAGCCCATTACACGACGCTGGGCCAATTACAGAGAAAGTTTGATGCTGTATTGCATTTGTATCCTGGCAAAAGAGACAGCCAAATCGCCATGGGCAGCAGAGCGAAGGAGACCGCTATAGGATGAGACGCAAATAAGCGAGCGCCTACCCCGAGAGGCACTTTTAGACCAAGGAAGTGATCCGGAAGTAGATCCGCTGGGGGAAAAGGGAAGCCAGTGCAGGACCTCCCACCTGCATGGTGCCAGACGCGGTCGATCTTGTCGAAACCGCCAATGAGACGTGTAGTCACCCGATCAGCCCGCTCGAGCCCCTCAGTCCGGACCCGTGGTTATAGCTAGCTCTCCGTTTTATTGGCCCTTAAAACTGCTTTCTTCGTAGATGGAGGAGCAATAGTGAAGTCGATTTAGGCGGAATGCGTGGGTGAGAGTGAATGCTGTGTTAAGTGTTAAAAGTCAGCGAGCATCACAGATTATATATATATATATATAATATATAAAGACGTAAATCGTCCACTACATTCAGTTAAGGATAATGCTGTTAAACTTTTTAACTCACCGCTGTAGTCGTTATCGAAATTTTCAAGATACTCAACGATTTTCTTGATCAGGTCAGACGGATTTTCCATGTGTTCCTTCAGTTTATGATACACACTGCAGTAGAAGAGAAACCGCTTGAGAATTATTTCCTTATCTGGTTCTACGTCAAACAACGCGAGATTAGGCTCACTGTCTTTCGGAATGAACTCCGCGAATTCCGAAGCCTTGAAACGAAGGTTGGCATTGATGGCACGACCAATTATCCAGTAGATTCGCTGAGGATGGTGTGATTGAGCGAAATCAGCCTGCTTCAGCAGCTCGATGTTTCTTACTAATACAAGCACAGCCAGCTCTTCAAGAGACACTGGGCGGCGACGTCCACAATATACACAAATTCTCACATTGTCGAGATTTTTGTCAAGAACTCGAAGTCTATGATAGCCGTACTTCTTCTGAAATAGTAACAGATATTTAGATGCGCATGACAGTCGGTCGAACTGCACTCCTCAGACGTAACAATGTTCCACTTCACATGAGACTCACAGTTTCCAAAGACATCCATTATATATATATATATATATATATATATATATATATATATATATATATATATATATATATATATAAGAGCTTGAGGCATATTAATCGGATCATTGGGATCAAAATCCTTAGATGCGCTATGTAAGACTAAGTGTCTGTAATCGGTGATTCATGTAGTTTATTTTTCAAAGGTTAGGCCTACTTTTCAGAGTAGGTCTTATAACTCAATACGACGAACGAATTCTGCGGTCTTCTAATCATTGACGGAACATAACGATTAACACAGGCTGCCGTTCGTGCTTACTTTGAGCGCATTTAGATCCAGTCCGGTTCAGGCGATGCATTAATAAGATAAACCAAGTCTACGTGGGTTAACTTTATATGTATGTATGTATGTTTGAGCACTTGTTATAGCGCCCCTTCAAGATTTCTACTCAGAGGCGCTCCCGACTACAGCGCGGACACTGAATCGGAGTTTCACGCCGAAGCGCATGAGCAATTGCGAGTGAAGGACTTGCCCAGGGTCCCTACGTGGCGGCTTGAGGTGGATTCGAACCCGCAACCCTCCAGCTGCAAGGCACCGAACATACCCCTACACCACCGCGCCCCACAATATGAACGCATGAATTACAGTAGGCTGAAAATACATGAAATGCAATAGACGTCTTAGATTACCTGATTGTAGCTTGCCAACCAGATGTTACTGTTGCGACATTCATTAAAATCCATTTGGTGTTTCTTTCTAACTCTTAGTCCCGCGTCTTTTTGCTTTGAACAAACGTAATATAAGTCAAATAAGTCATAATTACAAATCTGCATATTAGGAGGAGTAAAAGCGAAAACAATATTATGAGATCATCTGGAAAGATAAAGGTTGCTTAATCAGAATAGTAACTAACTAATAAAAATCATTGGATTTGGTCTACTGATCTTGATATGGCCCAAAGACAAAAGGTTAATTCTTAAATGTTTAATTTTGTAGGCATATGCAAAAGGCAGTATTATGTTGATGTTGTTTAACAGAAAAGATAAGATACGACATATAGAAATATTATAAGTAATAAAGGATGGGTCTACCTCGTCTTCGAAATCTTCACATACATAGTCTTATTCCTCAAATTTAAGAAGCTATAATGATAAAAGTGAAAGATAGGTTGCCAAGGTTAACTCTGACGTCATAGTCAGAGTAATAGCAAAGATGTTAGAGTCTACGACTCTAAAATCTTTGGTAATAGCAAGCTCACTCCTAACTGCCTAAGAACTGTCCTCGAAGGGGAAATGGAGGGGAGACGGACAAGGAGAAGACCAATACAGACGTCGTTGGATTGGATGATGACAGATGGACAGGGCCGCTTTATCCAGTAGGCACAGTAGGCAACGTGCCTACTACTGCCTAGGGCCTACGAACCTTTCAGGGGCCTACGAAAGTCTGAAAATTAGATATTGGAAAAATAAGTTTAATGATTGAATTTAACGCGAAAATGAAATAAAATTTCAAAATCTAATTTGATCATTTTCGTAATTTTACTGAAACAGTTTAATTTTGAGATAGTAATTTAAAGCTAAGTTAAGCTGTACAACAGCCTAGATTAAGTGAACTTTTCAGCTCTTTGCATTAGTAATATCACTTATAGGCCTAACGTCTTTAAATATCATTTCCCGTCAGTGATGTGTAATTAAGATTCTGTAACTAATTAACTAGAATTAGCATTAGTTCGAATTATATAATAAAAATTAGAATATGCATGTTTATGTCAACTGGTCTCATCCAAATTCTTCTAAAGTAGGCTATTGTCTTAAGTCTATTTCTTTACTCATTTGTAACAAATTTTGCAAAACCTAATTCTCGCTCCATTAATGCTGATGCTAATCTCATTTTATTTTCTTACTAGAAGCTAAGAATGTTTTTGCAAAAACAGGCATTTTCCAAATAATTTTACTTTACTGATGGATTCGTTTATTACTAGGTCTATGCCCTACTTAAATATCTCATAAACACACGTCATAACTAAAGGCAAATATTTCTGTAAAGAGATCATAAAAAACTAAACACTCGAAATATTGGTTGACGTTTAATAGGTTACATCAAAGCATTCAGCAATAAGTAAGTAAAGAAATATGTAGGCAAGGTAATTATGAAGCTAATTATGAATTTTAATTAGAATTAGAATTAACAAAATTTTGACTACTAATGGATGAGAATTAGAATTAGCTACCAAGCTAATTAATTCTTTTTAATATCTAATTCATTAGTTTCTAATTCATTAGTTACCAATCACTGTTTCCCTCATTAACTCGTTTTCAATTTAAGAGCTTGCAGTTGGGGCCTACGAATGCAAGAGTGCCTAGAACCTACGACGACCTTAAAACGGCCCTGCAGATGGATATAGAAAACTCAAAGAAGAGACTCGACATCGAGAGGAGTGGCGACGTCGGACATTTGAACCTGCTTAGGAGGCAGAGAACCAGAAGAAGAAGACATCATTTTATTCTGTCTGTCTACCTATCTATACCACCGTACTGCTATTCGACCATCCATTTTGATTACAATGCAATTCCTTCGTGCACTTTCTCTAACACTTTTATATCCCGCATTATTATTTATTTTCTATATTATGATTGCAATGTGCCGAATGTGTGCATTTAAGATGTTTTGAACGACTTAAGTTTCTTGTCATCGCGTGTAATGCAGTGCCATGTAATATAATGTAAATCTTTCGAAGCGCCGCATCAGGGAGATCCGCATATATACCTGCGCTATATAAATCAATTGCGCAATAGCCAGCTACATGTAGGCCTACCGTCTGCGGTCCGGTGCCATGTTGGAATCCAGGGTGGTCATGCCGAGGAGACAGGATGGTGCTACAGTGGCAATCGGTGATGATGGTGGTCATGTGGCAGCGCAAGAGTAGAATTAGTATAGAACAGCTTGAAGAGTTGGGTTTTCATTCGTGAGTGGAAAGTAGTAGAGGACAGTACAAGCGCAAGAGAGGTTAAATTAACAGGTGAGATAGGATGATGATAAGATCTCAAAGGAGTATGATATGAAAATAAATATTAAAAAGACAAAGATCATGAGGATAAGCAAAGGAAAGGAAAGAACAGTAAAGATCACTATAGATGGTAAGGAACTGGAACAAGTAGGAAAATTCTGTTACCTAGGAAGTATGATCACAACTGATGCAAAGTGTCATGTAGAAATAAAGAGAAGAATAGCCATGGGAAAAGATGCCTTCTATAAAAGAAAGGAATTAATGAGAGGAAAGCTAAATAAGAATCTGAAGAAAAGAATTATCAAGTCTATGATATGGAGTGTGGTGTTATACGGATCAGAGACATGGACTCTAAGGAAGGAAGACATCAGAAGATTGGAGGCCTTAGAGATGTGGATATGGCGAAGAATGGAGAGAGTCAGCTGGATGGATCGGAGGACAAATGAAGACATACTACAAATGGTGGACGAAAAAAAGATCCATGATAGGGATAATAAGAAGCCGACAAAGAAAATGGATGGGCCACATCATGAGGGGAGACTCCCTTCTAAGAATTATAATTGAGGGAAGAATGGAGGGAAGAAGACACGAGGAAGACCGAGAATGATGTTGTTGGACTGGATGATGGAGGAAGATTACGGCAAACTGAAGGAAAGAGCCAGAAAACGTGATGAATGGCGAAATTGGACGTACGAACCTGCCTAGGAAGGCAGAGAACCAAAAGGAGAAGAAGATAGGATGATGACCTCCATGTTTATCTACACAAAACTTCACAACGGTTCATGACGTCAAAAGTTCATTTAGTTATCAATTACTTGCTCAGTAAGTTGAAAGATCCCGTCTGAGCTTCACAATCATTTGTGAGGATTAGTTTCCGTGAGACCTCAAATATTTATGGCATGCAAGCACAGAGAAGAGCTAGTCGCTGAGACTATAATGCAGGGTAGCTGAGAAAACATATGAACGATAATTTTTAGCCTTTGATTAAAGTAACAACAGGACGCCAATATATTTGCATCCATCTACACTTGAACTTTAGAAGATTTAGAAGAATAAGATTTAGAGGAAGAAAATTTATAAGAAAAAAATATAGAAGATTTAGATGAAGAAGCGGAAGAAGAAGAGGAAAAGGAAGGGGAGGGGAGGGAAGATTACAAAATCAACAGTTTAGATATTGATTAGACAAAAATAATAGTCAAATAGATAAGAGGGTTAGGAATGTATTAATGACTGAGACCTATTGCTAAAGAAAATGAACGAACCCTGTTTACAACGTACTTTAGGCCCTTTACAAAAGCTGCGAATGTTGATATGTTTAAACTGCCTCAGCCAGAACTCGAAACGATTTTACGGTGACACACTTACAAGGTAATTGTAACTATTGGTAATTGTTACTATAGTCATAGATTTATGTGGCTCCTCTTCAAAGAGACTCATCAGGGGGCACATATGCGGACTTATACATATTAACATACATGCAGGCCTACATTGTATTGCAAGCTGTCTGTTCTGTTAGTAGTTAAGATTTAAATTGCATAACATGTAATTGTACAGCGCAGTGCGTTTGTCAGGCGCTTATTAAAGAAAAGATATTATTATTATTATTATTATTATTATTATTATTATTATTATTATTATTATTATTATTATTATTATTATTATTATTATTATTATTATTATTATTATAATGCGATGCAATGTCTTTACAGCAATTAGGCCTGAATATATCATCGTATGTACTGTGCTTGTATGGTGCTCGTCAGTTGTCAGTGCAAGTGCAACGAGTGCACCTAGAGTTAGATGACAGATGGAATTTCCATTTTTACATTCATCTTTTCCTGAACTCGTTTCCTCCGTATGTTGTTTTCTTGCTTTCTCGGACTCCCTTCTTGGGGTGCGGCCGGACTCGCCTGGGAATTTGGCTTACACAACGAATTGATTAGTAGTGACCATCGACTGAATGCCTTGAGACGAGGACCTAGGACTGGAAAGTCCTTATGTAACGTCGTTGTAACAGTTTTGGGCGATATTCGGAGTTAGGAAAATTTCACATCTTGTTTTCATAACAAACCCAGACAATTAATTATATTTTATGAAGGCAAATTGACAAAATATTAGGCTATGTTTGCAAAATAAAAAAATTGCCGGAGGAGATTTAAAGCATCTTATTTAATATTAGAAACAATATTTGAAGTGGGGCGACATCTATGCTTAAGAGTGAAAAGTACGTACACATTATTTCACGAGTGTTATATATATAATTATATATATAGATTTGGCCTTGAGAGTCATCATAGTCACGCTACATCAGTTCTTTCGAGTAGGCTACTATATATATATATATATATATATATATATATATATATATATATATATATATATATATATATATATATATAATAAAATATATTCAATACATGTATCTGAATGTAAGATACTTTATAAGTATTTATTTATGAACGTTATATGTCGAATTTTGTGTGAAGTCAACCCTAAAACATGGCACTGAGCTAGATTCAATCATGTTCAGAGTTCACTAATTTTTTTCAGATGTTCAGAGGTTGGAGGTCAAAAGATCTGCGAGGGCAGAAATTTATTTGCTCCACCTGCGCCCGATGGGTATACCTCTAGGCTAACTCACAAGATTGCGCTTCTTCCTCTTCCTCCTTCTACTCCAGGGGCGCCGGTAGACGTACGCACTTACGCACGTGCGTACAGCGCTGAAAGGCTAAGAAACGAAAAATTGCAAATGAAAACAGTGAAATATTATTATTAAGTTAAAAATTATAATAACTTAGGTACTAGGTTTAATAGTAGGTAAACTAACAGTCTAACACCATCTAGCAGTGGCGTAACCAGAGCCTACCCAAAATTACGCAGATTCCAACCTCTCTGAGGGGAGGGGTCTGGGAAGAAGCTGTAATTAAGGAACTTTTTATTTGGGTGTGTATAATGGTGCATTTTGGATGCCATCTTTTTGGTTAAAAGTAATAACAATTTACATCAGTTCTTTGGGAAATTAAATAATTTCATAATTTTAATTATATCTTGCGAGGTGAAAAACTTCCTCATGCGTGCCTCGGTGCCTGACCACCCCTTGCAATCCTATTACTATTTACCAAGACCAAAAAACAGACAAAGATAATTAGGCTAATTATACGAGACGAAGATATAACCGATTTGCCTCTAGTCTACCGGTCGGAATGTTGGCCAGTGCGAAAGCAAGACAAGAAAAGAATAATTATTATTACAGCAGAAATTAGTTTACTGCGGAAGATTGCAGGGATTTCAAGACTTCAGAAAATAAGAAACGCTGGCATTAGACAGCATTATGGATCGAAACAACTCTGCTAGACAAAGTCGTTCAAAGAAGACTCCGATGGTTAATTCCCTTTCTTCCATTTCGCTCTCTTCCTCCATTTCCTCCATTTCGCTCTCTTCCTCTCTACCCTCCATTTCGCTCTCTTCCTCCCTTTTCCTCCATTTCGCACTCTTCCTCCCTTTCCTCCATTTCGCTCTCTTCCTCCCTTTTCGCTCTCTTACTTCTTACCCTCCATTTCGCTCTCTTCCTCCCTTTCCTCCCTTTCGCTCTCTTCCTCCCTTTCCCCATTTCTCTCTCTTCCTTCCTTTCGCTCTCTTCCTCCCTTTCCTCCATTTCGCTCTCTTCCTCCCTTTCCTCCATTTAGCTCTCTTCCTCCCTTTCGCTCTCTTCCTCCCTTTCCTCCATTTCGCTCTCTTCTTTCCTTTCCTCGATTTAGCTCTCTTCCTCCCTTTCCTCCATTTCGCTCTCTTCCTCCCTACCCTCCACTTGCTCTCTTCCTCCGTTCCGCTCTGTTCCTCCCTTCCACCCATTCGCACCTCTTCCTCCAATTGCTCTCTTCCTCCCTTTCCTCCATTTTGCTCTCTTCCTCCCTACCCTCCACGATAAGTTTATACCTTAAGGCTTAGGCCGATGGCTTTCTTGGAAATTGAACTTATGTTCTAGCTTTTATATTAATTTCGATAACTGTCTGGTTTGCTACTATAGAATTGTCTGCAGTCAAAATAAAAAACGAATCAAACTACATCTTAGCCACCACCAGTGAATTTATAGAGCAATTTTGTTCAGATGACTGCTAAAACTGCTACCATTACAGTGTGGAAATTCAAAAAAGTGCGGACGCTCGTTCTTCGTATCCCCCCCCACATATTTTCGTGGGCCCGGCCTATACGCATGGTCGCATGCTGATTGTGCGTACACAATTAAAATCCTAGCGGCGGCGCTGTTCTACTCCTCTACTTTTTCATCCTCCTCCTTTCCCTCCTCTTCCTCATCTTTCTCCTCCTCCTCCTCTTCTTCTTTCATGCCATACTTATATTCCCTTTCTTCTTTCTGGATTCATTGACTTATAATTTCACCGACATAGAATGTTCTTGAAACTGCTATTATGTGCATCGACGTATAATTTATATAGGCCTATATCGATATACGTCTATGGTTATGTGTTTATGACGTCAGAGTTCATCCTCTGTGGCCATTTCTACCAACTCACGTGAAGGAAACAATTACTACACCATATCATCTAAACCTAACAACCGATATATTTTAAGATATTAACTCCACAACCTTAGACATTCAGAGTTAACTTAGTTGCCAGCGTGGAACCGACCCTACTCTGAGACGTCAAGCCAAAGAGGTAAGCCTATCTCATGCATTTTATTCCAACCCGGTTTCAAGGTTGTGGGCCTACTGCAACAGTATTTCTCTATGAATTCGCTCTACCTGAATACAAACTTTCCAAACGATAGTAAGATGAATGACACCTGCATAGACCTAGCCACGTATCCTAGATCTACGTACGTTGTTGGACTCCAAAAGTGCAACGCAGCTCAGTGTAGGTTTCTACCATGAATCTGTTTGGAACTTAAATAGGTTATATAAATAATTACACACTATGATACTGTTTAGAATATATATACACAAGAATACCTACATAATATATTATGGTATGGCTTAAACCGTAGCCAATCGGTAATTAAAGCCGGTTCGTTTATGTACGTACATGTATTTATTTGTGCGCATTTATTTGTATGTGTAGGAACAGCAACACTTGATAACTTCTCATCAGCGTTGCTGCAGACAGGTGTACTACGATCATCCAAACGGTTACTATCGTATTCCTAATCGATTGCCCTGAATGATATCTAGACGCTGCGTCTTCCACCATCTACAAGAGACTGCCAGTCGGTGAGCTTTGCCGTGTTCTGCGTATTTAATTCAGCGGTTGTCATTCATCGTCCCAAATGCAACACGGTGTATATATTGTGTATAGGCCTATATATATTCTGAACTTATTGTTATCTGTCAACACAGCTGATAATTGACAATATATTCTACTCCGTTTGCTCTGTGCGTTTGTGCGAAGACCCGTAGATACTTATTTCCAGTTACATGATCATCATTTTCTTACGAATGACTTGTTCTTCTCAATTATATTCAGCATCATAAAGGCTTGAAAAGTAGGCTATAAAGCGGTTGGTTACATTCCGACAGACATTTAAACTGATGTTAATATTTAATAAACTGTCTTTAGACCCAGAAGAATACTATGAAAAGGAATCCAGTTGAATTCATTCATAATCTATCATTGGGTTTGAACGATGTGTACAAGCCGTCACTTGGCTTTGTTCTATTTACACATCAAAGCGTTGTTCATGAGAAACGTTTCCATCGTTTCCAGATTCACATAACTTCCCATGCAGATCGAACTAGTTCCAGGTGTGCTGTGAGGCGACCTCACTTACCTGGTTAACCTAAATTGCTTTCTTCTATTCATAGTTCGTGCGACGAATCCTAGCTACCAATGGAACCCCCGAAGCTGCCGCCGCCTAATGCGAATAATTGCCTAAACAGCGATATATGGCAGGAAAAGCGCTCGCAGGTAGGCGACAGTGATCACTGCTTATATTTACACTTAAATTCAGATAGCAATATTTTTCGTATCGCCTGCAGCTGATGCAAATAATTAATTATTCTTTTTCTCCGGATATTTTCTAAATTCTGAAGGATCATGTCTACCTCTGAGAAAAACAATGATGATGATGGTGATGATGTTGCTAACGATTATGAACATGATGACGACGACGACGAAAATAATTATAGTAATAATAATTCATTCTTTTTAATTAATATTCAGGTATCTAACGAAGGAATTACATGCACCTTCAGGGCATGAAATAATAATAATAATAATAATTATCAGTCTCGGACTGGCTCTTGATGACTTCTACCTCTAAAGAGAAGAGGTTCTGGCTTTGTGGCAGAATTGTCTACACTTGTTAAATATTTCTCCGTTCTTCAGTACCTCTTTCGCCATTAATCGGCTTACAACACTCCCTACGCTTATATTTTTGCCTTCATTGCATTAAGAAGTCTGACGTTGTTTTAGAGAGAATATGGCTGTCATGCGCCTACATTTACGGATAATCTGAGAGAGAAAGTCTGCATCTTCTGTGGTCAACGGAAACCGGTTTCGTTGGAAGAGCAAGCCTTTTCCGTCATATTAGAGAATGCAGAGCTGACCAGAGGAGTTGATTCCACTCTGTGCCATCTTCCACATAGGCTTTGTTGGTTGGTTGGCCGTCTACTCAATGCCAACTTACTCGACCTGGCCTGGCGACTCGTGCCAATCGTTGCGGAATATGGAGAGAATCGACCCAGTTGGTTTGATGTTGAACACAGCAAGATTACACGGCTATCCAGGTTCCGGCTCACCTGTGAAATCTACCAGAAACTGAAACCATACTCGGCATGTCCATCAGTTGGAATAAGTCAAATTCTTCAGTACCACAGCAGTGTTGGTAGCACGTATGAAGGTACGTGAAAAATTCAGCCGTTTAGTTTACTAAATAATTACATTACAACAACAAGAACAATGATCTCTGTTATAAACCGTTCCAGGCGTTCATTTTATTGTCTCCGGACATTGTTTCAAGAACAGCTATCTCTTGGTTTTAATAAATAATAATAATAATAATAATAATAATAATAATAATAATAATAATAATAATAATAATAATAATAATAATAATATTTATATTTTAATACCGTGGAGTGGTGGACGGACCTTACTACGTGTCCACGACCGTCGCGGTAGTGGATACGGTGGCCACCTTATGTATTTCGGAGTCAGCCGCCGAGGCTGGTGGGGCGGCAAAGATGGCCGCCGCGAGGATCGAAGCACGTCAGATACTCTGAGCTGGAGAGGAGATACACCTGCGTACCTGTCGCCATAGAAACCTTCGGTCCCTTCTGACCCTTCAACCGAGAGGGACTCGCATAGACCGGTCGCCGCAACGCGGTGGCTTTCCAGGGCACCATGTTAAGACTGCCGGGAGCCGACGAGCGGCGAATTCTGGACAGATCCAACAGAGGAAGTCGATAATAGAGCTACTTTTAGCCAATACTCAAAGCGGATAATAATAATAAAAATGAAAATAATAAAAATAATGATAATAATAATAATATTGATGATGATGATGATGATGATGACGATGATGATGATGACGATGATGATGATGATGATGATGATGATGACGATGACGATGACGATGACGATGACGATGATGATGATGATGATGATGATATGATATGATATATCCAACGTGTAAAGGATGTTCTTTTAAAAGTTCTCTGAAAATCTCGCACAGACTTCGATTTCTAACCGAGTTTTAACTATAATAATATATGCTGAACAAGAACTTAAGAACTCTGACTTAATATTTGACTATTTGGAAAAGGAAATTTTTTAATATATCATCTGCTTTGTTCTGGAAATGAGCTTCAACTGACTATCATTGCCAAAATGATGGTATCAAACTAAAATAAAAACTGTATAATTTTTCTTGTATCATTTAGCAGACACGTAGATGCAACTGTTCTGCTGCACCCGGCATTTCGAGAAGATGTGCTTTAAGCGCAGTAGGTAATGTCACCTCTCTGTTGTAGATTTTTGGTTCTCGATGAACACGGCAATCCTCCAAGCGCAAGCTGAGACAGAAAATGGATGCTTGGAACCTTTTAAAAGCGCTATGTCTTCAGGTAGCCCATCTTCATTTTCTTACTAGTCTAACTGTTATTAGTCTTAAACGTTATCCAGTGTTTTATACTGATAACTGTAGTCCTGTTGTTAAGGAGTAATAAATAAGGCTACATTAAAGTGCATAAGCAACGACACAGAGCTACACAATGCGGAATGCCAGACTGACAGATGAAATAGACGATCTAATATAGACTTATATGCAGAAGAACTTAGAAAGACAGTGTAAGGGAGGAGAGACAAAGGAGAAGAAGAATTGATGACGCGGTAAGAAGATAAGGGATATTATTAATAATATGAACGATGCCTCTTCAGAAAGTGTAATTATTTTATTCATTCAGATGGAAACAATGTCGTCCTTGTGTCTCCGGAGTTAACCGACCACAGCCGATTGAGCAGAACTGAGTTCGTGGCAATGAAAGAACTACATAACCTCAACAAAACATTCGCGATCCCTAGACCTATTGTCTTCAAACCGACAGAGATTAGATTGCCAAAACTGGAGTCCCATGAGATATCACTTCTGCTTGAGGATCTCGATCCAGAGGTTGGAAAATTGTGATATTCAGATACGAATATTTCTCATTCAGCTCTCTTATACTTTTCTCGATTATTTGATCGTTAGGTCTTTACAGTCATGTGACGTGGTGTTCTGCGTAGGCTATTGAGTTTAAAATCTGTTGCTGGTATATAATTCTCTTCACGGGGCCGCGCCTGAGTATTTGCACGACTAGTATCGGGACGCATTTCTCCGCTTCCAGGTTGCGACTCCGATCGCTCGAGAAAGGCGATCTTTGCGTCCGACGGATGAGAACCCGTTTTGGCGACCGCGCTTTCTCTGCGGCCGGTCCCAGATGCTGGAACAGTCTTCCTCCTGCCCTACGAGAGGCTGACTCAACTGACTCCTTCAAATCCGGACTCAAGACATATTTGTTCTCTAAGGCCTACCCTGCTGATAGTTGACTGTGACGCGCCCTTGTAACATCATGACTGTATTATGGCGCCAGATATATTGTCATTATTATTATTATTATTATTATTATTATTATTATTATTATTATTATTATTATTATTATTATTATTATTATTATTATTATTATTATTATTATTATTATTATTATTATTATTATTATTATTATTATTATTATTATTATTATTATTATTATTATTATTATTATTATTATTATTATTATTATTATTATTATTATTAGTATTATTATTATTATTAGTATTATTATTATTATTAGTATTATGTGACAGTGAGTCAATCGATGCAAGAAAGCTGCTCAGCGGGAGGCCCATGCACAAGCGGTAATTTCAAATTTATATAGCGCCACTTCAAGAGAAACTCTACAGTAAAAGATAAAGATAGAACTATTAAGAAGTACAGGTACACAGGTTCGAGTCATTTTCTAAATAGGTAGACTATTTCCGCGTTAACACTCGCTCAGTAAAGTTGTTTTTAAGAGTAGTTGCTTTTAAAGAGACAAGTAGGCTAGGCCCCCTATAGATATCAAATCAAGGCGCATAAGTATTTTATTCCATTGACGCTGTGGCAAAATCTTCCAAAAGTATTGTCTGCAGTAATTTAATTCGTGAACACTTTGTAATATTTTTTATGTTTTAGGTGATTTTTTCTGTTAATTTAAAGAAGAGAACTTGGTCAACTGTGGACTTGAATCAGTTGGGGCGTGTTTTGTTGCCATGTAACAACCTGACTCATATTTACCTGTGGCAAGAAACCACAGACGACGGGGAAATAGAGGATGTGGCACCCGCTGTTTCGAGATTGTTAAGCCACCATCCTAAGCTTCAGAAGATTGGATTAAAGGGTTTTCAGCTTGCAGGAACATTGGCCAGTTTTCCGTTGCCTCCAGTGGAAGAACTACGACTCTGTCAATGCACCTTCACGGAAGGAGACTGGAACTTCATGGCAAACAGGTCAGACTTGGCTTTCAAGAATCTGTTCGTTACCTCATACTTCTACGACATCCACTTTCCGAGCTTATGCAGATTTCTGCAGAAGCAGGCACCGACGCTCGAAAGCCTTGGATTGGAATTCCCTACACTGACCGTTGAAGAGATCTGCAACATTTTGAGGATCATGGCAAAGTTCAACAAGCTGCGTGGGTTTAAAATAAGCTGCATGGAAGAGATGGATTTTGCCAGCAAAGAAAAAATCATTATTGATATCATGTCTATCCACAGCGCAAGAGAATTCTTCATCGACGTCGATGAAAGCAACAGCGAGGCAGAAATTGATCGTCTGAATGAAGTGGTAAGAAGGTCATGCAAGGTCAATCGTCGACCACCTATCAGATTACGGTACTAATGAATACATACTAGAGCGAGCAAAAGAAAGTAATGACTGACTGATGACTATGCTAACATTTCTGCATTACCTTAAGAAACTGTCTTATAGGCGCGTGCTTAGATTTCTGAAGATTGTGAAGACGTGGCTTTGGCGTTTAATTTCCTTCATATGTATCGCAACTTTGGTAACGGTTTGTTACAAATAATATTTATAGTACAAATAATATAATAGGCCTATTACACCCAAAAGTGTGCATTTCCCTAAAACAAGAGTCAAGTGACACGCTTTTATTTATTGCTTTTGACTACGTCTTTATTATAAACGTTTTGATTTATTAATGAAGACGTATTGGAACCTATTACGTTTGCATTTTTCTGAGTTTCTTCATCATAATTATAGGCCCCTAAGAGAGGTTGATATTTTTGGGGAGTAACTATTTGGAAAACAGCTGCGAGATATAGCCTATTGATCTGATGCGATTTGTGGTAGCAGTAGTGAAGATAAAGACTTGGCGGTATACCTAAGATGGCGGATTTGAAGAATGGGGAGCCGAGATCGTATTGGAAAGTGGGTAGAAACTTCACAGATTTTAACTAGGCCTATGGGCGCCGGGTGCGATTTGTGGGACCAGAAATATTAAATGAACTTTTATATTAACAGTTTTTAATGCCTCTATAAATAAGTTATTCAACTAGACGTTTCGAAGGCCGTTTTCAATTTTCCAACTGTAGGTCTATAGCTTGTTTATTTATCCGTCCTCTTTGCGCTTCGCTACTGGCTTTAAATTTTCTCTAGCTCTTTTCACATGGCCGGATTGGTTCCTCTGTATGGTTCTTCCGCTTTCATCGCCATGTCACCAATCTCAGCACGTAGGCCTGTGGCGATCCTGGATCGGCCACGAGTTACGCGTACTTACCTATTAATGAGCTTGGTAATCCTGCTTAAGGTTGATACGCGCCCGATTTCTAAATATAGTCTAAAATTATCGATTTCCATGAGGTAATGAACCAATTTTAGTTCTTGGAGTCACCTCGTGACAAAATGGCCTCCGCTGATTGGTTAGTGGATATCACCCGACTCTTTTGAGAGGGAGAAGACCGAAAGTTGTCGATGGTGTTGGTTGATTTGCTAATTTCAAGAGAGAAATTGTGGATTTAATCGTGGAAAATTCGAAGTGTCTCTTCGAATTGTTTGTCCATTTGTGGTCAATCATTTGGTGATTGGGCCGGGAAGTTATTATCGTGAAATTAATTCGTCTTCTATCGAAAACTTGATATTTTTGTCTCCGAGTGTCTGGATCGGTGATGACCTCAACAGTTCTTGGCGCAGTGGAAATTTTCCAGGGGAGATATCTAATTAAAAGAGGGAAGTAAACCTTTGCTAATTTGTGCAATTGATCTCCAGTTAGACGTTAAGGGTTGATCGTACATAGTATAAATTAGACTGCTCGTGCGATAAATTAGACTACAAAAATAAATCAAACTAAGTTGATAGACTTCATTGATCTCGATAATTTAGAGAACACTCGTCGATAATTACAACTTATACGTGGCGTTTGGAAGATAAGACAAGAGTCTGTAATTGTAATTTAGTTACAACGATCTGACAACTTCTTTAGTTGAATTTTATTGACACAATAAATATTTTCAAACATGTCTGAAGACTCGTTAGGCGATTCCAATGCTCAGAATACCTCTCAAGACGAATCTGAAATAGAAGAACAAGATAAGGGTGAATCACAGGAAACTTTAATCCGTGGAAATTCCATAGAGAATGTTAACAGATCAACGCCTAATCCAATTAATTTTGAAGATGTTTTAAATCAACTTCTACAGCGTCAGGAGAGTTTCTTGAGTAGTTTTACTAACCGGCAACAGCAAGTTGAGGAGTCATTGGATAGGTTCATAAAATATCAAACAGATAGTAATGAACAATTCCGGAAAGAGGTGCAAAGAAATGATCATTTCGAGAACAAACTAGATGAATTAAGATCTCACCTAAAGAAGAATCAAACTGTCGGTGGAGATGAGGACCCCGCTATTATTTATAATACCGCCTCAGATCGAGAAGCAGGGGACATAGCCGCGGCCCCATCCTTGGTGAAGTTGAGAGACTCTGGTGGTTTTAGTTTAGAAAGACCTTCCTTGGATTTGAACTCAGGACTTTATCTTGGGACCCTGACCGATGAATCTTCCCGACAGTGCGCGCGTTCGCTAGAGGGCGCCACGCACGCTTCAATTGGTACCAGAAGTGGGGTCGGAAATAAAGAATATCGGGTACTGAATAATAAAGGATATGAGGTCCCTGATAAAACAAGAAAGGTCTTGGAGGAAGAAAGAAGAATCTTGGAGGAACAAAGAAGGCTTTTTGAGGACGAAAGAAGAAATTTTGAAGGAACAGGAGTTAGACCTAAGAGGGTCACATATAGAAGAAATGAACAAGAAGCAGAAGGTGCTCATAGTCTGAATTATCTGAGCTTGAATCAAGGGGACTATTCTTCAGACGAGGAGGTGACATTTAGAAATGCACCTAGGAAACAAGATAGATTAGAATCTAAACTAACTTCTAATTCTAGAATGTTAGATCCATCTAATGTACGATCATGTTCTAATCTGGAGTTTTCAGTTGCAGGAGTTACTCGAAATTGGCCGGACCAATCAGAACGTCCCAGACATCATCCAGTTTTTGCACTGGAAGGTAGAACTGTGGATCCCAGTCACGTCACCAATGAAGCTTCTGGTTGGGCAGTCACTTTGGCAAGCAAATTCAGTTTTCCTACAAGAAATGAAAACTTTTCTACAAAGAATGATTCTTCACAATTTTCTCTGAAACATGATGAATCTGCTGGACTGCCGTTGGGTCAATCTGCTGATGTCTATCTTCCGAATACTCTTCATTCCTTTGAATTGAATCGAAATAAATCCGAAAATACTTCAGTGATATACTCTACTCCATCCATGTTTGCAAGAGCTTCAGAACTGAGTCAGCCACGCTCGTCTTCAGTTGTCCATGAAAGGGTGAAGGAACCCATATCAGTGATGTCTACCCCAGGTAACTATTTCATTTCTTCGACTATCAATTCCGAAATAGCCGAAACAAATAGATTACCTCGGAACACCAATGAGTTCTCGCATGCTGAACCTTGGTTGTATCCACGTCGAATAGCCGAAACAAATGAATTAAACGATAAGTACATAACCAAAGCAAACGATAAACTCTCAGATGCTAAAGAAAATAGACAGAATGAGATGACCTCTAATGCCTCGAGTTCAGTAGTTACCGAATTTGTCCCTGCAAAACATAAAGCTGAGACAATCGCTACTGAAACAGTTAATCGCAAGGGTCCACCTACATCTGAAGGGAAAACCAATATCTATCCGTCTAGTGTACATGCAGAAAGGCCTCGTCAATACATTAAGATGGGTACATACAATGGAAAAACTTCTGTCGACGCCTTTCTTCGGAAATTTGAAGTTTGTTCCAAGAACAATGGATGGTCAGATGAGGAGAAATTAAACCAGCTTACCTGTGCTTTGTCTGAGCCTGCATCGCAACTTCTTTGGGAGTTTGACTCGAATACGGTTACTACATGGTCTGACTTAGTAAATAAGCTTCGCTTACGCTATGGAAGTTCTGATCAAGCGTCGTTGTATCAAACTCAATTGAATACTCGTCGCCAGAAGGACGGTGAAGATCTAGGATCGCTGGCACAAGACATAAGGAGGCTTATGATTCTTGCCTATCCTGGGCCTACGTCGACTCATAGTGAAACGATAGCCATTCGTTCATTTCTTGACGCTCTACGAGATAAGGAATTAGCGTTGAAACTGCGTGAACGGGAACCAGAAACGTTAGATTCTGCTTACAAACTGGCTTTGAGGTTAGAAGGGTACAGGAAAGCAGAAAGAGAGGAAACCGAACATTCAGATCGTCGTCCTGGAAGAATTAAAGCAGTAAAAGAAGCTGAACTATCTCTTGAGTCGGTGCGAAAACTTCTGAAAGAAGAGCTGAAGGAAGAGTTAGAGCCGCAGAAACAACGGCTAGAACAATTAGAGAATCGCTTGAATAATGGAAGTAGCTTCACCATGCGACCTCCGCCGAATCAAGGCTTTGTGCCACCTGGTCAACCATTTCAATGGAGGAATCAGTGGAACCGGAATGGGAACAACGGCCGATTTCGAAATCAGCGACAGAACCTGCCACGACAATCTCAACTTTGCTTCGAGTGTGGTCAACCTGGACACTTTGCCAGGGTCTGTCCATCGAAACAGAGGGAACAACCGTTTGTTGCTGAAGGTTTAAATGATCAAGAACCGAGTACTCTTCGACACGTGATGGGAAGCAATAACGCTTACCTGGCACTCAAGGTGAATGGTAAATCCACCTTCGCTTTACTTGACACAGGTTCAGAACTTACTCTTGCTCCTGCTTCTCTGGTTCTTAAGAAAGACATCCGTTCTTCTAGTCAGACTCTTCGTGCCGCGAATGGTACGGCTATACGTGTGTTGGGCGAAGCTAACCTTAACTGTGAAATAGACGGCTATCTTTTCGAGGTCTCTTGTTTAATTACTGAACAAATTTCGGAATTAATCTTGGGACTGGAATGGCTGGAGAGACAGAATGTTCTCTGGAATTTTGGAGAACGCTGGGTTAAGATACAGAATCGTAATTTTCCCATATGCACAAGAAAACGACAAGGAAATTGCAGAAGAATAGTGGTAGCTCAAGACGTGAAAGTACCTCCCTTGAGTGAATTGGACATTAACACCTATGCCGTGGTTTCTCATCTGCGTTCAACTGATGTTCAATGGGCCACACAGCCCCAAGTGTTGAGTTCTGGACTGGTAATTTCCGGCACTTTGTTGCCTGAAAGAATCGTTGACTTACCTGTTCGTGTGATGAATCCTACCCATAAAGAAATTAGACTGAAGAAAGGTGTTCAATGCATGGCCGAAGAAGTAACGGTGGTGGAGGAAACATCTGAAGTCGCAGCTGCTTGCGCAAACGTCGTAGAAGCTCAAGGAAAACCGACACCAGAGGAAATTAACTCTGTTCTTTCACCGTTATGGTCAGACATTGCCGATGATGTTCCAGCTGGAGTACAGGACAAATTACGGGAGATTATTCTGAATAATCAGAAGGCGTTTTCGATGAATGAATGGGATCTTGGTTTTACAGACGTGATACAACATGAGATAGAAACTGGAAATGAATCCCCAGTCCGACAAGCATTGCGTCGTCAACCGCTCACATTATTGCCGGTCATTGATGAACAGGTTGAAAGCATGTTACACCAACGGTTAATCGAGCCTTCGTCATCTGCTTGGGCTAGTAATGTCGTGATGGTGAGGAAAAATGATTACATCCAGATTTTGTGATGAACCTGGCCGTACATCCGAAAGTTCGACATAAAATCGACATGCTTGCCAACGTGGTTGTCCAGATCCATCCCCACGCCTATCCAGAATCCGAATGGTTGGGATATGCATATGCCTTGGGTTGCCCAGAACCAGAAAGATTGGGATCTGCATCTACCATACGTCTTGGCTGCCTACAGAGCCAGTGAAAGCGAAAGCACCGGATTTACTCCGAATCATCTTTTTCTTTCGAGGGAGCTTTGCCTTCCGATCGATCTGGTTTTAGGCGATATCTCTGTTGCAAATTTGTTGTCTACTACTGATGATTTTGTGGCCTCTCAAATGATTAAGATGCAGGATAACTTTCGGGTAGCCAGAAAATTCATGCAGCGCCAAGCCACCAGCCGAGCGTTCAGATATGATCTGCGGGTAAAACCGACCTCGTTTCCTATAGGTTCCCGAGTATGGTATTTTTATCCGAGGAGACGCACTGGCCTTAAGGATAAGTGGGCTAAGTTTTACACCGGCCCTTACGAGGTAGTGGAACAGGTCAATTCAGTACTGTACAAGATCCGGAAGTCTGCCCGTTCACAGCCCATGCTGGTTTATATAGATAAGCTTAAGTTGTGCGAAGGGGAGATGCCACGGGGTTCGGAGGAAAGGCCACCTCCAGAGGAGTTCGAACCCCTACCGGATTGGGACTGTGAGGAACCCCGGAACGAATTAGATGAGTTGGGAGATAATGGGCCCTCTACACCCATTGCTGACCCCGGTACGGCGCATCGAGAAACATTCTCTGATAAAAGGCCCCAACGCCTTATCAGAAAGCCTCTGCGGTACCGATAACTTTTTACTCCAACGAAATTGGAGAGCGGATTATTATAAGGTTGAATGTTAGTTATATCTGTTTATAGGGTTCATTTCATCTCTGCAATTGACACTTTGAGAGGAGGTGGAAATAGTCGTGGCCACTCTGTTCATCATTCGAGGTGCGATTTGGTTCTGGCCCTTCCTAGGTTGAGCATCCGTATACTTTGGATAGGAAGAAGAGGTGTCCCAGTGGTTGATTAATGTTACAGATCGAACTTGTAAGATTATGTAAAGCATTGTTTTTTTTTCGTCTTTGGTTATTTAACTCATAGGAGTGTTTGCGTAATTTGTGTTGGAAATGTCTAAATATTGGAAGTGTGTAAAGAAATCCATTCTTTCAATGGTATCGTATCCTGTAACCTAATTGCTATAACTGTAGATGATTCTTGTGGTTGCTAAAGTGAACGTTTATTGCTTAGTTAAATGTTAATACTGGAGATCAAATGCAGACTTCCATTTGAAATTTTCGGGGTAAACCGAAAATTGAGTGAGATGGGGAGGGTGTGGCGATCCTGGATCGGCCACGAGTTACGCGTACTTACCTATTAATGAGCTTGGTAATCCTGCTTAAGGTTGATACGCGCCCGATTTCTAAATATAGTCTAAAATTATCGATTTCCATGAGGTAATGAACCAATTTTAGTTCTTGGAGTCACCTCGTGACAAAATGGCCTCCGCTGATTGGTTAGTGGATATCACCCGACTCTTTTGAGAGGGAGAAGACCGAAAGTTGTCGATGGTGTTGGTTGATTTGCTAATTTCAAGAGAGAAATTGTGGATTTAATCGTGGAAAATTCGAAGTGTCTCTTCGAATTGTTTGTCCATTTGTGGTCAATCATTTGGTGATTGGGCCGGGAAGTTATTATCGTGAAATTAATTCGTCTTCTATCGAAAACTTGATATTTTTGTCTCCGAGTGTCTGGATCGGTGATGACCTCAACAGTTCTTGGCGCAGTGGAAATTTTCCAGGGGAGATATCTAATTAAAAGAGGGAAGTAAACCTTTGCTAATTTGTGCAATTGATCTCCAGTTAGACGTTAAGGGTTGATCGTACATAGTATAAATTAGACTGCTCGTGCGATAAATTAGACTACAAAAATAAATCAAACTAAGTTGATAGACTTCATTGATCTCGATAATTTAGAGAACACTCGTCGATAATTACAACTTATACGTGGCGTTTGGAAGATAAGACAAGAGTCTGTAATTGTAATTTAGTTACAACGATCTGACAACTTCTTTAGTTGAATTTTATTGACACAATAAATATTTTCAAACATGTCTGAAGACTCGTTAGGCGATTCCAATGCTCAGAATACCTCTCAAGACGAATCTGAAATAGAAGAACAAGATAAGGGTGAATCACAGGAAACTTTAATCCGTGGAAATTCCATAGAGAATGTTAACAGATCAACGCCTAATCCAATTAATTTTGAAGATGTTTTAAATCAACTTCTACAGCGTCAGGAGAGTTTCTTGAGTAGTTTTACTAACCGGCAACAGCAAGTTGAGGAGTCATTGGATAGGTTCATAAAATATCAAACAGATAGTAATGAACAATTCCGGAAAGAGGTGCAAAGAAATGATCATTTCGAGAACAAACTAGATGAATTAAGATCTCACCTAAAGAAGAATCAAACTGTCGGTGGAGATGAGGACCCCGCTATTATTTATAATACCGCCTCAGATCGAGAAGCAGGGGACATAGCCGCGGCCCCATCCTTGGTGAAGTTGAGAGACTCTGGTGGTTTTAGTTTAGAAAGACCTTCCTTGGATTTGAACTCAGGACTTTATCTTGGGACCCTGACCGATGAATCTTCCCGACAGTGCGCGCAATGTTGGATCCAAGCCTATACAAAATGTTACTCTGGCCCAGAGAACACGTGAAGTGCTTGCATTTAACTAGTCGTCTAAAGCGGTCTCTCAAGCGACACAATCAAACATAGCAGCATAGTGACTTTGGTAAGTTTTATGATATTTACATAAACTAACAGTTGATTTAAGGAAAGCAGTGATTAGAGGACCCGAAGAGAAATATTTCATGGTTACCCTTCACCATACATTGATTAAAACTGATCGCTTTCAACCAGCGCCGCCGCTAGGATTTTAATTGTGTACGCACAATCAGCATGCGACCATGCGTATAGGCCGGGCCCACGAAAATATGTGGGGAGGGGATACGAAGAACGAGCGTCCGCACTTTTTTGAATTTCCACACTGTAATGGTAGCAGTTTTAGCAGTCATCTGAACAAAATTGCTCTATAAATTCACTGGTGGTAGCTAAGATGTAGTTTGATTCGTTTTTTATTTTGACTGCAGACAATACTATAGTAGCAAACCAGACATTTATCGAAATTAATATAAAAGCTAGAAAATAAGTTCAATTTCCAAGAACGCCATCGGCCTAAGCCTTAAGGTATAAACTTATCGTGGAGGGTAGGGAGGAAGAGAGCAAATGGAGGAAAGGGAGGAAGAGAGCAATTGGAGGAAGAGGTGCGAATGGGTGGAAGGGAGGAAGAGAGCGAAACGGAGGAGGAAGAGAGGAGAAGTGGAGCGGTAGGGAGGAAGAGAGCGAAATGGAGGAAAGGGAGGAAGAGAGCTAAATGGAGGAAAGGGAGGAAGAGAGCGAAATGGAGGAAAGGAAGGAAGAGACCGAAATGGAGGAAAGGGAGGAAGAGAGCGAAATGGAGGAAAGGAGGAAGAAGAGGGAGGAAGAGAGCGAAATGGAGAAAAGAGCGAAATGGAGGAAGAGAGCGAAATGGAGGAAAAGGGAGGAAGAGAGCGAAATGGAGGAAAGGGAGGAAGAGAGCGAAATGGAGGAAAGGGAGGAAGAGAGCGAAATGGAGGAAAGGGAGGAAGAGAGCGAAATGGAGGAAAGGGAGGAAGAGAGCGAAATGGAGGAAAGGGAGGAAGAGAGCGAAATGGAGGAAAGGGAAGAAGAGAGCGAAATGGAGAAATGGGGAAAGGGAGGAAGAGAGCGAAATGGAGGAAAGGGAGGAAGAGAGCTAAATGGAGGAAAGGGAGGAAGAGAGCGAAATGGAGGAAAGGGAGGAAGAGAGCGAAAAGGAAAGGAAGAGAGAGAAATGGAGGAAAGGGAGGAAGAGAGCGAAATGGAGGAAAGGGAGGAAGAGAGAAATGGAGGAAAGGGAGGAAGAGAGCGAAATGGAGGAAAGGGAGGAAGAGAGCGAAAAGGAGGAAAGGAGGAAGAGAGCGAAATGGAGGAAAGGGAGGAAGAGAGCGAAATGGAGGAAAGGGAGGAAGAGAGCGAAATGGAGGAAAGGGAGGAAGAGAGCGAAATGGAGGAAAGGGAGGAAGAGAGCGAAATGGAGGAAAGGGAGGAAGAGAGCGAAATGGAGGAAAGGGAGGAAGAGAGCGAAATGGAGGAAAGGGAGGAAGAGAGCGAAATGGAGGAAAGAGGGAAGAGGAAAGGGAGGAAAGGGAGAAATGGAGGAAAGGGAGGAAGAGAGCGAATGGAGGAAAGGGAGGAAGAGAGCGAAATGGAGAAGAGAGCGAAAGAGAGGAAAGGGAGGAACAGAGCGAAATGGAGGAAAGGGAGGAAGAGAGCGAAATGGAGGAAAGGGAGGAAGAGAGCGAAATGGAGGAAAGGGAGGAAGAGAGCGAAATGGAGGAAAGGGAGGAAGAGAGCGAAAGGAGGAAAGAGAGAAGAGAAATGGAGGAAAGGGAGGAAGAGAGCGAAAAGCGAGGAAAGGGAGGAAGAGAGCAAATGGAGGAAAGGGAGGAAGAGAGCGAAATGGAGGAAAGGAGGAAGAGAGCGAAATGGAGGAAGAGAGCAAAGGGGAAAGGGAGGAAGAGAGCGAAATGGAGGAAAGGGAGGAAGAGAGCGAAATGGAGGAAAGGGAGGAAGAGAGCGAAATGGAGGAAAGGAAGGAAGAGAGCGAAATGGAGGAAAGGGAGGAAGAGAGCGAAATGGAGGAAAGGGAGGAAGAGAGCGAAATGGAGGAAAGGGAGTAAGAGAGCGAAATGGAGGAAGAGGAAGCGAAATGGAGGAAAGGGAGTAAGAGAGCGAAATGGAGGAAAGGAGGAAGAGAGCGAAATGGAGGAAGAGAGCGAAATGGAGGAAAGGGAGGAAGAGAGCGAAATGGAGGAAAGGGAGGAAGAGAGCGAAATGGAGGAAAGGGAAGAAGAGAGCGAAATGGAGGAAAGGGAGGAAGAGAGCGAAATGGAGGAAAGGGAGGAAGAGAGCGAAATGGAGGAAAGGGAGGAAGAGAGCGAAATGGAGGAAAGGGAGGAAGAGAGCGAAAGGAAAAGGAAGAGAGCGAAATGGAGGAAAGGGAGGAAGAGAGCGAAAGGGAGGAAAGGGAGAAATGAAGAAAGGGAGGAATGGAGGAAAGAGGAAGGGAAGAGAGCGAAATGGAGGAAAGGGAGGAAGAGAGCGAAATGGAGGAAAGGGAGGAAGAGAGCGAAATGGAGGAAAGGGAGGAAGAGAGCGAAATGGAGGAAAGGGAAGAAGAGAGCGAAATGGAGGAAAGCGAGGAAGAGAGCGAAATGGAGGAAAGGGAGGAGAGAGAGAAATGGAGGAAAGGGAGGAAGAGAGCGAAATGGAGGAAAGGGAGGAAGAGAGCGAAATGGAGGAAAGGGAGGAAAAGAGCGAAATGGAGGAAAGGGAGGAAGAGAGCGAAATGGAGGAAAGGGAGGAAGAGAGCGAAATGGATGAAAGGGAGGAAGAGAGCGAAATGGAGGAAAGGGAGGAAGAGAGCGAAATGGAGGAAAGGGAGGAAATGGAGGAGGGAGAAGAGAGCGAAATGGAGGAAAGGGAGGAAGAGAGCGAAATGGAGGAAAGGGAGGAAGAGAGCGAAATGGAGGAAAGGGAGGAAGAGAGCGAAATGGAGGAAAGGGAGGAAGAGAGCTAAATGGAGGAAAGGGAGGAAGAGAGCGAAATGGAGGAAAGGGAGGAAGAGAGCGAAATGGAGGGTGGAGGAAGAGAGCGAAAAGGAGGAAAGGGAGGAAGAGAGCGAAATGGAGGAAAGGGAGGAAGAGAGCGAAATGGAGGAAAGGGAGGAAGAGAGCGAAATGGAGGAAAGGGAGGAAGAGAGCGAAATGGAGGAAAGGGAGGAAGAGAGCGAAATGGAGGAAAAGGGAGGAAGAGAGCGAAATGGAGGAAAGGGAGGAAGAGAGCGAAATGGAGGAAAGGGAGGAAGAGAGCGAAATGGAGGAAAGGGAGGAAGAGAGCGAAATGGAGGAAAGGGAGGAAGAGAGCGAAAGGGAGGAAGGAAGAGAGAAATGGAGGGAGAGAAATGGGGAGGAAGAGAGCGAAAGGAGGAAAGGAGGAAGAGAGCTAAATGGAGGAAAGAGAAGAAGAGAGCGAAATGGAGGAAAGGGAGGAAGAGAGCGAAATGGAGGAAAGAGAGGAAGAGAGCGAAATGGAGGAAAGGGAGGAAGAGAGCGAAATGGAGGAAAGGGAAGAAGAGAGCGAAATGGAGGAAAGGGAGGAAGAGAGCGAAATGGAGGAAAGGGAGGAAGAGAGCGAAATGGAGGAAAGAGAGAGAAATGGGGAAAGGGAGGAAGAGAGAGAAAGAGAGAGGAAAGGGAGGAAAAGAGCGAAAGGGAGGAAAGGGAGGAAGAGAGCGAATGGAGGAAAGGGAGGAAGAGAGCGAAATGGAGGAAGAGAGCGAAATGAAGGAAAGGGAAGAACAGAGCGAAATGGAGGAAAGGGAGGAAGAGAGCGAAATGGAGGAAAGGGAGGAAGAGAGCTAAATGGAGGAAAGGGAGGAAGAGAGCGAAATGGAGGAAAGGGAGGAAGAGAGCGAAAGGGAGGAAGAGAGAGAAATGGGGAAAGGGAGGAAGAGAGCGAAATGGAGGAAAGGGAGGAAGAGAGCGAAAGGGAGGGAGGAGAGAGAAATGGAGGAAAGGGAGGAAGAGAGCGAAATGGAGGAAAGGGAGGAAGAGAGCGAAATGGAGGAAAGGGAGGAAGAGAGCGAAATGGAGAAAAGGGAGGAAGAGAGCGAAAGGGAGGAAGAGAGAGAGAAATGGGGAAAGGGAGGAAGAGAGCGAAAGGGAGGAAAGGGAGGAAGAGAGCGAAAGGGAGGAACAGAGCTAAATGGAGGAAAGAAAGGAAGAGAGGGAAATGGAGGAAAAGGAGGAAGAGAGCGAAAGGGTGGAAGAGAGAGAAATGGAGGAAAGGGAGGAAGAGAGCGAAAGGGAGGAAGAGAGCGAAATGGAGGAAAGGGAGGAAGAGAGCGAAATGGAGGAAAGGGAGAAGAGATCGAAATGGAGGGTAAGGAGTAAGAGCGCGAAAGGGAGGAAGAGAGCGAGATGGAGGAAAGGGAGGAAGAGATCGAAATGGAGGAAAGGGAGGAAGAGAGCGAAATGGAGGGTAAGAAGTAAGAGAGCGAAAGGGAGGAAGAGAGCGAAAAGGAGGAAAGAGAGGAAGAGTGCGAAATGGAGGAAAGGGAGGAAGAGAGCGAAATGGAGGGTAGGGGAGGAAGAGAGCGAAATGGAGGAAATGGAGGAAGAGAGCGAAATGGAGGAAAGGGAGGAAGAGAGCGAAAGGGAGGAAAGGAAGAAGAGAGCGAAATGGAGGAAAGGGAGGAAGAGAGCGAAATGGAGGAAAGCGAGGAAGAGAGCGTTATGGAGGGTAAGGAGGAAGAGAGCGTTATGGAGGGTATGGAGGAAGAGAGCGAAATGTAGGGTAAGGAGGAAGAGAGCGAAATGGAGGAAAGGGAGGATGAGAGCGAAATGAAGGAGAGAGGAGGAAGAGAGCGAAATGGAGGAAAGGGAGGAGGTGCGAATGGAGGAAAGGGAGGAGCGAATGGAGGAAAGGGAGGAGGAGCGAATGGAGGAAAGGACGGAGGTGAGAATGGAGGAAAGGGAGGAGGTGCGAATAGAGGAAAGGAAGGAGGAGCGAATGGAGGAAAGGGAGGAGGAGCGAATGGAGGAAAGGGAGGAGGTGAGAATGGAGGAAAGGGAGGAGGTGAGAATGGAGGAAAGGGAGGAGGTGCGAATGGAGGAAAGGGAGGAGGTGATAATGGAGGAAAGGGAGGAGGTGCGAATGGAAGAAAGGGAGGAGGTGATAATGGAGGAAAGGGAGGAGGTGCGAATGGAGGAAAGGGAGGAGGTGGGAATGGAGGAAATGGAGGAGGTGAGAATGGAGGAAAGAGAGGAGGAGGGAGAATGGAGGAAAGGGAGGAGGAGCGAATGGAGGAAAAAAGGGAGAAAAGGGATGAGTGGAATGGAGGAAAGGGAGGAGGTGGGAATGGAGGAAAGAAAGGAGGTGATAATGGAGGAAAGGGAGGAGGTGATAATGGAGGAAAGGGTCGAGGTGCGAATGGAGGAAAGGGAGGAGGTGCGAATGGAGGAAAGGGAGGAGGTGAGAATGGAGGAAAGGGAGGAGGTGAGAATGGAGGAAAGGGAGGAGGAGCGAATGGAGGAAAGGGAGGAGGTGCAAATGGAGGAAAGGGAGGAGGTGGGAATGGAGGAAAGGAGAGGAGGTGATAATGGAGGAAAGGGAGGAGGTGCGAATGGAGGAAAGGGAGGAGGTGAGAATGGAGGAAAGGGAGGAGGTGATAATGGAGGAAAGGGAGGAGGTGCGAATGGAAGAAAGGGAGGAGGTGATAATGGAGGAAAGGGAGGAGGTGCGAATGGAGGAAAGGGAGGAGGTGGGAATGGAGGAAAGGGAGGAGGTGAGAATGGAGGAAAGGGAGGAGGTGAGAATGGAGGAAAGGGAGGAGGTGAGAATGGAGGAAAGGGAGGAGGTGAGAATGGAGGAAAGGGAGGAGGTGAGAATGGAGGAAAGGGAGGAGGTGAGAATGGAGGAAAGGGAGGAGGTGCGAATGGAGGAAAGGGAGGAGGTGCGAATGGAGGAATGGGAGGAGGTGCGAATGGAGGAAAGGGAGGAGGTGCGAATGGAGGGTAAGGTGGAAGGGAGAGTCAATACATGTGAAATCTTAGTGTGTGAAATGCCGTGGGTGAGATATAAGTGACTGTCTCAGATTTGACTGTAATTTTTGCTATTTTTTTGTTTGATCATTATGTTTGTACATCATATTGAAATTGTCAGAAGCCTATCGCCATGTATCTGCATTGGATCATCATCATCACCACCACCATCATCAGTTTCTGACGCCAGCCATTTGGCGGCGATGGGTACGAATAAATTATCTCCTTTAAATGTCGAAACCATCGGAGTCTTCTTTGAACGACTTTGTCTAGCAGAGTTGTTTCGATCCATAATGCTGTCTAATGCCAGCGTTTCTTATTTTCTGAAGTCTTGAAATCCCTGCAATCTTCCGCAGTAAACTAATTTCTGCTGTAATAATAATTATTCTTTTCTTGTCTTGCTTTCGCACTGACCAACATTCCGACCGGTAGACTAGAGGCAAATCGGTTATATCTTCGTCTCGTATAATTAGCCTAATTATCTTTGTCTGTTTTTTGGTCTTGGTAAATAGTAATAGGATTGCAAGGGGTGTTCAGGCACGAATGAGGAAGTTTTTCACCTCGCAAGATATAATTAAAATTATGAAATTATTTAATTTCCCAAAGAACTGATGTAAATTGTTATTACTTTTAACCAAAAAGATGGCATCCAAAATGCACCATTATACACACCCAAATAAAAAGTTCCTTAATTACAGCTTCTTCCCAGACCCCTCCCCTCAGAGAGGTTGGAATCTGCGTAATTTTGGGGAGGCTCTGGTTACGCCACTGCTAGATGGTGTTAGACTGTTAGTTTACCTACTATTAAACCTAGTACCTAAGTTATTATAATTTTTTAACTTAATAATAATATTTCACTGTTTTCATTTGCAATTTTTCGTTTCTTAGCCTTTCAGCGCTGTACGCACGTGCGTAAGTGCGTACGTCTACCGGCGCCCCTGCTTTCAACCAAGTTCTTACTCATTGGAGTCAGCGCGGGAAACAACCAAGGGCGATTAGAAATCTTCTGCACAACACTGAGATATTCATGCACTCATAATTATAATGATGACGCCGACGACAATGATTATGAAGATGATGATGAGGACGACAACGAGACAACGATTACGATTATGATGACGAATGATGACGAATGATGACGAATGACTTCCCCCGACCCATCGCCTCCTACGTCACGTAGGAGGCGATGGGTCGGGGGGGCAAGTGCCCCCACCAAATTTCGTGTTTTTCTGGCAAGTAGGCGTTGGGGGAAAATGCTGAACAAACTATTTGAAGTTCAGGCTCAGCAATCAGTACTCAGTAGCACACCTCGCGATCTCCTAGCTCCAACTTGCCCGAATCGGAATAGCAGCTATAGCTCGAAAACCACAATATCATTTACAGCTTTATTCATTAGTGCATTAAATAATAAGTAACTTATTACTAACTTATAGCATCCAACATGAGGGCTGGGTACCGACTTAAGAAAATAATTAAATTCAAGTTCTGTGGCTTTCCACTTTTCAGAGTGCAATTCCGAAAGTCAATCTTATTTTTTTGTGCAGAAATTTCAAATCGTTTCAATGCTAGTTCAGATCGTTTCAGAACGATCGTTCAGTGGACTTATTCGGATGATGAAAACATTTTTGTAAAGCACCATGGATAGGGATAGTAGAAATTCAGGACGAAAAGTTCAATAGTCACGGTAGCATTTTGTAAAAATGGGCGAAAATCACGGCAAATTCACGCACGAAAGAACGCGTCTTTGCTAAGATCCGACCAAACAATAACTCAATTTAATAAGGAAACGACGCGTTTGAATCGCTACAATCCTACATGTAGCCTAGGCATAAATGTCAGTGTAAACGTTCTGCTTCAAATCACGTTTGTATTTACTAAGATCTAATCGACGGGTGTCAAAGAGCCTTCCCGCGGGCCGAAATGGCCCGCCGACGATGTTTTTCTGGCCCGATGAGCCTTGCCTAAAGACCATTCATTGTCAGAATAAAAGTTCAAATTTGTCATTTTTAAAGCTTAATGAGTTTTTTGTGCTGTTCGTTGTAACGAATGTCCTTGAGATCCCACACAAATCATATTACTAAACGCTATAAGCTTAGATATACGCTCTTATATAGGGCCTACATGACTGCAGTGTGTAGTTAAGGCCTGCAGCCTAAGGCTGCAGTAATTGTTAGGCTGTTGTAGTATCTAGCAGAGTTGGATTGTCTCGAGATACTGTCTCGGTCTCGAGACGTCTCGAGACAGGTTTTTTGATGTCTCGGTCTCGGTCTCGGACCCCACTGTCTCGGTCTCGGTCTCGGTCTCGGACCCCACTGTCTCGGTCTCGGTCTCGAGATCGTTTCTTGACTTTTTGGAAACTGTCTCGAAGCGCAAGTCTTGTTCTCGTGTAGAAGTGGTCTCCAAAGTTCTCGTACAAACTGTATTTTGTTCGGAACTTCGTACAGTATTGCGCTATAAAATTGTCTTGTGCCGAACGGATAACTAGTTAATCGGAAGTGCCAAACAGACAGGAAGTTTTTAAAAACGGTGTTTCTGGTATTAAGATTTAAGAGTATTGAAAAAAGCAGTCTTAAGTTTGCACTTTCAGTCCAAAATTTCCAAATATCTTAAAATGTCTCAAAAAGAACCTGAAATCGTGAAATTTGCATTCACTCAGTTTGAATTCAATGAAAAACAAAATAAATGACATGCCGTTCGTCGTTTGTGTAATGCCAACATAAGCGAAACGCTTGGAACAGCATCTAGTTTCTCAAGGTGAGTGATGTGACTTATGTCGCTAAATCGCTAATTATAGGCCTAGGGCCTATATGAAATTTTGTTGGTTTAAATATTAGAATCATTTAGAAGATTCAGAATGGCTTAAATATTTAATTTCTTTATAGTTTATACAATTCAGGTGATCGGCTGATTTCAGTGACTTGACCCTTGTATTAGACTTCAAAAGTTGAGAAAAATTGTTTCTGGACTTGGGTGCAATGTGCATTTCACTCGTTTTGAACTGTCTCGAACTGTCTCTTACCTGGTGTATCGTCTCGGTCTCGGTCTCGGACCCCACTGTCTCGGTCTCGGTCTCGAGTTTTATGTCTCGTATACAAGTCTGGTATCTAGGATTAATGATTTAATTAATTAATTGAACCAGCATCAGAACCAGCGATATAATTAATAATGATATTTAGCTAGGATTCGGGGATAATCTGTGGTGCTGGGTTAATCCGTGACGGACTGACGATGCTGTCGAGACGTGATTGGTTGAATTGAAATACGGACGGTTGAGAAATGTCGTCTGCCAATTGAACCGCGGTTTGGCGCCTTCACGCCCGGAATGCAGAATCAATTCAGTGTTGTTGTTGACTGCGAAGGCTTCGGTAGTCGTACGAGGCAGTTTAACGAACAAACTCCTGATCGGACAACAAATTTTGGTAATTTGTTGATCGAAGGACGATCAGTAGAGGGAGTAATGTTAGGAGGTGTCCGTTGACACACTTCATTGAGTTTATAGTGTTGCGA
This sequence comes from Aporrectodea caliginosa, assembly GCA_020284085.1. Lineage (NCBI taxonomy): Eukaryota > Metazoa > Annelida > Clitellata > Crassiclitellata > Lumbricidae > Aporrectodea > Aporrectodea caliginosa. Next base: position 198,977 of record JACEVL010000954.1, read on the forward strand.
ACGTTATGAACTTCGATGAACTATCGTAAATCACGTCGTTTAACTTGCGATCGACTGGTATTGAGTTTAACGACAGTATAAAATCAAATTACGATTTATAACTACATGTACAACGCAGAACGTTTTGTTTGCGAGTTATACGAACTCTGACTTTGGTGTTTGATTCATCGCGTAATCATCATCTAGAAGTTAAGCTGGAAGAATCGTTAAATACCACGGGAAGAATCACTTCGAATGGCCACAACAAGAAGAAACATCAAACACAATATTACTTCATCAGCCTGATGAAAGCCAAGTCAGCCAAGTCAGCCAACAGGGAGTTCAACACCGCTCTACCGTAACCATCTACGACGAGCACCGGTTCAAGTGACTATAACATTTCATCTCAAAGTTATTTTGAGGAGGTTAGCTTAGGGTCTTATAAAATAGTCAATGATGCTGGTTCTAGGTAAGGATAATAGCCCATGAACTAAGGATTAACTAATCTTTCTAGAGTAGATAAATATAGCTTTGACATTATAATATAATTGCATTTAAATCAGACATTTTCGGAACTAATTAATATTCTAGAAACTCAGGACTGTGGTCATTGAACTCTACTATAATGATAGGCCTTACATGCATTGCTACTTTCGCCATAGGCAGGGGCGTCCATCCTGTGGGGGGAATGAAGCAGAGATCTTCATTGGCTTTTCAGGGGGGGAAAGAAATTGTTTACATTAAACGTCTGCTCAGTTTTTTTTATTTCAGAAATTAAACGATGTGTTTTTCATTTGAAAAGTGCTTTTCTTTGTTTAAAAAATAATAAAATCATTGAGCTGTTCTCGGACCGAGTTCACGATTAGTCTTCAAGTTCATAATTTTGGCGTATCGTACATGCACCTACTCAAGACTTCGAGGTGATTGTAGGCTTGCATAGGCCTACCTTACAGAAATGTCTTAGTTTACTGATCCCTTGCAAGAATCATGGTATCAACCTCTGCTGACATGGCAGTTGCTTCTCAGCTGATGCGTCAGTGCAGTCAGAACCTGAAACTGCTCAGCGTAAATGAACATTCATTGCAGTCTAGTTACAGAAGCACAACGATTTGCAATGGTCTACAATGTTGATGTAAACTTTCCGGTTCATCGAGCAAGACGACCGCCCAGGCATTATGACGAGAAAGCTGAGAAAAGGACAGTAAATGTGGTCCTCAGTAGCACAGACATCTTATTGGTGTTTACTATACAACACTTGATGCGGTTGCTTGTCAACTAGAGGCAGTGACGGATCCAGAAAGTTTATGAGGGTCAAATGGGCGCCCGAAGGAAGATCGTCGAGGCGCGCAGCACCTCGACAATCTTATCAACAATTATAGTGGCTCGCAAGCCAAAAAAGGTTGGCCTCCCCTGACCTAGATGATCCAGGCACTGACGATGATGATAAACAAAACACAAAGCTGTCCACAGGACAGTGGATTAGAAAGCAGTTATGTTAAGCCAGTACGTTTGATATGACAACTTTCAGACTATCCCAAGCTGATCACCAGCTTAAACAAAATCCTGGTCTACCTTGTGGGGACCAGCTGCTCAGCTGAGTGAGGTATGAGTCGCATCCGCAGTCCGCATTGTGAAAAATCAACTGAGATCAATCATGGTTGGTGACTGGTTTTTACCTCTGACAGTATTAGCCAGTGCAGGAGACGCTACTCTAATTGTACTCTATCATTACTACTGGACGAAATTGTTGATCGCTTGGCTACGCACTCTGCAGCTCTGAAGAAGCACCTATTGTAATTTTAGTATACTTACGGTAGTACTGTCTGGCCGCTCTGGCAGTATGCCTCTGTCTGTGTACATGCCTTCATATTTTATAATGGATAATGTTGCTTGATTAGTTAACTAAAAGTTAAAGAATGCAATAAGGAATTCAACAGTAAAATCGTGATTCAAATTTTGATAATCGAAATTTTCTCTTTCAATCGCCTGGGGCGGTCGTCGGCGGGGGGGGAAGTTTGATGACATGAGGGGGGAATGCTTCATAGGCGTAAGGGGGGATGGACGCCCCTGGCCATAGGGAGTTAATAAAGTAATGTAAGATCAAACTCTAAGCTCCATATAGAGTTAGGGACCCGTTACATTCGTGACTGATAATAAAGATCAAAATTAAGATCGTTAAAGCTTAATTTTACTGTTTGTATGTTTTAAAATACACCATTTAAGACTTAGTTTTGCAAAGGAATGTCTGGGGACGGGCTCACCCAGCCCCTCTCAGATTCCTACCCCCATTTTGCTCAGGCGCCTTCGGCACCCTGACCAGCCACTTGCTGGAAAATATTGCCACTGGCCTGCCATTAAAACAAGTTTGACACCTCTGATCTAATCAGTGTAATCACAATTAAGATCATAGATCAACGCAGCGACGCGCTGTTGCTGTGTAGGCCTAAGGTCACGCTAAGTGTCAGGCAACGTTTGGCACAAAGTGTCTGCAATTATTCTCATATGTAGGCCTAAACCTGTGACGTAGGCCTATATTTCACAACATTCGCCTAAAATCACGAAAATTCACGGCATTTGGGAAATTCGCGGCATGTGCCGAAAATCACGGCTTTCTCTGATTCCTTGACTTCGTGAATTTCTACTATCCCTAACCATGTGGCAAATTAGACTCAATAATCTTGTGATCATCAACATTGAACGTGCAGCTACAAATGGAGTTCTGCAACTCCAGATGAACGACATTATTGAGACTTGGTAGACGCAAGAACAGAAACGCTCTGCTGTCCTACAGAGACGTCACTATAAATGCATGACCAATTATTCACTGACCAACAAAATAATATTTTTTGTTTGCTGCTCAGAACTTTAGAACTGTTCTTAGCTAAATTTGGGGCGCTGATTTCAAATATGAAATCGAAATTTGGCTAGCATGTCAGGATTTTTAGGTACGCATAGGTGAGGTTCTACACAATTGCGAACTCTCAACTCATATTAAAAATGTATGAAGAATAGGATTTTGTGCTTGTTCTTAGCTAAATTTTGGATGCTGGTTTCAAATATGAAATCGAAATTTGGATGGCAGGTCTAGTTTTTCAGCTACGCTTCAGTGAAGTTCTACACAATTGCGAATTCTCAGGCCTCATATAGGCCTATACTGTAAGCGAAAGCAAAGTATCAAAACTGTATCACACAATGCCAGGCATTTGCTTTCACATTTGTTCTTAGTTAAAATTTGGAGACTGATTTCAAATATGAAATCAAAATTTGGCTAGCTTGTCAGGTTTTTAGGTACGCATCAGTGAGGTTATACATAACCGAAAATTAATGCGGTACATTTGCAGTATGAACTATGCGACGCGTACCTCAAAAACCTGACGTGCTAGCCAAATTTCAATTTCATATTTGAAATCAGCATCCAAAATTTAGTTGAGAGCAAGCACAAAAGCAAATGCCTCATACATTTTTTAAACTGTGTTTTCACTGATAGTATGAGTTGAGAATCCGCAATTGTGTAGAACCTCACTTATGCGTACCTAATAAACCTGACGTGCTAGACAAATTTCGATTTCATATTTGAAATCAGCGCCCAAAATTTAGCCAAGAACAGTTAAAAAGTTCTGAGTAGCAAACAACAAATATTTTTTTTTGTTGCGCAGTGTTAATGTAGGCATATAAAACTTAAAGAATCCGAGAAACTTTATAACTTAAAAACTGGACGTGATAGACAAAAACGGTTTCCGGATTTGGAATCAACATATTAAATTTAGTTAGGAACAGGTGTTAGAATCCCAACAGCAAAATGCTTGTTGATCAGTGAATTTTATTCGGGATTTATTTTTGTTTCGGGCAGAAGTAAAATCTTGCCCCACACCACTGAAATTTCCCATACGCCTATGGTAGTGATAATGAAACGACGATGACGATGACGACGATGATGATGAAAGAATGATAACTTTGTAACTCCGGCGTGTTAATTAGGAAGTTGAAGTTCTCTTGAAATCTTCCGCAGAATCTTTGGTAAACTGACCCAGGGGCGTCATTGGCGTCACTAGAGTGGTGTGGGGGTTCGGGCCGCACCGGGTGACACCTTCAGAGGGGTGAAACCAAAATGACAAAGTGACTGTCTAAATAATTTTTTGCAGAAGTTCAGCAAATATTTATTATAATATTTTTATAATTTATTTGTAAATTAACAACAACAGACTGTTACAGACACAAACGCAATATTGGTAAGCCCAGCTTACATGTTGGCCTACCGTATCAAATTGTTTAATTAAAGCTGAAAATCTATGCTAATTTATCCTACTTGTTTGAACCTTCTAGTGCGTTCCGGTCAGTGCCATATAATTATTGAAAATTACAAAAGGCCTAACGCTTCACAAATCACGTGGTTTCGTAACTTTCGTCTGCATGGGGGGCCGATAGCGCATTGGATAACATCTGGCGTAGAGACCGAGAGGTACCGAGTTCGAGTTCCCGTTGAGCGGACGTGCTTTGTAGGCTGCTAGCTATTACCGCCGTGTATTGCAGGCTGTCTGTTCTGTTAGTAGTTAAGATTTAAATTGCATAACATGTAAATGTACAGCGCAATGCGTTTGTCAGGCGCTTGATTAAAGAAAAGATAATATTATTATTATTATTATTATTATTATTATTATTATTATTATTATTATTATTATTATTATTATGTGCTACTAGCATGCACTGTTGTTTTAATTGTTTTCGCTTGGTGATTTTATAATCGCTGATTTCGTCCAATTTTCTGGTATTTTATCTGAAATATTATGGTAGGCCTAATTAGTAAATGATAAAAATGCTTGCGTATTAAATTTTGTTCCTGTTTTTGTACTGTAACGGTCGCTGGGGCTAATCTCTTACCAGGATGACCAACCCCGGCACCGGTAACTTCGGTAGGCCTAAGCTCAAATCTGCAATCCACGTGAGATCGGCTCTAGCTGTACGCAAGAGACTTGGAAACAAGTTTAAAGCTTTATTAATAAAAGTAAATATCGATCTCCTCGATCGTGTTTGTCCTAAAATTCTGTCAGTTCTACGGTTCATCTAGTTCATTGGCCGATCGCTTTAACGTTGCATGTTAAGGTAAGTTCTCGGTGTATAAATTCGCCAGTTCCTTTCCTCGATGGGCTTGCGACGTTCCTCTGACAACTGAGGCCTATGATTATATCGATCGACGCAGACTAGCGAACTAAATTCTAACTAACTGTCAACTGGCGAACGACGAACAAACCAACTGTCTGTCGACGAACTGAAACTTGATGTGCGATAATTATTATAATATTATAGGCCTATAATATATATATATATATATATATATATATATATAATTGTAATTGTAGCCTAATTGTAATCGAACATTTATATAGCGCCGCTCGCAAATCAGCAGCGCTCTCGACCTGCTTCACTGCCTGCGTCAGCGAACAGGAAAGTCTTAAGGCGTCTACGGAACTGGGAAGGTGAGAAGGCTAGTAGGCTAACTCAAGGCGAAGACTGGGGAAGAGAGTTCCAAGCTGCTGGGCCAACACGGGCAAAGCACCTAGAGTGGGCCGTAGCGGAGCGCATGCGAGGGACAACATAATTATATAAATAGGCCTATGTAACTGACACCGATAAAAGTTAAGTAGTTTCTAAATAGTCAAGCAGTATTTGCAATATTTTGCACCTATTGACTTTTAAATAGGCTACTATTGAAATAGTTTGTTACAGGTAGCTAGGCCTACTATTTGCTATTCTATTTAAATAGTCAACCTAGGCCTATTTGTCCCAACACTGACTATAGCCAGGCTATATAAATATTAATAATTTAATAATTTTATTAAACAATTTAATTGTTTCACTAACTCGAAGTGGGATTGATTTAACCATTTCTGTCTTTAAATAGAAGTTGGATTGATCAAAATAATTTTTACCGTAAATAGAAGCTGGATTGATGAAACTAAGTTTTGATGCAATAGAAGCTGGAATGATGAAAATAATTGTTTCCGTAAGTAGAAGCTGGACCCATGAGAATATATAGTTATTTGCTTAAATAAAAGTTCCATTGATGAAAAATATTTTGTTGGTTAAATAGAAGTTGGATATTTTTTTGATGAAATGGAAGCTGGATTGATGAAAAAAATTCACAATGAAATGAAAGCGGGATTGATGATAGTTATCATGGACATAGGTAGACTGCTTACTTACCAACGTGAAGTACGGCATTGAAGATATTCAAATAATTTACCAACCTAAACTACTGGATAACCGCCTATATATATATATATATATATATATATATATATATAATATATATATATATATAATATATATATATATAATATACAATATATAATACATATGTATATATAATTTATATACGCCACTGCTTGTTTTGATATTAAACTTCCGATGTGGGTTGGGTTTTAGTTTATTTTAAGCACCGTAGCTATGCAACGCGAAGTTTAAAAGTTTCCCAACGTCATTAACTTGCGTCTATTTTTATACAACGAAGTGCTCCTATTGGCCAGACAAAATTAGACAAGCACTGGGATTCGTAATCATGTCAGATGACGGTTTGGTTGTGAAATAGCATAAAATACAGTACAATACTGTTGTGCAATAGAGGAAGGTTACGAATAAATAAAACTTCGAATTAGTTTTGGACGTCAATGGCCTGAGTTGCAACGAGCAACTGGAAGCTTAGTTGCCAGACAGCGTCTCTGACAACGTAAGTTCAGTTTAGAAGCTTGACACATCAATAATTTTCCATAGATTACGTCTGTACCGATTTCCTTCTGAGGTTTGTTCGCTAACAGTATACTTCGTTGTATTTAAGTGTAAACTGTCGTTGTGTCACTAAACGATTTGTAAAAACAAACGGTGGGCCATTTAGAAGTTTTGCAGCTGTAGAATAATAATTATTGAAGCGCCTGTTCCTGTTTCTCCGGCGTCGTTAGGCCCAATATTATGATGACAAACATTGTAATACCCATGGTTATGCCTATGTGTTGCTGACACTGCATTTAGCTAAAAATGGAGGATTGGAATTTACAGAATTTACCCGGTAAATTTCCATCAAGGATGTGGCTTATGCAACATTTCACGATTTGTCAATATTTATTGCCTATTCATAAACTTTTCTGGCAATTAACTAATTAGCCAAATGCTGTCACGAGTCCACTTGTCTATTTGAAATGTGATATACGACTTACCAAGTGTGGCAGGTGTGATACACAAGCAATGCATAATATTTGTTCATCTGGGCATTTTAAAGTTACACATAAAACTACAGACGAAGCAGAACGTTGATCAGTTGATTTTGACACATTCGCACCCCATTTTGATGTGTAAGCCTACCTATAGAAAGAGATGTATTGAGATTTGTATGAACATTACGGCTCATGATCAGCATAATCATATGGAAATTACGATCTTGTTGAATACATTGTTGACAGTATAGGTTGGACATCCATTAAGGTTGAGAACTACAGTAATCTATTAATAGCATAATAATGACATGTTAAAGTGACTTTTGTTATTGAAACTTTTTGTTTCTGTACAGTGTTATATCGTATAATGTTTATTATAGAACTAACTGTTAAAAGCATTTTAACAAGCAATTACAAAATATATTAGGCTTAAGTTAGTCTCAGTGATGAATTGCCCATGATATGCATTGTCTCACAACAATTCAAGATGTTTACAAAAGATTGAACCCCAATATTAAAGAGTTACAGCAGATCAGGTTCAGTTATGCACCAGATGTGTTCCTGTGTCATAAACCTAAAAACATTTAAATTGGATTTATAAGACTTACAGCAGTCAGTGTTGTCTTTCTCTTTTAGCTTTCGTCTACAACTTTAAAGGGAACTTCAGCCTAAAGTTGCATCATGGACAAACATTGTCAACTTTTGCAGAGGGCTTCGTCTGTGTGCTGCCCTTTGTCATCGTTCGAAACAACAGAACACGAATTTGTCAAGAGTTCAGCCAATAGAAGCTTCATGGATGCTGACGATGCTGTCGCTGTTCAGAGGCCAAAACGTTCATGGCCTTTTCTGACAGCCGACCTCACAGGCCATTGCACCATCTTCGACGACACAAAGCCAAAGAACCCAGGTATGTCTACAAACACCTCAAAGGAAGTCCACAAATCAGAACTAGTGATCAGGACCGATGCTGATACAACTGTTCCTATTAATGATGCCAGCCTACAAGACATTTCAGCTAAAACGTCTTCTTCTGACAATATTGTTCCTGTGAATAATATTCTCATGGAAGTTAACCCTGCCAAAGACAATGCTCTGCAAGACACATGTTTGGAGACTGACATTGTTGCTGTCGACAATACCTCATCACAAAGTACCCTGATAAGCACTGTTTCAAGTGACGATCATCCTTTGGAAAGTGCCTCTGCCTGTGATTCTGCACGAGAAGTTGAAGAAACGAATTCACAGAAAGTGTCTTGTGCTGCCACTGAAACTTCCATGCAGCGTTCTTCATTTAGTTATTCTTCAAGGTTAATTGTGTACAAGGATTGTAAAATTAGCGATTGCTGGGACAGTGTTAAACCGCGATCGTCTAATTATTCTTTGTACAAGGATGCTAAAATTAGCAATTGCTGTGACAGTGTTAAACCGAGATCATCGTCTAACTACGATGCGATCCCCGACTGTGAAATTATGAATCAGTATTGCAAGAAATTCGACAAACGCCGCAGAAAAGACAGACCTCAGCGTGCAGTGCGTAAATGGAAAAAGGTTCCAAATGAAATGCAAGCGAACTTACGAACCAGTCTGATTCCGCGAACTGGAATAATAATTAACAATAGCAGTATCGATGACATTGAAGAAAATGAAATACAGAAAGAACTTGAACTATTTCAAAACGCTTTACAAAGCTGTGAACAGAAGGCAGATGTCAATACTGAAATAAACGAAACTTGCACTTCTGCCGTCTCTGATGTTCAGGGGTTATTTGCTGATTGTGAAGATAAAGGAACTGTAGAAACACAGCAAAAGTGTGAACAACCGGACACTGATCTCAATCAAAACTGTGTTGATATAAAATCTTCCGATCCTATTAATATACCTGTTCAAAAGAAAAGTTCTGGACATGACGCTAATAAAATCGTACCAGAACGCAACCATGAATTGCGTAGGGTCAAACATAAACTGGACCTCGATGTTTTATGGTTCTCCGATTCTGAGAATGTAGAATATGTAACATTTTATGAAAATAAAATTCCGCTCAGAAATTGCTCATATCTTGAAAGCTTTTCTGGGTTAACAAGCAAAAAGCTACGAGCAAAGAAGAAATGGAAAGAAACAAAAGCCCGCATACAAATAAAGACCAAATACTGTCTCAGCTTAAGTAACTCGGTTCACGGACAGACTTTTTATATTCACCACCGGGTTATGAAACTCATGACAATGGTACTCGAACCTAGAATGCATGTATATCCTTTAAGCCTAAAACGGATAGATGCAGCTAAAGGAATTGCCAAAGAGATCGTACGAACTTCCCGTGTAGTGCCTGGAGGTAACGCCAAACAGTCTCCCGCAAATCGTTCTGCTGCAACTACATCTCGATTCGCTATTGATGCATACAACGCTGACGGTGATCTGGCTGCTGAAGTGGTGAATATCATGATCAACCTGCAGCATCGCGATCTGCTGCCCGAAGATTACGAGCTTCTACTGAGATTGGACGAACGCGTCAAGCCGAAAACTGTCGACGTCACCATCTTGACAGGACTCAAGACGGAGAGTGTCGTCTGCGACTGTGATGTTCTAGATGTGTGTGCAGTGTGTCTGGACCCTTACGAAATCGGCCAGACGAAAAAGTACTTGCCTTGCCAACATTACTTCCACGAAACATGCATAGACAACTGGTTAAGCAATTCTTCAATGAACTGTCCGCTCGATGGCACACCTGTCCAACCAAGTTAGCGATCTAAAATTTGGTGAACTGACCATTTTGGTACTAGGTTGTGCGTTGTGATCAGGAAGTGATGCTAGAGAAGTCACTGTTCATCAAAGCCATGTTGTTTGTGTAGTTGTTATAACTACTTGCTATCCTTTCTAAAAGAAATTGTTCTTGTTAAGTGGATTGACTGCAAAGCATGATGCATTTATTTAAGTTTGATAAGCTTAAAAGCCTGAAAGAGCAACTTTAATTTATTGACGACCAATTAGGTTGAAGAAAGTGTATTTAAGTTAAAATCTTGACTCGTTGTATGATGTGCCTTTGAAAACTGTGCATTAGTTAATGCAGTGACGTCGATTAAAGATAACAAATTAGATATTCGTCTCTCTTGGTTTGTCTGCTTCCATTTTAAGACTGGTTAATTTGTTTCAGCTCGTGGTACTGACTCTATATCCTAACTAATGATCATTGACGCATCTATTAGTTTGGTTGTCGTGCATGGTCAACGGATTATGGGCTGATCAGCATTGGGCCATCCAGGATCGCAATAAGGAATCATTAGCACAGAGGGCTGGCTTTAGGTATATGCATAGCAGGCATTTGTCTGGAGCACTACAATTTAGGGGTGACATTTTCACAAAAGTTTTACATTTGTCATATTTTCAAAGAAAATTATTTTTAATTTTAATTCAACATTGTAAAGTAGGTGTCAACCTTCATATTTAAAGTGTTTTCTATGGCCACATTAAGACCTTGATTTTTGTTGGGTGGGGTTGGGATGCCAAGATGTATAATTTGCCTGAAGCGTCATTGAGGCTAGGGTGGGCCCTACATTTAGCATGGCTGTAGCAGCTCTACAAATCCTCTTTTGAATATGTATTATAGATGTATTGTACATCTTCAACGAGGATTTATAGAGCTGTTACATACTAGATTATGCACAGGGCATCAGAACAATAACTCCTTGGTCAATATACCCAGCCAATAACACATGGCCAATAGTCAATAAGTAAAAAATCTTGGACAAAAAGCTCATGGACAATAACCCCAAAACAACTCTCGGTTTAAAACTCGGGCCATGAACCCCTAAAGTTGTAAAGTCAGTATTTAAATCTGAAGCCTTGGGCATTATGACAGTGGTGCTATAGAAGTTCGTAATTGTAATGGTATTCTCCTAACTCTAAAGTGCCACTCGAAAGCCAGGCAGAGGGCACCAGCTTATTCATGAGCGCTGATTAGTTCTTAGATTAGATAAAATTTACTCTATCCTGTCACCTATTCGAATGGGCAACAGCAGTGAAGGATTGATTACCTGAACAATTCATTGTAAAATGAACACGGTTGACAACATTACAGTAATTATAGATAGAACATACGTCTACATTCTCATTAATTTACTGTCCACACTCTGCACTGACTCCGAGTGTAACCCGAGGATTCTTCTGCGCAACTAGTAGATCACATCACGCCTACACTGCAACAACTTCACTGGCTTCCCATCTGTGCCCGTATCGCCTTCAAATTCTCCATCCTCATGTATCATGTCAGCTGCATCATTACAAATTATTGTTCAATACACAAACATTGAACATCTCATGTATGCCTCACCAGCTTGGTGGGGCTATACAAAAGCTGAAGAGCATGACCGAATCCAGCAGCTGATCAGACGCAAGAAACGCATAGGATTTTACCCTCAGGCAAAGAGTGCATCTGACCTAGCACTCAGGGAGACAGACATTGTTCAGTGCTATTTTTCTTCAACCAACATCATGTTCTTTACCCACTGCTCCCTCCGATTCGCCCTACTGGATAACCGCTCCACTCTACCCTGGTTTTTCCTTCCTAACAAAGATGACTGTAATTTCATATCCAGAGTACAATATAAAAATATAATATTATATTGATTTTCTTCCCTCAATTATTACACTAATGGTCCAATATGTATAACAAGCCTGTAGTTTTAATTTTATCTAAACATTGCCCTGATCTAGTCTTCAAACATCCAATAGGACCTTAGTTAAGTTAGTTTATCAATGTATAAGGTGCGTATATGTCAGCTTATTTTTAATAAACGAAAATTGATTGATTGATTGATCACATCCATTCTGACATTTCTCTTCATAGGACATGGCATCCATGGTTACGCCATGTTCTGTTTCCAGTAGTAGAGGACTCCGATCATTCAAGCGATACTTCGCACAAACCGGAAGTATGGAAATCGTGCTTTCTCTCATAATGTGCTTTCTCTGTCTCGGAACCTTTATAATGGAACAGTCTTCCAACTTCAGTTCGCCAGTGCACATCTGTTGCTCAATTTAAAAGAAAATTAGAAACACCTCTGTTCACCTTGCACTATGACTAGGAATGTAGCGAGACGCGCTCTCGTGCAAGACCTTATTGTGTAGCGCGCTATAAATTTTCACTTGCGTTGTATTTTTATTGTAACTTGAATACTGGTCTAGGGCTTTTCATTGTCTATTCGCAAGACGGCTGTTTAATAGCAACCAAGAGCTATATTTCGGTTTTAATATCATCAGTAAAGAGTTAAAAATGAAGCCGGACAAACATAAGAAGGAAAAGAATGCCATATACAAAAAGAAACACGGAATCACTGGTGGGAACAAACAGGAACATAAGGTCGATGAACAATTCCGAGACACACAAGTGAAAGATAAAGCGCACTCTGCCTGCGTTGGTCCAAGTACGAGTCTCTCAGAAAAAGCAGGGAAAGAGACACTTCCCAGCAGTTCAGAAGAGGTACATGTATTAGCTACTTTGCGTAGAAATATGTGCTATATGTGAGGTTCTTAAAGGGCGCTTTAAAAATAGCCAGATGCATTCATATCAACCTAAAATTTTGGCAGACTTATAGTATCGGGGGCTGAACGATTATACAGTATCTTTTGGCATGCTGCGCGGACGCCGGACGGTACCAGGTTTGCTAATGGCGCCAGGAGGGGGATAGGGGAGCTGTTAATGACGACATTAACCCTAACCGACCCTCACGATGCCTAACCTGTGACTTGAATTCATGTGGCTGGTGTCATTTGACATGGCATGACTAAAAACTTCAGATGAAATGGTGAACATCTGGCACATTTCTGTTGTGCTAAAAAGTAGTTTCATTGTAAAATTTTAGACTCGGCTGGAATTGCCGGCAACAAACTATGGACGCCGGAAAGTTGTGAGCAACTGGGAGCGATATGAAACAGCGGAAGACACAACACTAACAGTGCGAGGATCCGATTTTGCAGCACTGCTTAAATCCTCTGGTAAAGTTCTTCATTATCCACTCTAGGCATAGACAATTAGGCATTTGTATGTATAGTGTGAACTCGCTAACACGAAGTCGTGGGGGGCATGCCTTATGATACAGCATGTAAGACAGACTGCATAAAATGGATAATACTGAAAAGGTCAAAATTTAGCACTGTGGTTCGTGTACAGCGCGTAAACCAATGCGGTGTGTTAAGTTAATAGCTTTTGAAGGACCGTCAATGCAGTGATTTTGGATTAGGTAAGTAACTAAGAGGTGTCTGTTTAGATTTGTGTATGTCGTCAATTATAGAGGATTGTATCACAAGTCATTACAGTTGTGACGAGAATGGAAGAAAATATTTGCTGACAGGTAAAACAGTCCTTTGAGGCTGAACCATTTAGTACTACTTGGTTATTTGTGTTATTATATTACTTTTCATTCAGTTATTTAATATCTGTATCATGTAACTATGACTTGCATTTGCAGCCAGCATCTTCTCCCATTCTCAGTATCGAGATGAACTAGGACTGATGAAGAGAGAGGACAGCAAACAGAATACTCCTACAAAGTTCCTGACTTTAGACTGTGATGATCTTGCAAACTCACTGATGTGCATCCCTCTACATGATCGGCTTGGAATTGAGACCTCTGTGTTTGAGGTAAGAGAAACATGTAAATTCATGAACAAGTAAATATTTATGGTTAAAACTTTGTAACAGAGAACTTATAATTAAGGAAGAGACGCAGTGGCAAGAGGAGTGGAATTGTTGAAAGTATGAACTTGCAAAAGAGTAGGGCAACTCGGGCATCTTGATGCAATGTAGCCATCAGTATGTAATTTGAAGCACAAAACGAGAAAGAACTTTAAAGTAATCAATCGTTAAATTCCAAATAATTTCAAGGTGATCTAGTAATTGCATTAAATATGATTTAATAAATGGACTGGCTAGTATAAACAGTGTACGAGTTAATTCAAAACAACTGGTTCATCTGTAACCAATTGGTGATGAAATGTAAACAGACGATGTGAGTTCAAGAAAGGGGTTATGGTGGTGTATAAAGTGGAAGTCAAATTATGGCTTGACCCCCAATATATTAAGAATGGAATAAAGGAATGGATGAGAAAAACAAATGGGGTCAAATGCTATCCACTAGTATTGTGTGTATTGGCCGATTTGTTAACCTGAAAGTCTTGGTTTTTTTGTAGCCACTGATGATTGAGCAATGTTTTGAGCTGAGCAAAGAAAGTGCCTCTAAGTACACTAGAGTTTCGGATAAGATGGAGCCTTCCCCAACTGTTGCGCCAGATTGCACAGAAACTTCAAACAGAAATGCTGAAGAACAATTCACAGTGAAGAACCATGATCTTTCGTTGGAAATTTGTAGCAAAGCAAGCAATGAGTGTCTGTTGAATACGGACAAATGCGGCCATTCACTCGTAGACGATTCACCAAAATATGTTAAAGAGAGTGTTTCCTCTACAGAATTAGGCTCTGAATGCCAGCAAAAAGTTCAAACATCAACAGACGTTACTTTGACTGTAACTGCAACGCAACCTGAGTCGGAAGTGAGAAACGAAACTCCTCTTAGCGTATCTACTGTTGAAGAAAAGGTGGTGGGTGGAGGCAAATGTGGCACTGTACAAAGCCTCAAAGATCTGGAAAATGAGCTTGATCTGTTACTGGCTTTGTAATTTCACGTTTCTCACTCGTGAACTTTGCTGATGTGATACCCTATTTACTAGCATTGCACACATGTTTCAAGAATAGTTCCTCTTAAGTGATAGGTTAAGAACATGATGCTTTTCCAGTACTTATTTTGCCGCTGTAAACTGAATGAAGTTGAGTGTAAAATACTGTAATAATTATATACATGGTTTCAGTTGTCTTACATTGTTTGTATAACACATGAAATATAAATTTAAAGTAGTTACTGGTACACTGTAGATTCTTTTTTGTCTGCATGGCTAATGTTTAGTAAATTAATGCTACTGTTTATCATCTTGATTGGTTTAATTTTGGTGATGGTTTCATTCTTTTGTAAAACTTAAAATTCCTTGACAGAACTTCAAACATGTAATGGTAAATCTGAGTTAGAATTGTATTGGTTTGTAGATTTGCTAATAATTATAATATGATGTGATTTTAATAACGTCTTTGAAACTGCTTCACATGTTAGACATTGCAGAGTATAATGAATGTCAAAGGATGACTTCAGCTAAAATTTATTTAAACATTAAACTTCTAATGTTTTTCCCATAAATAACACTCTTGTGCAACAGGATATGTTAAAGGATATTAAAAAATGTAATTAAGAACAGAACATTCATTAGTTAGCAAACGTCTGTTTAATATTGTTGATTATTGGGTGATTACTTAGACGTTAGCTTCTATAATGCATCTTCAATAAGGTTTGTCGACTGTTCCTTCTCTGTTGCTGGACACACTGCATGGAACAGTCATCCCAACCATTTAGAGAATGCACCCTCTCTGGTCCTATACAAATCGTCTTATTATCATTATCTATATTGAAGCCCCTCCAATGATTTAACTATTGGGGGTTGAGGTCCAAGTGTTTTCATCAGTTGGCTAATACAGGTAAACACATTGGATATGTTTTCATGAGACTTTATCACCCAAACAAACCTATTAATTTTTTATGGCTTGAGGAGAGGGAGGGAGTTGGAAGGGTAGGAGGTCTACTGTCCAATGCCCATCCAGGTAACTGAGATTACTGTAGTTTATGCTAGTGGTATCAATAACCCAGTCAGCACTCACATGCGGGCTAAAGTTGGGTAACTTTGGCCCAACATGTATGTGCTGGCTGGAAACTGAATGATTTCTTTTAATTGTTTGGTCAATTTGTTATTCAATTGCATTCTTTGTTGTGATTACTATTTGCCAGTATATGGTTTGTGTGGTGGGTTCAGGAGCATAGCTAGGAAATAATTTTGGGAGTTTAGTTTTCGGGGGGTTTCCATTGGACATGGTCATATTTTGCTACATTTTTAGTTTTTAACAAAAGCAATGCAGTCATTTCGGGGGTGTTTGAACCCATTAACCCCGCTAAATACGCCCATGGGTGGGTGGGTTGATGATCGTTTAGTGTCGGTAGATGATAACCGGGCAGTAAGAGTGGTTGACTACATAGCTGCTGACACTTCCGAGAATGGTTCGGCGCACCCGACCGAGGCCTCGTGTTCCAATCACGATCATCTTGGCCTCCTCTTCGACTGCTACTCGACAGATGACCTCGCCTGGCTTGCCTCCCTCTTCAGACCTAACTCTTCCTGGCTTCTGAAAGCAACAAGAAACAATTCTAAGCCTTGCAAATTAATTTTCCATAAGTCTGCAGCTGAGGAGTTTTGTCAGAAATGACAAGTAGAGTAAGTTAGAACTGTAATTGTAGTGTTGTAGGAAGAATATCTGCAAACTGCATCTAACATTTGACACTGCATCGTGGAGGACAGCGACGTTTAAAGATGGATTGTTAAGTCAGTTCTACGTGTAGTTTGCTGTGATAATGGAAGGGAGCTGATTGTACTGGGACTGTGTGTTGACAGAGGCTTTTCCAACATTTTAAAGTAAAGAAACCGTTGGAGTGATTAAGAAGCTTATGGTGTTGCTTGCTGCTGCTATTATGATATGAACTGATATTTATTGTCCATGTTTTGAACTTACAATAAGTGCCATAAAGGGAAAATGCAGATATGACTGATTTGCACATCTACCTCCCCTTGTCTGGCAATGCCCGTTTCTTACCATTGTGGAAGTCTCAAGGCCTAGATCGGTGTTTTGTGTGACTGAAACACTGGTCAACCTTCTGAAATATATACCAAACTGAAATGCGGACGTACGCTTAAGTCACAACCCCCACCTCCTGTCCGCACTTGGATGACTCGTCTAGCCCTCCCTCTGCAAACCTCTCTAATGAACGACCCCAACAGAGAAAGACCCGTCAGTTACGTCATTCCTACATACTACACAGTCGTTTGGCGATCGACGTGCATTAACGGAACAGAAAGACGGATCTCCATGCAATTGGGTCTTACACGTGGAGCCCCACATCTCGGAGTGGGACGCTCCCCACATTATTGTTTTAAAGTAAAGTTGGTATCGTCCTTAAAGGTGGGAGAGACAGATAGAGAGAGAGAGAGAGAGAGAGAGAGAGAGAGAGAGAGAGAGAGAGAGAGAGAGAGAGAGAGAGAATTGTGAAACGTGTTGAATACTGACGCCACTTTCGTGTAGCTTCGCCTTGTACTTGTCTTCAAGTTCCTTGACTTTTGTCAGTTCTTTTCCCAGGGCTTCTTGATACGATGCAACCGTCAGGTACATCATTCCTGCAGTAAAAATTTCATTATGACGATAACGTGCAAAGCTATGACAAGGACGTAGTAGGGCCTACTGTTATGAAGAACTAATGACAGGCCTAAGTTAACGTTAGGTTAGTCTAGTACTCTAGCGCCATGGTTCCCAAACTGAAGTGGCCCACCAGCTGGTTTAGGTGGTCCGTCCAGTAGCGGCGCCAGGATTTCAGGTTTGGGGGGCTAAAACCCCAATTCCTTCCCTTTCTCTCCTCCTCTCTGGCATTAGCAGTGATTTCTCACTTTTGTTTGGGGGGCTGAGCCGCCGATATGGGGGGGGGCTTAAGCCCACCCTAGCTCCATGCTGGCGCCGCCACTGGGTCCGTCAAACCTTTCTCACTTCTGAAAAATTTCTTGCTATAGATTAATATAGGGATTATATATAGGCAACCTAGGGTGACCAGGAAAAAATTTCGGAGGGGTTTTAAGTTTTCGGGGGTGGGACCGTATATATATGGGCTCTACATTCTATACGGGTCCCATGTGGGTTCTATATGGACCTGAATGGGCATGCTAGCAGGATACCTAGCACAAGTAGACCTATACCTGGCACAATACAAGCCAGGTAGGCCTATCATGGTCCAGTGAATCGTTGTCGTCAACATCAATTGCCACGAATGATGTTAAAAATTTAGTCAGCATGTAGTCTTCCGCATTCGTCAGTTGCTAATTATGCAAATCAGCAATTAATGAGCAAACCCACAGTAAAAATGTTACTTATTGCTTACCTTTGTCTGTGCTGCATAAGGCACGTCAATTCCATAGCCAGGCCTAGACCTATATAATTATTAGATACGCTGAACGGATTTTGTAGCAGGACTGGCATAACGTCGCGTGCTTATTATAGCCTATGAAGGCCTATGTATACGTACTGTCTCGATCCAAATCCAGGAATTCTGGTACGTGAAGAACATGGATTTCACAACAGTCCCGATGTACTGCAGTCAGATACCCTACAGCAACACACACGCACGTATACCCTAACGTATGTCCATGGGTTTACACTGTGAAACGGTATGAATGGCCATGCATATAGGTAGGACTACGCAGTGTGATTCTCGTTAACGATAACGATAACGAAAATGATCGTTAACGAAAATAAAATGATTTCGTTAACGATAACTATAACTAAAAAATATCATTAGGCCTAACTATAACTATAACAAAAATAACAATAACGAAAATTCATCTTTATTTTCGTTAATACAAAAAATAAAAATAGGAAGCGCAATATGGACGATTCGACATAAATGAAAACGAAAAATGCGATATTTTTATTATGCAATTTGTCAGTTACTTTGGAAACTCGTGTATTCATGAAGCTGAATGCGCCCATGCTTGAAAGGCTTTCAAAGCTCTGAGCAAATTGTGAAACAGCGTGTTAATACGCACAATTTTGCTTATAGACTTAATTATTGTACCTAAGTATAACTAATTATTAACTAAAATAAAAATCCATTAACTATAACTATAACTAAAAAATAATACTAACTATAACTATACCTATAATAAAAAACCATTAACTATAACTGTAACTTTAACTAAAATAAAATCTGTAAGGACAATCACACTGGGGGCCATGGGGAGGAGAACCAACTCCACGGTTCCCTTGTAGAATTAATAGTTTCATCGGAATACTTCTGGGAAGAGGGTATGACAGGGTCGGCTGAAGGATGGACCAGGAATCAGGCCTAGGGGCCGTCCATAAATGACGTCACGCTATTTTGGCCGATTTTTAACCCCCCTCTCCCCTCGTCACACTTCGTCACAAAAGTAAGACCCCCTCTGAAAATGACGTCACAAAGCTCTGACCCCCTAAAAACAATTTCCATGGCGAAGCAAAATGCTCCTTCATGGAACAAATAGCGAAAGCATTAATATTTTAAAATCTAACGGTGACCAAATATTGAAATAATTAGAAAATTATTAATAATGGTGCCCGTATACATTAAAATAATTAAAAAAAATAATGAAAATTTAATCGTAAAAATTAGTGTTGTTATTATTAAAATTAAATTGTTGTTAATTGTTAAATTTAATAACATAGACCGGGTGTGACGTCACACTACTCAGACCCCCACCCCCATGTCACACATCGTCACAAATTTCCGACCCTCCGACCCCCCTAGGTGCGTGACGTCATTTATGGACGGCCCCCTATGTTTTTTTATACCCTGCCAGCATGCCCACATGGAGCCCACATGAGAACCATGTTTCCATGTGGAACCCATATAGAACTCACATGCTTGGTTAATTGTGCCTGCGTGAATGTGTGCGTGTGGGTGTGTGTCGGTGTATGCCGGTGCTCTCGCCCGCATATATTGCATGTTATCCAATATAGGCCTAAAATATATCTGAACAAACTAATCGGGTCACTCGCGTTTTCCATTGCTTAGCACCAGCTTGCGGTCGCCAGGACCGTTACGTCGACCGTAACTTAAGAAGGTTCAGACATTAATTTAATGATGAGGTAGCATCGCTACAATCGAACGAAAACAAGACTTATGTTAGTTCCAAAATAGCTGATTTAAAGGTGTCTAAGCTGAGCGGAAACTATGCAGACTATTGGTCAAATTATCACTAGGCCTATGCCTCTGTTACAAAACAAAATTAATTTTGTCATAATTATAAATGAACTGAAGGATTCCCATCTTCAATACCTAACTCCTACCAGTCCCCAATTTGTCCTCAGACAGCTCCTGGTTTAATAAAACTATTAAAGTGGACTTGTCGTTAAAAAAGCAAATAAATAAACAGAGATGCGACTAGGCTTACTGCCTATTTAAGAGATTTAATATCGGGCTAGAACACGGGAACCATAAATGGCGTGGCACCTATTCAAGCGGGCAATGGTGTGAACTCCGGTGAAGGATCTCACCTGAACACCGCATTGAAAAAAGATCATGGGCGCCGCCTACGTACGTAGCCTATAGGCCTACAATAGTATTCAGAATGCCGAATAACAATTAGGCTAAACGCATAGGCCTATTGCTGCTTCAAAGATAGAAGACGCAAAGAATAAGAATTAAGTGGCGGGCTGTAGCCTATAGGCCTACGTTCAGCCGGTTCAGGGAAGGTCAGGAGGTCACAGTCGCCACAATTAGGCCTATTATAGCCTATAGGCCCCTAGGCCTACCATAATAGGTCAATTTTTAACCTGAAACTCTACACGAGAATCTATGGTTCACGGTCTCAAACGTAGGGGCCCCTATCTAACTCTTGCTGAACTCCATAAGAACTCTCCCAAAAACTCCGCAAGATGGACTCCCGCAAGACGAACGAACTAACTCCCGACTGCAAAAACAACCCCCTTAAAAGAGGGAATTGCAGTAATCGAGTTTTGGTGGACAGTGGAGGTGGCAATGGTAGAGGCAGGTTTAAAGTCGAGCATGGACGGAGGTCTCGAGGGGGCCGTACATAAATGACGTCACACTATTTAGGCACAACATTTACCCACCCACCAATTGTCACAGCTTAAGGATTAAGCACTAAGCAGTTCACTGCTGCAGAGTATAGTGTCCACAAGTCTGACCCCCCCCTCTGGGCGTGGCGTCATTTATGAACGGCCCCGATTGTGCATGAAGCAGGAACGCGAGATGTTAGAAATTTGATAAGAGAAGGAGCATATCTGGTCCCGTGGTCCGATCTTAAGCCTACTTGGACGGGAAACTATAGCTGAGTTGGAATTAAAATATATTGGTCTCATATTAACAACCATTCCTTCGGTAGCGCTACCTATCTGAATTAAGGTAGTGTCCAGTGGCGTAAATCATGGGGGCAGAGGGGGAATGTCCCCCAAAGCTTTGACTGGAGCCTATCTGTTCCCCCCAAAAAACATCCGGCCCTCGAAAAAATCTGTCCCCCCAATGATATGTAGGCTACAGATTGTCGCCTCTGGTAGTGTCGATGTATTTATAATTTAATTGACCCATAGGCTAACTATAGCTTAAGGCAAGGTAGACCCAATATGTGAACCCCTTAGAATAACAGTGGACAAGTCCATAGGATTAAATAAGGACTTGTCCACTGTTATTCTAAAGGGCTCACGTGAGGTCAAGATCCACAATCCGGGCAACTATAAAGTGTCATTAAATTTCCTGGTCTCCAACTAGCACATAACACTTTCTAGTAGTAGACACATTTATTAAGCTTGCATACACATTCATTTTTACAACAAACACTAAAGCATTTATACAGCGCATTGTTTTGCTTTGCTCTGAACTGACGCCATATAAATGCTCAGTTATATCTTCGACGGATAGAGCATGGACTTCTATATAATAGCCAGCTATTATTAAGACGTCTATGGATAGAGATTCCGCCACAATACAATTATTACGTCACACTATTAATGACGTAATTGTAACGGCGCCAAGTCAACAGTCCAACTTAGATCGGACTAAAGAAAGGATTAAGATAATTATGGTTAAGAGTAGGCCTATGAAACATCAGGCATAGTTTGAAAAAATGGATCTCATCGACGTACTTGCAGACTTCATGATTCTAGGTGTACTTGTTGGCTTTGTTGCAATTGTATATTTGCTCAGTCCGAATTTCACAGAATTTATCACAGAATTTACCTCAGATCTTATGGCAGAATTTGCTGACGGATACATGTACATATACGCACCACGCCCGATTATTATTGTAGGACCGCCACCTCAGATTCCACCAGTAATCGTCGACCCACGTCCACTTCCTCCGAAACGTTCAGCAAGCAAGAGTAAGTATAGAGTTCTCATTATGTCTCGTATCACTCAGTATGCGTGATCATGACGGCGATATTGATGACAACCATCCTTATACTGATCACAGTTATTACGAGTTTATTTATATGAGGGGGGGGGGTTGAACCCGTAAAACCACCCTAAATAGCCCATGCATACATACAAGCTTACTTGCATGCATACTTATATGCATACGTATACAGTCTATAGTGCAATATAGTCTAGTGGTTAATGTGCCTGACAGTCAGTCGAAAGTTTTGTGATTCAAATTCCCAACATGATGGAAATTTGATAATATAAATGGAGTGCACGTGCACTCCTATAGAGAACTCAGCCATACGATAAGTACACTGACCACCGTGAACCAGCGGTTGGACGATCATGCGCGGTGAGGAAGAAGACCTCCCGCTCTCATATGCCGAGACCAAGAGAATTGAAGTTGCTAACAATTCGTACCTCTGCCAACTTGTTGGGGTTAACTTAAGGGATTGTTCAACGTTCATGTTCTTCTCCGAGCATTTGGTCATCTGGAATACGAATGGCGCCTATCTATAGGGCCCTAGGTGTGGCTTGTGTCGGAAAGCCTACACTAGTGGAGGCAATGTCTGCTATAAGACCAGACTCTGGTGTAATCAGAACAGTCATAGGCCTAGACATGAACTGTCTAGTGTATACCCCGCAGTCGATCGAGTCGAGTGTATACGATCGACTTGGCTCGGCCGACGATCGACTCGATCGACTTCGTCGACTCGCCGACCTTTCGACGACTCGATCGACTTGGCTCGGCCGACGATCGACTCGATCGACTTCGTCGACTCGCCGACCTTTCGACGACTCGGTCGACTTGGCTCGGACGACGATCGACTCGATCGACTTCTTCGACTTGGACTGTAGTCTCTTGGCCAAAATTGCTGACGACTGTTGCATTCTTATAATCCAGTAGGCCCTATCTAAATTACTCATGTAAGCTTATTTCAATTGCACGCTCTTCCTCAAACTGTCAATGGTTATAACAGTTCTATTAACAACTGTAGGCCTAATTGCAGTTATAACTTCTATAGCTCTGGTGTCTAATGTACAAAGCATCAACTGTAATTGAACGGGTAAGTTCAGTTCAGGTATTATAATGACATCGTGTCTGCCTGTGGTTGACTTGTAAGGATTAAGCCTCGATCGCTAAATCTGTCGACTTGATCAGCTAGGCTACAATGGAATCTCCTACGGTACGGTACATAAATTAGTACCAGCTCAACAAGTAAGACGGCAGTAGAGGACATGTAATATCTCCATTATAGTTAAACTGTGAAAGAAAGTATCTCTATAACTTCCACTAATAAGAAAGCGCCAAGAGGTTCGAATTATTTGCAGTGAACTTCATTATTAGGATCATACGGTAGTTGTGTGTTTACACAGAATTACGTTATTATATCATAAGGTCTATCATTTTGTGAAGAAATAGTAAGTAAAATATTTCATGAGTCGAGTCGAGTCGAGGAAACAACGATCGACTCGACTTGGCCGGGTTTACGATCGACTCGATCGGCGAGTCGATCGAGTCGACGATTTTTCGATCGACTCGACTTGGCCGAGTTTATGATCGACTCGATCGGCTGCGGGGTATAGTCTAGTGTCAACGCTCATGCATTGTTACCTGCCACGTACCATAGTCGCAGCCATCCTATGGGACCCGTGGGACGCGTCCCCCAACTTTCGAACAGGTTGGGACGGTCCCCCAACTTTTGAAAATTTTGAGGTAAACAAGACAGGACCACACAGGCTTCATTTCCAGCCTCTGCCTCAGTGCCTCTTATATATCCTTATAGGAACTGGAAGTGACCTGTTTGTCGACTAAGCCTTGGTACACTTGCACCCGGACTGTGGAGAGGCGGATCATCTCCCAATGAACTTCAGGCTAACCACAAATCACGGGTGGGGGCAGAGGGGGACTGTCCCCAAAGTTTTGACTGAGGCCTATATGTCCCCAAATATGCAACTTCCGGCCACCGAAAAAATCTGTCCTCCAAAGTTATGTGCAGATTTTCGCCTCTGACCACACGCATTTAAATGAACATTTAGGCCTATATGATGATGATGATAAACAATTTATTTCGATTTACAATAGGCCTAAACTGATACAGTTTTATCCACTGCTATACAGTGTAGCATATTCAATTGTTTTCAGAGAGGAAGAACTCGAGGCGTAGAAGCAGAAGCAGAAAATCCAAATCGAAAGGTCGAAGTAATAGTAGGAGAAGATAGGGATCGCATCATCGACTACTCGCCAACAATTAAGGTACACGCGACACTAATTAATTATTATTTTAATAAATGACAAGGTTCTTTATGGCAGCCGCAGAATCGAGAGACCTTCCCCGTCATCTTCTCGGTCAAAGACAGCTTAGCTGTGAGCCTGAGGAGTGAGGACCTGTCCGGTTCTCGTCTGAAAGTATTGATGTATAGGGGTATGTTCGGTGCCTTGCAGCCGGAGGGTTGCTGGTTCGAATCCGTCTCAAGTCGCCGCGTAAGGACCCTGGGCAAGTCGTTCACTCGCAATTGCTCATGCGCTTCGGCGTGAAACTCCGATTCAGTGTCCGCGCTGTAGTCGGGAGCGCCTCTGAGTAGAAATCTTGAAGGGGCGCTATAACAAGTGCACATACACACATACATACATACCTCATGGGCGTATTCAGAGGAGTGTTTACGGGTTCAACCCCCGAAATAAATGCAGCATAATTATTGGTAAAAAGGAAAAATGTAGAAAAATGCGACCATGTCCAATGGAAACCCCGAAAACTACCCCCAACTGTTTCCTGGGTATACGCCCCTGATCTACCTTCATCGCACTTGATAATTTTCAATATAGGCCCTATATAATTATCTCTTATACGCTAGAAGCAGTGGCGGCGCCAGGATTTCAGGTTTGGGGCTACAGCTCAACAAACCTTCCCTTTTGTCCCCTCCTCGCTGTTATTTGCAGTGATTTCCCACTTTTTGGGGGGCTGAGCCGCAGTTAGGGGGGGCTAAGCACCCACTAGCGCCGCCACTGGCTACAAGCTTGATTAGTTTCTTTGCAATACCTCTATATTCTGTATCGCTATCCACTGTCCGTCATGCCATATCCTAGCTGTGACTGTCGAATGCTCAATTCATTTGAACTAATACTTCTTAGTATTTTCACATTTCTAAGCATCGGCATATCAGAGCGGATGACTATAATGGTCTTCTGTCACCGTCTGATCGTCCCGCGCACAGTAGGCCCTAGAGTTAGTCTAATAATAGGCCTAATTATTGTAGCCTAATCCTATGTGAAGTCGGTATACTGGACGAGAAGACTGCCAAGCGGGCGAGTCAAACTTCCAACATCTGAGTTGAGCAGTCAGTCCAGTACACTGAAAGTAGACTATCGAGCTACCTAATAAAATGTTTATTTTATTCAAACGTGATGGAAACCCAAACTATAGCCTACTTTGCAGAAATACTGAATGCCTGCTGGTGTTCAATTTTAGATCTCGGAATCCGGAAACGAAGATAAAGGACTCAACTTGTACATAAAATTGAAGGAAGAAGACTTGAATATGAACTCGAATTTAAGACTCGAACTCTGGCATCCTGGACTCTTGAAGGGGCGCTATATAAATCTGTTAAATGAATGACAGCACAAACCATTTGAATGGCTCATTCAATACAAGACTTTACCTAGATATAATAATTCTGCTCATATCAAGCAGGTTCTTTAATAAATTTAGCCTATCATGCAATAACGATGAACTTTATGGAAGCTCTTGACCTTTGCTTCACATTTCGGAAAAGTCACATTATAAAGTCTACAGCACCGCAAGCGGTTTATTTAAGTGTCAGCCTCCAAAGTTTAGACACTACAAGAAAGCACACAATCATACTAACATGAGGTTACACTGAAAAGAATTAACCTCTGCCGCAATCACAAACACTGAAGCTGAGAAATGAAACTCTGGATCAAAGTCGGTCTCGAAGACCATTATTAATACTAGACGGTTAAAATGACCTTTGTAACGCATACGATAGGAGCGCTATCTACTGAAATGAAATGAGTGCAGTACCTCTCCCCTCCCTTGCCCCGCGTCCTCTCCTTCCGCTCCCCTCCCTCCGCCACCCCTTCCATGTCCACCTCCCATTCCCCTTCTTCCACCGCTCCCCTCTCCTGCCACACCCTTCCTGTCATCTACCGAATCGATCAGTTAACCACGCAAAGAAGAGTCCAGCCAGTGGCTAAAAAACAGAAATGCGTGCTGCCATCTGGCGAATGACGCAGTGAGAAAAGAGCATAACATGAAAGCTGACTTCACGAAAGACAAACAGACAGACATTGCTCTTCTAATTATATTATTAATGGTACATGTCTTTAGACTTACACTGAAAGGCTTCTTCCGCTTGTTCACTGGCGTCTACAGCCAACAGAACCACTTTACGTCCCGGATGTTGCTGTAGAGCTTCAGCCATGGATATCAACGAATCGAGGAATCAATGGATCAACGAATCGATGGATCAGTGTGTCGAACAATGTCTCTCTGGACACTGCTGTTGCATCCTTGTGCTATTATGCAGGTGTTCAAAGTGGACCACTCAGTATGGCGCGGACGCCCTTCCTCCAGCCTTATTTTCAACACCTTATTTACATAGCAGTGTTAACAGTGTATAATAAACAAGCGTAACGTTGTAACACGGTGTACAGTTGGCCTCATTATCGCCTCATACTTATGCATGTACTGCTATATACAGTCATGGCCAAAAGTTTGCGACCACCAAATTTTGGGCATTTTTCCAATGTTCTGAAGGTGTTTTGGCTATTCCTGAGCTATTTTTCTATGTTATTCCGCCTATATTACTATTAACATTGTGATAAAAGATTGCTACTATGTTAGATATTTGGAAAATAGTTGAAAATATTTGGAAAATAGTGTAAAAGTTCATATTTTGATAATTTTATCCCTGTTTACTGTCGTTTTCGGCAAAAGTTGGTATCCTAGTATCTTAACAGTTTTACAAATTTTATTGCAAGTGTGATCATATCCAGATTACTTGGGTCTCCAGGAAAGAAACCAAGCAACAGAACAATTGAAAGAAGACTATTCGATGTTGGTCTGCAGTCGAATCGTCCTACAGGAAATCAAACCTTTCACCGAAGAACGTAAAGGACCGGCTGACCTTTGGTCATAAGTGCAAACAGTGGACTTCTGACCAGTGGCAGAGCGTAAAGTTTTGGGATAAGAGCACTTTCACACTATTGTGCAGTTTCTGCAGTCATGTGAGGGGACAACCTAACCAAAGGCTAACCCAAGTACGTCATACCGACAGTGAAGCAAACATCGAATGTCACGGTGTGGGGAGTAGTGTCTGGTCCTGGACTGGCTGGTCTGTGGATGATGCCAAAGAACATCACTATGAATTGAAAGATGTATCGGAACATCCTGAGAGAAAACCTGCCAAACTTCGGCAACTTCCATGACATCAGCCACTTCCAACAGGAAGTACCATGTCATGGTACAAATGCTGTCAAATCCTGGCTGAAGCAGAAGATCATTCCGCTGCTGCAGCTAGTGGCCTGGTAGCAGTCCAGACTTGAACATCACTGAGAGTGTGTGGACGGTGTTAAAACAGAAGGTTTCTGTCCACAATCCAACTTCTGAAGCAGACTTGATCAACTGGATGAAGGCCGTATGGGTGCGCAAGATAACACCTGAGTTCTACAGAAAACTGGCCCGATCGATGCCTCTGCGCATACAAACTGGCATTTAAAAAACAAAGGATATCATTGCAAATACTGACTTTCAGCTCTATTGATAGCTGTGATGACACTAAATGTCGAAACAATGGAAATAATGTCTGATTTTGAGCACTGCCTTTGTAACGCCATTCTATTCCAATTATGCAGAAAACTCACAAAAATCTATACTTTAACACAAAATAATTGACATTTCTGATAAAATATAAGATTGCAAGTATTCACTTTTGGTTCTTGTGGTATATGATGACATTAAACATTGAAAAGACACTTCAGACAGTATAAATAATCTTTATGTTGTCACAATAGCTTGCTTTTTCAATGAATTTGTTCATTAAAATGGGTGGTCGCAAACTTTTGGCCATGACTGTATATATCGGACGCTGGTGCGCATTTAGGACTCGCCTTAATCGAGTATAATCGATTGTTACGCTATTTAATTATTCCATGTTTTAAGCTGTCATGGACGGCAGCTCATTGTCCTACAATTGACAGAGTCCAGATCATTTATAAAAAGATTTTTGTACGTAGACATAAAAGGCCAACACCTAGGCCTAAACTTTGGCCTGGCCCAGGTCGAATCAACCATTGTCTGAAGCAGACACATATCGCATATCCCATTTTAAACTGTTTTTAGTTTCTCCCATTCTAAATAACCTTAGCAAAAGTACTGTGTTGTTTGCTTACATGTACATATTAGATAGAGCACACGGGATGCCTTTCATGTCAGAGCTACATGTAGGCCTACACCTGCTAGCGGGCCTAGTTTTCTCTGAATTAGCTGGTCCTGTTCTTTCTTTGAACTCTCTCATCAGCTCTTCTCCAAACTCACACAATAGGTTTTAATAGAAACCATTTTAAGACCTTGATTTCAAATAACATTTTGCACAAGGTCATCAAAATTTCAACATCACTAACATGTTGCACCTTAAGGTTATCACACAAACAACTGGATTTCAATTGTATTTAATTAATTGCCAATATCCTAAAGTGATTATGCTAAAGCATTAGACTCAGAAATTTCATCTATAAAACCAGGAATTTGTTCATAACTGCAGACACTGACATATTGAAGTCAATCTGCTGTACAAGTCAGGATCACACATGCCTTCTGCTGTAATATTTAATATTTTCTGACACAACCGCAAATTAAATGCTATTAAACTTAAATCAACAGTATGCCAATATTCACCAGGAAACTGACAAATCGAGTATTCTTTTGGTTCCTTCATGTTGCTTAATATCCAAGAAATGATCACCTCTTATGCTAACTCTGAGTTGCCAAATCGTAGATGCCACAGTTTTGGAAAATTTGCTTTACAAAACATTTTTTATTAATTGCCATACATCACCAATCACACCCAAAGCATTCAAACTGAGAGAAGCTTCTTAAAGCACAAAACAACATTGTATTTCAAGTTCTCAAATAAATCCTCATAAATAATGCTCCTCAACTGTCAACTGTACAAGTCTGCAGCGAAACAGACACGAAATCAGAATTCTTAAGCTTATGGTCTGCTTTGTAGCTGGTTGTCAACTCGTTGCCAGGCACTCAGTGGACAATGTGCTCCAGTATTCCCTGTCGAATCAGGTGCTCACACTCCGACCGAAGTAAGAAATGCTGGTGAAAGAACAAATTGTTACAACAGTTTACAGATAATATTATGTAATACAAAACATTTGCCTATAAATCTTTAACTTTGCAACAAAATTTTACAACTCCTCAACTTAATTCAACTTGCTTTAGTGACTGCTGCTTCTAGTGTTCTTTTATAGTCTGCTTAATATAAAATGCATTGACCAGCACTGCACTGACCTAATGATTAACCCTTTAATGACGAGCATGTATGAAAAGTGACTGGGAACCAACGCAGCTCGTCGTGAAAGGATTAAGGCCTAATGACAAACCTCCATAAGTCTTCACAGGATTAAATCAATGCTAATTGATGCAACCAAAGTTTGTCTCCAATTCTGAGACACCCCAACTGGCTAATCATCCCCATTTCCCACAAATATTGCTCTAGCAGCACATTCTTGTCTCAATTCAGACTGGTCAATTGAAGCAGCATTCTGCGATCGGAGGTAATCTTATTCCTCCCCGTTTCAACATACTGACATGTTCATATTGAGGTTATCGTCTTAAGGACTCTTGTGAACATTCTTCTTATTGAAGTTCACTCCTTTAGACATCTGACAACTGGCCGTGTACCGAGTGCAAATGAGAGGCTCGGACTAGAAGCTACACAAATGTTCTGTTACGACTAAAAAATAATAACAACACAAATTAAAACTCATAAAATAATACATAATTTTATTTAAATTTAACAATGGTACAGCTCATTAAAGGATCTATAAATATTGTTTTTTACTAGAAATATTTGAGTTGCACTTACCTGACTGTTCTTTTTCAGACTTATCACGATGCCCTCATTTGTTTCAAACTCTCCATGATCAGCAAGACATCTGACCTGGATAACACAACGCAACAAAAATAATCTTACAAAAAACTAAAATTTTATGCAACATAACGTACTCTAAACTCAAACAGTTTTATCTAATTACTTACAATTATCTATTTATGCCACTGTTGATCAGACCATTAGGCACTAAAATGAAACTATGACCATTCAAATTGGATGAGCAGAGAAAGACGCTGAAAATATATCAACACTTTTTTATCCAAGGTTTTTATTACAGTTTTTTTAACACAGGAAATTTACATCATGACATTTTTTGTGTTATGCAACATTTTAGTGTTAGTGTTAGAAGTAACTTACTGTCCAATTCACCAATTTGTCATAAAGGAATAAATGTACATTTAAACCACTAATGCAGGAATGGACTAAGCATCCTTTTTGTGTTAACCAATACTTCATGTTAAACATCTTTCTGTCAATTGTTTTCCACTGTCAAAATCTCATAAAGAAACCAATCATGGACAACAATTTCTTTAAGACATTACTTACCTCAATATACAAGGTCTTTGGAGGTCGAATGTCCTGTGTGAGATCAAGGCCTCCGTGTTCACCAATGGACCGCATGTATGTTGCAAGCATTTTATTGTATGTGCCAAACCATTTCACCTGACAGAATAGAAGTAACTTACTGTCCAATAATCCAATTCACCAAATTGGTTTAAGTAACATCATCGAACAATTACAGCAATGGTATGTATCTTTTATAGTACCAAAAACTTAATCTTTGTGTTAATTACAATGGCAACATCACTATTGATTGAAGTTAAAATAAAATGTCCTATTTTTTACCAGTCTTTCGTTAATGCAAGAAGTCTCCCTTGCCATCTCATCTTCCCTCTGACAGTGTATGGTCAGTGTACTCATTTATAGCCGAGTTGGCTAGGGCACAAGTGCAGCAGAAACCTCAAAACAAAACTTTTACCCTGCGCGGTTTGAATTCCGACTCCTTGGTTGATATTCCAGCATGCTAACCACTAGACTATCATACACCCCATCTTTTATTACTATCACCTTATTAATATAATGTTTCAAAAACCTTACAAACGCTTTCATTTGATAGCCTGCTTCTTGGTATAAGTCAATAGGGGTCATTGCATAATTACGTAACGCTCCCGGGTGGGTGGGTGGGGTCCTTGAAAACGTTACGAAACGTTAGGTGGGTGGGTGGGTGTATGGAGCTGAACATTACGTAACGCTTTTACCAAAACTTTAGTTATAAATGAATTTTAAATTAACATCGAATGACACTCTAGACACGATGTTATCGAAGTTCAAATATCGTGCTATTGATTTAAAACTGAACTAAAAACACGAAATAGTATAAATCATCACTAGGCCTAGGCCTAAGTTAGTGACTTAGTGTTTAATACACTGCCACCGAAGGATTCAATACCAGCAGATCGTCATTTTTGCCAACTGTCTCACTTCTTCTTCAAGATACTTGCCCGTATATTACGCGTTCACTTAGTAAATCTAAAACGATGTTTTGTAACAATAAATACGTAACGCTGGGGTAGGTGGGTGGGTGGATCTAGGGAAACGTTACGAAGCATTATAGGGTGGGTGGGTGGGTCAAAAACGGTCATTTTCGGCATTACGTAATTATGCAATGACCCCATACTCTGCTCCAAAGTGGAATCACTCAGATTAAAAAGTTATTTAGTCTGCATACCTTAAGACAGCACAGATTTCCTGCTGGGAACAATCCCAAGATCCTTTTATAATATGTCTAATTGTAGGGATATTTCATTAGAGAAAATAGTGAATACCTTACAAACTTGAATAACATATCACGAGTTTTTAAATTCTGCTTTGACTTTCACTGGCATTTGTACTGAAAATATGACACTCAGCAGTCCAAGTATTTACGATCCGTGCATTACTTTGACTAAAGAAACAGCATCCTTTTCAATGATATGGCCATCTGCCTGGAATAGCCTTCCTCTCCATCTGTGCATCCTTCTGGCCAGGGATGCTACATATATGCATTTTACCAAATCTTGTAAACTCTCATTCACCTCGGCTGGTCTGGAAGCACCTGAATGGACATCCTGAAAAGGGGCTAAATGCTTTGAATAATTGAATACATGAACTCACTTCTTGCTCGGAAAGGCAGAATTTAACATCTACAGGCAGAACACTACCAAAGTCCCATCTCATCTGCCGAATCAACTGCAGACGATTATATCTAAACACACAAAAATATCAGATATATACATTCACTGCCCCCCCAAGTCAATGAAGTAGCTCTTAGAAAAGTTTCTGGCTAGAACAGATCTCAATAGCTTTATATTCATTACTTACTGTGCACTAATTAGCTAGGCGACGGTTGGCCTCCTACGGCACCACAGCTCACTACACAATTCTTGTAGCCATTTTTACTAACATAATGTGAAGATTACTTCTTAAGGAAAATTTAACAATACATTTGTATAAACGAATGCATTTGGATAGCTTCACTTAAGATGCAGATGAAAAAGTATTTGCTTTTAAATTTTCATGGTTCAAACCTAAATTCCTGCTATCCCTAGCACTTCAAACCCTCTACAATGTCTACATCCTTGCCAAATCTCTATCATCCCCACTTTCATTTCCATATCTTCAAATTGTGGTCCTCTTTTACTTCCTTATTCTCTCCTCAAACTTACAGATAGGACAGAAGACAACGCTTGTTTCTTTCAAGAGCTGCGTGTCGAATCTGGATTGCTGGGTACAAGTGTTGTTCACCATCCATTGCAGCATTCCTAAATATTAAAAAGTCAGAATAAATTAATTCAGCAAATAATTCATCTGATGAATACTTTTTACCTGTTGATCTGGTCTGCAGAGGTCACTCTAAAATTTCTCATGCACTGATAATTGAAAACAACTGCACTGTTGATTGAGACAAGATTTTGTGAACTTGCCACGCTAAAGAAAAATCAGTCTAAATGCTGGTCTCAAAAGCTGCTATTAGTAAACAATTGGCACTTTCAGGCCAGTGGGGTTCCATGAATTGTAAAATCACAGGCAAATTCTTCTCAGTACCTGTACATTTTTAACTATGATTGACTCCACTTCACAATACAGGAGTGCACAACTGCAGAAAATTTGCCTCTTTTGTTAAAAAATCCTCAATTTAAACACAAAACAAACCTTGAAACTAAGAAATGAATGCAATTAATGCAGTAAATTATGACACAAGTCACAAGATAGTCATTAAAATACAGGCAGCTAACAGAAACTGATTGGAAATGAAAAACTTACACGTCTGCCTGATTCTGTTCAAACAATGCTCTCATTTCATCAAGTACTTGCCTCACAACATCTTCCTAACAACCAAGAAGCAGGCTTTATTTATTAGACTTTAAAAATTCAAGCAAATGAAATTAAAGCCCACAATATTAAATGTAGTGGAAAAACTAACTTGTGAAATAAATGACAAGTCATGCAATGCATGATTGGCCTCATATCCATGACCATGACTCAGTGATTAGTCCATTGCCAGTGGCAAATGTACCTCCTCTAAGCTCTATTCTTGGACATTGTAACTTTACTTTTACTTACCCTGGTGTAATATGCAATAAATTCATAGCATCTCTACATTAAATACTCAGAAACAGACATGACTAAAAAATCTCGTCCTGCAATTACATCCCCTGTAAGCTGCATCCATTTCTTCCTGGATTCCCTCTGGCTTTCAAATGGATTCACCTTGGAATTCAGCATGCATATCTGCCTGTACTCTTAACACTTTTCTTTTTCGAGGGGTTCTTCACACTGGGAGTGCCTCTGATAAGGTTGTAGCATGAGAGGCGCTTTACAAGTCCGTAAATAGAATAGAATTGACTTGTATAGCAGCAATCATTGACTGATCATGTCTTAAGCATTATAATATTAGTGCAATAATAGAAGCAATGGATGATTACTATAATTTTTATAATGAAACACAGCTTGAGCAAATTGTTACAACTCATTACATACATGATTTTTCAATACATCAGTCCATTACAAAACTCTATATCATCACTCCTTCTCAGATACATCAAACATCTAGGTAAATCATCTGACCCAATCTGAGCTTTCCCTCCTCTTCCTCTCTTTCCAGACTAAAAACCAACCTTTTTAACAATTACCATTACTATATTCCAATTCCACTCCTAACATATTTACAACCACTGCTGATACCACAATCTCTTCCCTTATCAACACGGTCTCCCTTGGATTGACTATAACTACAAACACTCTTGTTTACACTGTTCTACGTTTTAGCTATTAAACCTCACTATTTTCACTCTTTGCACACTTCCAAGACTTTTCACTACTCAACCAGATCCTTTGACTGTGACGGGAATTTGTCAAGCACACATGCACTTAGTTTAGCAGCAACCATCGACTGATGCTATGGCCATTATTACAGTGGCGCTATAGAAGTTATAATTACGTTACCCCGGAAAATGACTAGGCAGAAGGAAAGACCGAATAACTTGCCCTTGCGGATCTGGTTTGATTAAGCGCAGGCGAATACATTGGTCCCTTGATACAGGGAACTACAAGATATTCATAGAACATGATTACATAACATGATTACATAACACTAGACCGTATCAATAAGTGTCTGCCTTGCATACTCCGCTATTATCGCTCATCGCCCGACGGATTAATACTTACATTGTAAGTCGTTACATTTCCTCCCTTACTGCGATACAGCTCTTTTATGAGCTCTAACGCCTTTTCACCAAACATTTCAGTTCACGGCCTGCTTTTGTAAATTACAAACATAACAATAGCTATATTTTCATTTGCGCAAACAGAACCGAAACCAACTTCGCGCCAAAAACTAGACAACTGATAGGCAAGAGTCAAGAGACTCAAGACGGCAATAATACTTTCTATTGAAGCTTTCTTTGAGGATAATTTCCTCTAGTCAGACAATTGTGACTGTCACTTGGATTCAACAGCCAAGTATCGTAATCTCCAAACTTCTAAAGCGCCACTTTAAAGCCAAGCGCTGTGCGCTGATAGCCGTGCCAGTCCGAAGCCTTGATGGAGGCGTTAATGATCTTTGTTATCAAGTGTCGTTAAACGTTTAAACCGGTTAACTTACTAATATTTCCGACACTCACGACGCCAGTAAACTTACGCACTCCGATACTACATGTGTGCCAAGATGTCTTTAAACTTGACCCGTTCGGTGCTGAAGTTGACACCGTTGTACATACGAATAAAGAACTGTTCAAAATATTTGAATGGCCTGTTAAATTGTGGATCCAATGCTCGATGTTTTGACGTAAACTTACAATAATTTAATTTAATTTAACGTTTTAGCTAATGGTTATAAAAGCTGCAACCATACTTTACATTTCACTTGAAGGAGCCATTGATTGATGTCCTGTGCATTATGATCATGGTGCTACAGAAGCCATTAGATTAAATTTAAATTACGAAAAATACTTAAGTTTTATTGGATCTATGGGTTAAATAAGAATTAAGTACAAAACTCATTCTGGCAACAGAATGAATAGATAGAATACAGTCAATGATAATACAGTAGAATATATAAAAATCAAAACGTGTTTTATGACGTGTATTAAACCACCAATTCTTTCATTTCTCTTCCTTGAAACATTGGCTGCACAACAGAAAGCTTTATTGAGGAATTTATTGTAAAAAAATACTGTAAGAAAATTGCACTGTCTGCAAGGTACACCACACACTAAAATATGTTAACAGGCATTTACAAATATGTAAAATCATACCCACAACATAAATTATACAGTGTAACTGGTATGGTGGCAATGGTGTCTGGAAATGCACTGCATAATGGCAACCTCACAAAAAACAAAGTCTCCTATTTTTACAGCTACTTAACATGGAAAATGCAAAGCATATAAAGCATTTCTGCAAGTTCATGTGACAACCTTTTGTTATAGAAGATTTCTGTATGCTATTGAATATGGAAAGCATATTATACAAAAGCAGAATCAACAAAAACCATGGACAACTTGCATAACCAAACACAACACTGAACACGAATACAATAACAAGATGTCACTGAAATATGGAAATCTGTCCTAAAGTTAAAATTTCTGTCAACAAATTTCCGCTTGTTTCGCCCTACAACAGCAAAATCATTTCAGAAGTGTCTAGACTTGGCACAAAATGAGGCCACTTCTGAAGCACATAGTGTTGTACGAAAAGATCAATTACTAAAAGTAGCTTTAAACAAACAATTTATGAATGGCTAATTCCTCACAAGCATGTTTAAAATGCATCACATTACATCTGTCCGGCAAGTTCAAAGCATTCCATGTTACAGATTTAACTGCGAGTTCAGACTGTGACTAGTACTGACTGACATCTCTCGACACCTTCTAGTCATCAGAATAACATCTCCACTCCACTAAGGAAGCAAAGATGCTACTCGCTGCCCCATTTATGCACCTAATTAAGAAATCCTCCAACCTCGTGTACACAGTACAGCGCCAGTTTGTCCAATCCAGTTGTCATAGTATAGTTCATGTCCACCTTTAGTACGTAATTTCACTTCAGCTTGAAAAATAAAACCGCATTGTAGAAAATCTTGGATTACATTGTTGCAACAATTCTGAACACTTTCACTTCAGTGAACTGGAACTGAATAAGCATTACTTTTGATAACACATCTTGAACAGGTTCTCTCTGTTTTACCTAAATATTATGGACTAGATTGCATTGCCTTCTAATCAAAGGACTATTAATAAAGTTCCATGCTTACTTAATGAATGTTTCCGTGATTATTTGCCAAACGGGGGACCTAATCAGTGGACTAGTGACTGACTATTGACCAACAGATCTGACTGAATAGCTGTAGTGTTACCCAGGCAAATCCAAGATCGACTCCTTGGCTGACTTACTAAAATTAATCTAATGACTACAATTCAAAACAAAGTATAAATATAAAAATGGTTGATTACTAAATAAACGAAACACATCCGGTTTGAAAGACAGCTTGGCCGTCATGCACTCTATAAAAACTCAGGGAGATATTTTTGTGAAATCTTCTGTGAAGTTTTTAACAACGTTTGGAAGATGAACAACTGGTTCTGCTTCAGCCGAGCAGTGCACGAACCACACTGCAACAAAACAGCAAAAGCTTTGATTAATTTAATAAAATATGCATGCTAAAAAAAGTAAAATCACCGAAGTGTTAAAATTTAAAGCCCATACAGTCATGTTCTATGAGCCCGAAGGAACCACATTGTGCCAGTACCAACGGTGGACACTTGTGGCACACTTTAGGCAACAGGCAGACCCAACGAACATGGCTTTGAGGGTGTAGTTCATCTGTAAGATGTGACATAGCAGTCATATTGCTAAAAAAGCTGAAATTTTGTTTTTACAGAACTCAAGCCATGTGCAATACACTGAGAATATTCTTTTGAAATGTTTTTGAAACTGCCAAGCCAGGGTCCAGTGGCCCTAGTAATTGACAATAGATTTACTGCAGAACAAGATTTGGGTTAAACTTAGTCATCCAGGTCAAGTATTCAAGGGAACTGGTTGCTGTCCAATCTTTGAAAATTTCTCAATGTTTTGAAAGATTTTCCAAATCATAGACCTGCCAATGAGACAGTTCTAAAGAAATACTGGATCTGAAGTTTACAGCTCTTCTCCGTAAGTTTACAGCTCTTCTCACAAGTTCCACACTAAATGAATCATTTAAAATTGTTACGAGCATGCTGCAGTGATTTGACTTGTTTGTTAAATTACCTGTACAGATAAGCAAAGAAGAGACCGAGGTGGTATCCAAGCTTCACTAGACATTCTTTGATTGATGCCTTTACCTGGCGGTGATTATAAATCTCAACTGGGTCGTAGGCTCCAATGTTACCAGATGGTATCGAGAAATACCTGCACATATTCCAGTGAATAAGATTAGTTTTGCCTGTTGAATGAAAGACTAGGTTATTCAATGGATGTTATGTAGTACATATTGCTACCACAACGATCATCAGAACTACCACCACCATTATTCCTGTCCAAGAGCTTAAAGCTCAAAGACACTGACTGACAGCACATTTAATCATTTTACACCATGCCACTCACGAGCTCCTAGAGGCAAGTTGTTGACATTTGTTGGCACTCGTCTTCTATGTTGTAAATCATTAATTGTTAACTTAACTATTGAGAACAAAGGCTTAGAAAAGCATTTTTAGATATATTAAAATAAATTTTAATCTCCAATTCTAACAAAAAGGTTATCTCACTCTGTGAAACAAAATTTACCAGGTTAAGGACTCATTCTGTAACACCGAGTTTGCACATATAAGCCTCTACAATAAGGACCATAATAATAATAATAATATTCTTTATTGAAACAATCCGGTTGACACACGCAATCGGTTACAGTGTACAGTTATGCAATTGAAACAATTCACAAGAACACAAATGACAGAAGACATAAATCTTAACTACTAACAGAACAGACAGCCTGCAATAAACGGCGCTAATAGCAGCCTACAAAGCACTCTTGCCCACAAAGGCTTAGGACCATGTGCAGATCCTTTATGCCTGAATGCTGAATGCCACCAGCCAGCTAGTGGCTTATGTCTGATGCCTGGTTACTAGTTTTCTGCTTTATATTATTGGCAAGGTATTGCTCTTTAGCCATCAGACAGGGTTTCATACAGATATTTATAAGTTCAATAAATAAGTACTTCAAAACAACACAGCCATTCTCTGAACATGCAGGACTAGAACTGGAGAAGTATAAACAACTGATATATCACCTGTAGATGAGCCAACATGCAAGAGGAAGGTTGAGCAGAAACAGAACCCAGTGCCAAGAGATGAGCAGTACAGCTGTCTGTAGCGCGTGTCCTACGACCTCAGGCAACACCCACTGAAATTATGAAGAAAACAACAACCATGAAACAAATAAACACATTTAATTACAACAGACTGCAAAGAATCGAATACTTATTAGCTGCACACAAATTTTTTATAATATCTTAATTACTCAAATTTTGAGTATCAGTAAAAAATCAGTTTAAAATTATCAAGATCACAGGAGCAATATGAATCATACAAAGTAAACAGTAAACAATGAACTCTACCAAATTTATACAAATGTAATTAGAATCTTAAAAGTATTACTATAAACAAAGAGAAGGTACAACAGAGAGTAGCAAATCATAATATAACGAGGAAATAAGACTAGCTAAATATTTTAAGCAAAGTTTCCACAGAAGCCAGAAACACACACAGAAAACAAATACAAGCTTACTCGATTCAAACGAGCGCAGCAGGTGGTCGCATTGATGTAGTCACATTCTAGGTCAGACAAGGTAATGATCTGAAATTCTTTTGTTAAAGGTTGATACCAACATTGTTCCCAGTCAAATGCACTTGAATTTTAACTAGTTAAAATAAAACAGGTGATAAAAGATGACAATGACGATTATGACATCAGTGATGATGACCACGGATGATAAAAAAATGAAGTTGGTAACACTAGCCATGACAATAACTGGAAGTTCATTCAGCACCTAACATGCTACTTCATGGAACCCAACTTACACACTGATGCTAGGAAAATCATTGGTAGGATAGCATGGGTTCAGATCCAAGCCAAATCTAAAGGGTCAGGTAGGCAGACCAGCAGAAGACCACGATTATTTACAAAAGTTTAATGCATACAAATTCACACAGAAATGTGAATCTGAAATCAGATGGTTAATGTTTTAAGTTCTATCTATGAATAAGTTAACAACAGGTTAAGTTAACCTGTTGTTAACTTATTCATAGATCTGTTTAACGAGAAAATAAACAGTTCGCATATTGTTGCTTTTAGTTTTCAGTAGAAGCCATAATGAACCCTTACCAACTGGCCCATAAGTGAATAGCATATTGTCGCCATTAAAGTCAACTGCGCTTGCAAACTGTGATCATATTTATCGGATGTAATTAAGATAACTTCAAAGATTCTTTAAAATTGTGCTCTATTATGTAATTTCAAATCAATCGATACAGACACAGATTTGTCCCTGCGCCGAATTACCGTGCGATGAATTGTCGGTTCAATCGCCGATAGGTTAGCACGCTCTGAGTGCACGGATTCTAACCTCGCCCGAGGCAGTCACTGTGTGGAGACCTTGAGCAAGTCCTTCACTCAAAATTGATTAGCGCCATTGATGTCCTATCGCATGGTCATGTGCACTTGTGAATTTTGGAAGGAATGCCAAAATACAACTATAATTATATACTATCGTATAAATTAAGATGCAGCAAACTGACAACAACCACTTAAAAGTATACGAAATACACGGTGAGGAAGAGAAGACTCATTCCATCGATCAGTGAAAACATGAAAATCCAAACATCTTCCATTTTCCAGACCAAAGATTATTCCTTTTAAAATCTTTGCTTCTCACCATCAAAGTTACTAAATTTCAAAAATCCTCCTTCTTATCGCTCATCACGAAACCGGATGTTTATAAATCTTAAAAACTTCT
Source organism: Aporrectodea caliginosa (assembly GCA_020284085.1). NCBI lineage: Eukaryota > Metazoa > Annelida > Clitellata > Crassiclitellata > Lumbricidae > Aporrectodea > Aporrectodea caliginosa. The sequence goes on from JACEVL010000954.1 coordinate 239,939, forward strand.
ACATATAAATTCCATTAATACAATAGTGTAGACCCGTTATTTCAAGTAAATCTCGCGTCATTAATTTACGTCATTAATTTACGCGACTTGCACAGCAAATTATGCAAAAAAATATGTTCTTTGTGAACTACGGAAAAGCTTAGCAATTGCTAGAAGTAGAGACGATAATTGTTGTTTGTCCTATATGCAATTACGAAGATAATTTTCGCCTCAATCGATGACATATGAGTTTTCTCTTGAGCCTAGATCGATGCTGTCCATGCAGATTGCTTGGCTTTCGAGTGGCGCATTAGAAGTTTGGAGATTATGATTACGAGACACGAACGCATGAAGCGTTAAGCTGCATGAATTTGCGCAGGAAACAGGCATAGCCTAGAAATCCAGTCTTTGCTCTATTCATAAATTACGTAGACTCCATATAATACTGCCCGCGCCCGCCATAAACATAATTGCGACGTCAACAATCAGCGGCTTGCTATTATCTAGCAAGTTCGTTCAGCAGACGGACAAAATAATGATTCAAGTGATGGCGATTCGATAGCAGTCACAAACAGGCTGCGATTTATCAATATAATATCAAGCGAATGCGTCTCTTTCCATCGTCGGTGGAATGATATACACCTCCCATAATGCATCTGGTTTCCGTTGTAGAATCCATCCTCAGGATAGACCTAAGCTATTGGTTGTTTCTGCGGCGCTGCCGTTTAAATGGACCCGTGCTCAATCGTCAGTCTGTAGATCTGCGTGAAATGGAAGAATAATTATAGGCCTATAAAACTGGAGTATAACCCGCGCTTCCATCAGGGAGTGGTAATAACACCGATTGCGTTCCAAGGACTAAGCGGATATCGGGCTGATTATAGGTCGACGACTTTCAGAAGTTTTGCACTTGGCACAATAATTATGCACCGTATACACCGCCAGATGAGTCGCTGGCGCTCTGTGGCACATTCAAGCTATATGAACCGTCCCTATATTATACATACATGTAGGCTATATTATTATTAGGCCATTATTGTTATATAGAGAGGCGGGCATTGATTGTGTGCGTGTGTAGAGATCTATGTATATATATATATATATATATATATATATATATATATATATATAAATTGTGCGTGTGTGTGTGTGTGTGTGTGTGTGTGTGTGTGTGTGTGTGTGTGTGTGTGTGTGTGTGTGTGTGTGTTATCGTTGTTCTGGACCGATGTGTGTTAACTGTGTATATCCTTTAGAGGTTGATACTATTATTGACCTATAAAATGTAGAGCTATAACTGTATACACACACCCACCCACTCACACACGCACACACACGCACACACACACACACACGCACACACACACACACGCACACACACACGCACACACACACGCACACACACACACACACATACACATACACACACACACACACACACACCAATGACACCATCCCGACCACCGCAATCATCGCCGCAATGACCGCATCGCCAACGACTTCCACTATAGGCTATACCACAGAGGCAGTGTGATTCTCCTTACAGATTTTATTTTAGTTATAGTTACAGTTACAGTTATAGTTAATAGTTTCTATTTTAGTTATAATTACAGTTATAGTTAGTAGTATTTTTTCGTTATAGTTAATAGTTACCATGGCACTTTATTTAAGTTACTACTTATTTGCGCTATTCAAACTGGGCCGCAATCGCTATAGCAAGGTTTACAAAATAGCTAAATTTAATCAACTGCGCCACTACTACGCCTACTGGGTTAATTCACAATACAAAATCCAGGGCGAACATAGGCTAGGCCTATTAGTAGCGCATTTTCACGTCCTTGTGTTTGTCGATATTGCACTTTTTATTTTTTGTATTAACGAAGCTAATGATTAATTTTCGTTAGTGTTATTTTCGTTATAGTTATAGTTACATGTATAGTCAATGATATTTTTTAGTTTAATATAGGCCTAGTTATAGTTATCGTTAACGAAATCATTTTATTTTCGTTAACGAACATTTTCGTTACCGTTATCGTTAACGAGAATCACACTGCCACCAGGCACCAGGTTACATAATTAATGCCCTCGGGTTCTGACCTGACCCCGAAACCGACCAAAAAGCTTGGCACCTTCCCGTGACCTTCGGACATAGGTTCTTATATAGCGCCGGACCCCGTCGGTATCTATGCTTAAGGTAGCCTATAGCCTCTCTGACACGGCTTTATTTGGCGCCGCGATATTTCGGAGACTTTCATTACATTACACTTGGTCTCTGTAGAGACACTCAGTTCAGCGGATAATCTCAAGGCATACTGTAGTCCACGTATTAATTTACATCCTTTATAGCATGCACGGGCAACTTTTTTTAACAGTGTCGGGCTAAGATTTTAAAGACAGCCCAGGGGAGCCGTAGGCCTATGCCAATCGCGGGGCAAATTTTAACTATTTTGTCTATGGACAAAATAGTGACGTAATAATGATGGCAGGTCATTATTTTTGTCTATGTACTTCGTATTGTGACGACTTCTCTTTGTTATACAAACACTATTATTACGTCACTATTTTGTCTATGGACAAAATAGTGACGTAATATGATGATGCCATGTTTTTATTTTTGTCTATGTACTTCGTATTGTGACGACTTCTCTTTGTTATACAAACACTATTATTACGTCACTATTTTGTTTATGGACAAAATAGTGACGTAATAATAATGCCAGGTAATGGATTTGTATTCTATGTATAGGCCTACTTCGTATTGTGACGACTTCTCTTTGTTATACAGTTTTGTTGCGTCACGTAGGCTATACTTTGTTTATGGACAAGTTGCTGCTACGATAATAGCTTTGTATTATTATTATTGACTTCGTATTATTATTATGACGACATCTCCTTGGTTTAAGACGCTATAGTAACGGCATTAGCTATGTTTAGTAACGCGTTGTTGTTAGGATAATGGCCATTCCGTATTGTGACGACATCTGTTTGTTCTACAAACAGGCCCGCCGAGAGGGGGGCAGGGGTGGGGGCAAAACCCAGGGGCCCGGCGACTTTTAGGGGCCCGGGCTGGGCCCAGCAATCAATTTATGAAAAATATTATAATCAGTTATACAAAGTTTATGATTTATGCCTTTTAAAATATAATATTACAGACACTTAACTACAATAGTTGCATATATAAATATAATGTTGAAGGGTTGTACCCGCACTATTATCATTTCAGTTAGTTTAAAAAAATTCTCATAAAGTCTAAGGATAGTTAGGGGCCCGTGACTGCTCTGCCTAGGGCCCGGAATTTCTATCGGTAGCCCTGTCTACAAACACTATTGTTACGTCATTAGCTTTTTCAAGAATATGTCGCTGTTGTGACGACATCTTTTTGTTCTACAAATACTATTGTTACTTCATTAGCTTTTTCAAGAATATGTCGCTGTTGTGACGACATCTTTTTGTTCTACAAATACTATTGTTACTTCATTAGCTTTTTCAAGAATATGTCGCTGTTGTGACGACATCTTTTTGTTCTACAAATACTATTGTTGCGTCATTAGTTTTTTCAAGAATATGTCGCTGTTGTGACGACATCTTTTCGTTCTACAAATAGGCCTACTATTGTTACGTCATTAGCTTTTTCAAGAATATGTCGCTGTTGTGACGACATCTTTTTGTTCTACAAACACTATTGTTGCGTCATTAGCTTTTTCAAGAATATGTCGCTGTTAGGATGATAGCTTTATTACATGGACTTCTTATTATGACGACATATCTTTGTTGTATAAAAAAATACATAAAACGGATAAAAAGTTCCCAAGCATAGAACGAGAATACGAAAATTACTAATATTAAGATTTGTAAATATTTACGAATATTGACGAATATTTAAACTGGCCAACGAATATTAAAGTTTTTAAAATTTCGTTTAATTCTTAATTCTTCAAAATCCGATATAAATTGTACAAAATTCAGTGCCAAAAACTAAGCATTAGAACAAGAACAGTTACATGTTACTCATCTTATACCAGTAGCCTAACTTCACTTAGTTTATTGCTCAAAGTCTCAAAGATCATGTGGCATTCACATTCAAGAGTGAAATAGTTGATCTTCGCCCTCAAAAAAGAAACAGTGACGTAATCAACGAATACTTACGAATATTTACGAATATTAAAAATGCCCCAATATTCACGAATTTTACGAAAAATAAATCCTCAAGTCACGAATTCTCGATCTATGTTCCCAAGTGCCAGTAGGCCTACAATGCTAATATAAAAGACATGTCAAAGCCTCAAAGGCCGGTTCAAATGTCCCCAGGGGTGCGGCCCGCGGGCCGTATGTTTCCCACCCTGCTTTATAGAATGCATGCGTGTGGTACACAGTCAGGCCTCATGCAAGATCAGTTAGCAAACATATAGCCTAGGCCTAGACACATAACATTAGGCCGGTGCCTGTAATTATTCGACGCTTCCAAGTTTTTTGTATAGATATGAGAACAGTCATCTTAATTACCCTGGAATCCCCTAATAGGCCATAAACCCCTCATTAATAACGGGTCTATCTGATAATAATTAGGCCTGCTATTATTTGTATGCGTTTTGTGTCACTGCTATAGACACATACGTACACGTCAAGTGCAGGTTAATCGTGCTTATTGTGACCTGCGGTAGGCCTACGTAGATGTGAAAATTCCGTTACAGATCTGCCATAATGAGCAAATTACTATAGGGACTGCGTTGGTGGTTTGGGTACAAATCGAATGACAATAACAACCACTAATGACATCTACGTCAATTTTTGTCAAATGCCACCGAAGAAATAAGGTATAGGATCGAGCATTTACTCTGGATCACGTGACAATGTTTACGTAAGTCAAAACAAATGTAAAAATGCCGTCAACATATTTCACAGTTGATTTAGATATTTAAAAAAGGACTACAGCATTAGTAGGCCTAATCGTCAAAATATTAATGTTTTTACTCATTTGTTAACAATATTGCTTCCAACAACAGCCGAATGAGCCGATGTTTTGACTTACACAAACGTTGGCGGGCAGATATCACAAAGATATCACGTGACTTGTGAATGCTCCTATGCCGCAACGACCTAATAATTATATATATAGGCCTATGTGTATGCTAGACAGTTTGGTTCCAGTGGAGCGACCCGCAAGGGCTTCGTCTTATTGTCAGTGCATTAATCCGCTAGACAGCGCTGATCTGATAATGCATTGGGCACTGACATTATATTATGACTTAAGGCAGTGCTGTCCAACCTGCGGCCCGCGGACTGATTCTAAGTGGCCCGCCAGAGTTGGCTAAAGTTTTGCAATTTTTTTAAAAATGAAGTAAAAGACAAAGTCACTGGCCTACTTTCATAGCTATTCATTCGTAACTTAATTAGCTAATCATTGACAATGTGAACACAAAATCAAGTTCCTATGAAGCATTAAACTTTGTTAAAGTTTTAAAACAAAATCAAATATCAATTGATTTCTAGAAGTCACACGTGTCTTCTGCTGAATTTCCACACATAATTATGAACATGTAAAAAAGTGTTGACAATGTTTGGAAGCACTTGTAAACGTCTGTGAAGTTGGATTTTCTGCTATGACAAACATGAAGTAAACAAACCTAAGTTCTCTGACTGAGAACATTTAGAGAATCTAATGAGGGCAGCAGTTACTGAATACCAACCGCATACAAAACAAATTGCAAGCACAATAATTCCAGTGCGTGAACATTTTTTATTGATATAGCCTACCTTTGGCGCTGAACTATTGTATAGCATGCCATAAAAAGGCATACATACAACATTCATTATTATTATTTCATAATAAATTTTACTAAATTTAATAATTTTCAATCAATTGTAATCGTGAGTTTACTGGTGCGGCCCTCGGCAGCGACAAAACTTCTTCGGTGGCCCGCGGTGTCAAAAAGGTTGGACAGCACTGACTTAAGGTCTGTGTGAACGACTTCTGAAGTGTATAAATTTATGGCGTGTGTATAGTGGCAAGTAACCGGTGAAAGATTCACACGGACAAAACATTGTTGGCGCTGAAGACTCAACGGTCTACCGATAAAACAAAAAACCGGAAGTAGAAATGTAGCCCAACATGCATCCACTTCAGCGTCTATTCAGGACGACATTCCCTACTGGCAATAGTTTAAATGCAGCAAAAATGCAGGTACTTATTGCGCCATTTTATTTGTTATTACTTATATGTATATGATTATGATTATTACCCATATGTAGGCCCAATAGAATCTATGCAATATCTTATTGCTCAATTTTGTAATTGCCCATTAGGCCTCTGTGTGGGTGTGCGTGCGTGTGCGTGCGTGCGTGCGTGTGTGTGTGTGTGTGTGTGTGTGTGTGTGTACGTACGTACGTACGTACGTATACAGCTTCCCATAGTAAATCAAGCAGAAATTACGGATAAGAAAATAAAAAAATCAAGACCGCCAGCTCCCTTCCTGCCTAAGATCCGATCATCTCTCCGTCCCTACGGTTTTTAGCCTTACTCCCGCATTGACCAACGTCAATAGGCCTATCGAGCAGTACTTGAATATATATATATATATATATATATATATATATATATATATAGACTATATATAATATGAAATATGTCACAGTATAATCCTACTTAAAGTAGACCTACAATCATCCTAAATTTAAAGAAAAACAGCTATATACAGACAAGCAGACAGGCAGACAGACAGACACAAAGTGTTTCAGTAAGCAATAAAGGAATAGAAGGGCTCATCTAATGAATGCTTCATTATATGTAGCCCTATACATTGTGATCGCATGCGTGCAGCCTGCAGCGCATGCAGTCGTATGCACAAGACCGGTGTTGGATGGAAGCATTTAGGTCGAACGCTTTTAGGATTGTCGAATTCAGAAACGGATTTTCAAAAGGTTCATCAAGAGTTCAAGATCATCAAGACAGTATATGCTGGAGTTACACATTTCTTTCGATATGATACCGAAGTACATCATATTATAGGTTCGCAGTGAAAACTCACGTTTTACCAGTTTTCAACATTTATGCGGAAAGGTCGCATACTGGAATGTAGCAGGGGTTAGCGAATCTAGAGTAGGCCTATACGTGCTAATGGTGCGAAGTCACAGAGCGTTTGACGAAAGTTAACTGGATTTATTTATATACTGATAGACGCTCAGAACCAACGCAACTTACGCTCTACTTAAACACGTTGTGTAACATAAATAATTATTTATTCCAATCCGTATCACATTAAGCTGTCGAATGCGTCCTAAGCAGTTACCGTCTCAAACGACGTAGGCTGTTCTTCGAATTCTTAGATGCAGTCACCAGAACAGATCCGGACGAGTTTTGTCACGTCTTCAGTTGACCTGATTGTGTACTGTGTAAGATCAATTTTATAGAATTTTCCGGATAAAGCAGAAGTATGCCGATCTTCAGAAAGTCTCAAGTGTCCGACAGTTTAGGTGAAATCAGCAGAACGCTACTGCAGCAATGCCGCCCGATTCTGTTGAAAGACCTCGATCCGAAGAAGATCCTTGACTGCCTGATGTCTACCGGGGAAGAAGGGTTCAAGGCCGAGGTCCATGAGCAGATCCTCGCTGCTGCGACGCGTGAAGAGCGGGTGTCCCTGTTGCTGGAACGCCTGGAAAGCCGGAACGAGACGACGTTCGGGTTGTTCATGGAGGCCCTGCGAACGCGCTATCGACATCTCCACTTCCTGATGGAGGAGATGCTGGCCCGACTGTTGGAGAGCGCGGAAAACGGCGGCGACCAGCAGACGGCCAGTTACGACGAGGACGAGCGAAGGCGTGTCACCGGGATACAGGTGCGAAAGACCATTCGCACCTGCATGAAGCGCATGGCGGAAGAGACCGAAGTGGGACAGGTGGACTATGAGACGGAGGAAGACCCGGCAGAAAGCGACCTACCGGGAGAAGAAGACGTTGCCGATGAATACCTGAGCTGCTATTCGCTGACGCTGTGCGGAGGCTGTCATCCTCCTTGGATCAAGCACGCCGCAGGTCCACCCCAGTCTCCCGCACCTGTCGCATCTTGGACCGCCGCTATGGTCAAGGACTATCTATTCCAAAGGGTGGAGCGTGACAGCATCCCCAGGTGGGCGAAGACCCCGGCCGTTGGATGTCCAGTCTATGTAATGGACAGCGAAATATGCAACGGTACGACCGCCTCTTCGACGAACCTGTACAACCGCGGAAGGAAGCGCTCGACAGAGAGCAACACTCATGTCAAGCTGACCTCTCCGACGAGGTCAGCACCACAGAAGGCACTTAACAGACCCATCTGTCCCGAAACAGCCGCTCTACACAGCTCTCCATTTGCGCCGAAAACACCCAACAACCTGCGCATTGCTCAGGAACAGCTGCAGCAACCACCGCCTCCGATCCCACCAAAGCCCGGAAATCTATCGTCGCTTCGAAACAACAACCCGCCTATCTTCCGTAGCAAGTCTTCTGGAGCAACGATCGAACAGTCTTTCAGCCCTCTCGGAAGAAATTCCACAAGAGTATACAGTGTTTCGCAGTGTGGTGACCCACCAGAACTTCCCGCCAGGGTGGTTCCACCGTTATCCGCCAGACCCCCGGTCTCAGACGCAACCAGTTTCCCGGAAATGGTGAGCTGCTGTAGAGGAGGAGCCTGTGAGAGAAGGGTTTCCCGCAGCCTCCAGGCTTCGCTTTCCCTGCCGCAGAAACTCTCTGATAAGAAAATCGACGACGATGATTCTTTGAATTACAACGTCAGCGTCTGTAGCAGTGAGGAAAGTGTTACGAAATGGGATGGGGATGCAAGCCCCAGAGAACGGAAGGGAAGCCATGAAGAGAGGGAAAGCGGCTACGAACTCGTGGCTCCGCCTCTGCTAAGGTGTGACACAGAGAACGATTCCAGTATACAGAGCAGTACAGACAACCGAGTCAACGGAGGCTGTCAAACTCAACCACGTCAAAATTCCTCCGACGAAATCACCGAAGCGGAACGTTCACGCATCGTTCGGCTGTCTAAAGATAGCAACCGAACGAAGTGTTCATCTATGACTTCACCCGGAATTAGCCAGGACGAAGGACGAAGGCGCGCTGCACTTCTTCCGGACAAGGCGCTTCCAGGCGGCGCTAAGAGACAGACGCTCGATGACCTAGTCAGGATCGACCAACAATTCCTTCACAAGCGACTGAGTTTCGAAGAGGCGTTGGCAGAAAACAGCTTCTACGAGGATATCGAGCTGTTCCAAGACGGCATGAGCTCCGCCCCGACGGAAACCAATTTCTATCTCGACCCTCAGTCTACCTCCAGGCACCACTACCTGTCGAAGAGTCTCAGCCTACCAAACTACCGCCCGATGACCGATCGCAGGCAGTCCCTCCTGACACGCGTTAACAGAAAGCTCCTTCTCAGAGGCACCATCCTTATCGTTGCCGACACAATCGAGCGCCAAATAAATGCCACCAACCAAGCACCCACCGACGACAGACCTTCGGACGAGAACGACTCGACGGCCTTTGAAGGAACTCTGCTGGCATATGACAGGGACGGCTGCGCCTACTACCTCAAGCCATCGCTCGTGAAGCGATACGAAGACCCAGCCGGAGAGAGCTGGTTCTACCCCGTCCGACTAACGGCCAAACAGGCGGCTCTCTTTCTGGCGAGGGAGAGACAGGACGGGTGCTTCATCGTCTACAAACCGTTCTCGGATGCTGCATCTCTGGATGCGGACCCTGTGTTCCTGCTGTCCGTCTGTCGTGGAGATGATGTACTGCACTACCGTGTGGTGGAGAACAGCGGTGGCGACCTGATGGTTGAAGGACACAATCGATCCTTCCTGTCCGTCGGCGATCTAGTGGACTACTTCAAGCGAAACAAGAGCCTCCTGGCGACAAGGCTCCGGCGTCCGCTGAGGGAGGCCCGCATGCCCATCACGCCCGGATATCACTACGACTCCAGACTTGAGATCGCCCGAAGCAAGCTCGTTCTGGACGGCAAGATCCTCGGCAAGGGACGACTCGGCGTCCTGTGTCTGGGGTCGTACATGCAGGACACCCGTGTCGTCGTCAAGGTCATGCTGAAGACCGACTCAGCGACGAACGACGAGGACGACTTCATCCAGGAGGCTCTGGTCCTTGCCGAACTGCGCCACGCCAACGTCATCCGACTCATCGGGGTCAGCTGCGCCGTGCGACCGTTCTACATCGTCACGGAATTCGTCCAGATGGGAAACCTCCAGAAGTGCCTCGCCACTTCAGTCGTTTCCGTCGACGACACCAGCCAAATCCTGGATGTCTGCAGCCAGGTCCTGATGGCTGCCGAGTACCTGGAGACCAGACGGTACGTCGTCCATCGTAACCTCTGCACTCAGTCATTCCTCGTCACCGACGACCGGGCCATCAAACTCGCCGGGTTCGACCGGGCCAGGCTCGTCTCGAAGGACGATGAGTACCGCGGCGAAAGGAGCGAGAAGGTCCTGGTCAAATGGGCGGCACCGGAAGTGCTCTTCGACCAGCGCTACAGCACCAGGTCGGACGTCTGGGCGCTCGGAGTCGTCTTCTGGGAGATATTCAGCGGCGGCGCCAGGCCCTACTACCTTCTGTCGGCAGAGCAGGCGGCGGTCTACGTGGCCGAGGGAGGCAGACTGGACCGACCGCACAAGATGCCCACAGACCTGTACACCTTGATAATGCAGTGTTGGAAGGAGCTGCCTCAGGAGCGACCGTCCGCTGCCGAACTACACGACGCTTTCAAAAGTCTCTACAGCGGCTACAACCTCATCCACAGCTGCAAAGACATTCTCGCCACTCCCGTGTCCACCACTCGCAGGTTTCCACCGCTTCCCAAACTCCGGCTCCAGTCCGCAGCCTCCCCCACGCCAACCACGTCGTCAGTGGCCCTCAGAATTCGAAGGGCGGCCAAGTCCCAGTCACCTGCCGTCCGAACAGCCGAGCTCCATCACTTCCAAACGCTGGAGCTACCGAAGGCGTCGAAGAGGCACGCCGCCTCCAGGTCGGCTGAGTCCGCGTCTAACTCTTCGCAGGAGCTGTCCGCTTCAGAATCGGCCGGAGGAGGTGGAGGAGGCTCCAACAGCCGAGGAAAGACCCTGCACAGCAGCTTTCGCTCATTCGTTAACACAATGACCAGAAAATAATCAACACCTCGACACTCCAAAACCCACTGACCAGACCGCCAAGGGTTTGTTATAACGGTACCAACGAGGTTATAAACCATTTACGGGTAGTTTACCCACAAGATTAATTCAAACTCATTTGCATAAGGCATCGTGAAAAGCAACACCAGTTCGACCTTTGGAGTCACGCAAATTGAAATTATTTATTTAGTGTGGTATTGAACACTTTCAACCCTCACTCTCTTCACCCATCTGCCACTTATAGGCCTAGGTCTTAAATTCAAGAGGAGGCAACTTCACAGACCATTGTTCAAAATCCTGGTCATTGGGGTCATTGGTCAATAGAATTTCCAGTATATAAAAAGCAAGAGACAACTGCCTCCTCATGCCTCAATGTAGCTACGCCTATGCGTGTATACATACGCAGTGGCGGCACTACACCAGGGCAAGCAAGGGCAAATGCCCTGGTAAAAAAGCCTTTGCCCTGGTCGTTGCCCTACCAGATTTTTGCCCTGCAGAGAATTTATTTGTGGCATAAATTGCCCCTGCACTGGTTACTTGTATGATAGCCCCGGTCATGCCCTGGTTAAAAAAATGTCTGGCGCCGCCACTGTACATACGCCACCCTCCCTGCCTACAGCGGCTCAGTCTTCACCACTAGTCCCCACCTTGCAAGTTACGGGAAGCTTATCAACAACCCGGAGCCACTTAAATATATAGTCAACACACCACTTCTACAGTATCGTCTCTACACTCTACAATGATGTGTAATATGCGAGGCATCAACCAATGGTGCACAACGTAGGCCTATCAAAGCTCAAGTCCACAGCATTCTTGGCAGGCTAGTATGACTTTAAAAAGACATGATATAATAATTTACTATACCAAATATCTGTTTACAGCTATAAATTACTTATTGGTGTCTTATTTTGTCATCGTCCTATAAAGCCAGAACCTTCTGGTAGTGCTCATTCCAAGCCTGGATAAAGGAGGCAACGTTAATCATCTTTGCTATGGCACAGCATGGTCAAACAGCCACTCACCAACATTCTGAACCTCCAGTTCGAATCTCCTACCGATCACCTTTTTTTATTTATATCACCTCAGTGTAAGCTCAAAAATTATGATTCGCAATATAGCCTACACATAAATTGTGACTTCATGTTCAAGTTACGTCGACATGTTATTTTGTCTGTTTTATTTAAAAACTGCATCTTTCCTCTATCAAACAGTCGCCCTTTAAATTCTTACCTTTGGTTGAAAGAAGTATAATTGTATAACAATTTCGAGTGTATACATACTTGTAGCAAATACAGATACGGGCTATTCAGATAGGTAAAGCATGCGTCGGTTCCAAGTCCGGGCTGCAGAGTCAATATAAAGGGTATGCACTCGCATTATGGTCTGGTAAAGCCCAGCACTGCAGTGCAGAAAAGTAGCAAGACTTACTTGCAATTAATTTCTTGCCTCGGCCATAACAACTAATTGCTTGAAGTGCTACCAAGTTCTTTTCCTTAAAACTTTAAACTTCTCTTTTTATGAATTTCTTAAGCAAATGCACAAGACAGAACAAAAGCCCAGATAAATCACCGTGAAATATAAATAAATCTAAACAAAACAAAATCTGGTTGATAGTCACACTTAGTACCTTTGTGAGGTTCCTAAAAGGTGACATCCAAATAGCCAGATACTAAAAACAAATTAAGAGAAGTCAATTATACCTAGCAAATCAATATCAAACATTCTTTGAATTGAGTCTGTTACAAAACTTGGTGAAGAATATTCGGATTTAAGTACAAAAGTATTTTATATATACTAATATATACTAATTTTATATAGTAATTCAAAATGTTAACTCATGTTTCAACTTCTCTGTTACTTTAATACCAGCAACTGGACTGCACACAATAACGAGCCAATGACCCTTACAAGCAAACAAGATGATGTTTTGATTTTACAAGTGGATTACTGTACGTAAGAAGTGGCTAGAGACGCCTTTCTAATATTCTGTCATCTTCAACCATCTGAGATTTTTCACAAACAGAAAATATCTTACAATGAAAATGACTTCTTGTGTGAGAAGAAACTAAAACTTCCCTGCACCTGAGCTGAAATTATATAATTAAATATGCTCCAATTATGAGCTGATGACTATCTGTATGGTTTCTGCATAAATTCAGGTTTACAAAAGACAAAACTCAAAAAATAATTTATCTGTTAAATAATCATAGATCTGAACAGCCGAAAGGAGTCACATGACAACCAAGCAATGTGCAGTATCCTAGCTTTGAACATCTCTTTCACACATAAAACTGCCATAATTTCCTAATCATACCGGGCTCCTACTGGGCGAGTATAATTTATGAAAAAATGTGACAGCATAATACAACAGCCGACATATAATAGCAGACATAAATCAATAAATGCTGTTTTACACAAAAGTCTCTACAATGATTATGAAATATAAGCCCACCATCAGTCAGCTGCAGAAATAGGTTAACAATTCACTTAGTAAATGCATAGCCAAAGTCCTCCACTAGAAACATGGCAATTTTCCATTCAGAGGTGGGGCAGAGCAGATAAATAACTCACGACTAACGAACTCACTCAGTTGCACATTTTAACCTTACAAACATTTGAAAGACAGTGCTGATAGGTTTTGCGTGTGTACATGCATACCATCTTTCCAAAGCTCACAAAACACTACATACATGGCTGTCTGACAGGTAATAAAGCCTGGGAAGTAAACGAAATTGATAACAGATCTAGAGCCTCGTAGACACAAAGTTTGGCTGCTCAGTGGAAAGTTGCTCAAATGCACTTGTAGATATGTGTGTGTGTGTATGTATGTGTGTGTGTGTGTGTGTGTGTGTGTGTGTGTGTGGTGTGTGTGTGTGTGTGTTAAATACAGCACATTTCGATTTTTGGGGTACCACACCCCCTACTCTGTGGACTGGAGGGTACCATATCTCCCACTTTTCACAACCACAAAACACAATGCACATTATTATTTTCTCATAGGAATGCCTTCATTAGAGCCCTCCAGAGCCCTCAAAACAATTACCAATCATCATCAGCCTTAATTGCCAATAATAATAATAATAATATCATAACATTTTTTATTATTCATGGTTTATAAATGGCACCATTATATTTAAAAATTGCAAAGGGAAAACGATTATTGGTACCCCGACTTTCTAAACCTAAGTTAAGCCCCTGGGCACAGTATGTTTGTACTTTACATAACAAATGTCCGTGATCGAGCCCTGAATCTACAAGCCCGACTGTCAAAATCCTTGATCCCAAGTCCAGTTCCGAGTCCCAGTAATTCATGTCCCAGTCTGAGAACCTCATCAAATTTAAGTTATGAGGCATGAATAAGAACATTTCGAGGCATTCATCATTTCTGCCAGAATCTCATAATAATGTGGTCTATAGTTAATGCTCTATGTTTCTTCTCTTTTTTCATTTTTGTATCGTTTAGTTGTTGTTCTGCCTCTGTGGAGTAATAAAGTGTTCATATGTATATATGACTTAGAAGTGGCTAACTAATTTAGTGGTTAACACGCTGCCTGTCAACACAGATGTTGGGAAGTTGAAGTCCCTGCCAGGACAGAAGAAATAGTCGTTCCAGACGTTCCATTTTACTAGCCTCCTCTAGAGAACTGTGCTTGAGACTTCCCCTCACCTCCCTCACCGTTTCAACTCTAAACACCATCCACCTTACGCATTTATGGGTTAGCCAATATGGATTGATTGATTGATAAAAGAGGTAATTGGATGAAATAGCATCATAATGCTCTAGGAATGCTACCAAAAATATACATTTTCAAACAATGTATAACGATTTATCAGGCTAAATTGGAGTAACAATTTCTACAATTTTTATCTGCCATCAGTGAAGGCCTGTGTAAACATATTGGCCTATTTTACCACTGATTTTATATTATTCACTATATATATCGATTAGATATATATATATATATACATACATGAACATACATATACGCATATATAAAGCACATGGTGCCATCGGTTGATGCCTTGTGCATTAGACACCGGCGCACTAGAAGTTGCTAATTACATTACATTACACCCTTCATGATATTCATATGTAGGCAACTTTGCAAGTCTGAGCTCCAAACCTTCAAGTCTGAGTTCTTAAAAGTTGGACTCAAGCTCAATGTATGTGTTACCCGCACTACTGTTGTGATCCTCATTCTCTTACGACACTCTGGTTTGGTGTGAACCTAGAATCTGATGGCAAAATAGGCAGGACACTTCTTTCAAGAGTTGCTTCGTATATGTAAAGCCATTTTAAGGCTCTATCACTCCACTGAAGTCTTGCATAGGCTACCAGATACTGTACGAAAGTTATTGAACAGGTCACGGGTGTCTGACCATATGGATGTCATGAAGTGAGGAAATAAGAGGATTTATCACTCAATCCATCAATCAATATTTGTTTATTGAAATAATCAAGCTGACACAGCTGCAACTTAATATATTTATAAATCAACTGCATCATCACAGAATTCAGAAATACAAAATACTACATTACATTACTACCTCGTTAACTACAATAACAGCACCATAGATGTCTCCTGATCAGTTAAGTTACAACTTTTACATACAGTCTCTGAGAGACAAATCCCAATACACTCTTCACACCAAAATGAAACCATAGCACTTCAGATTCCTAGCTGAGATAATCACATTTGCTTAAGTGATCTAAGCTTAACGCAAATGACCATAGAAAAACATTTTATACTGCATACATACACGTAGATAACCGACCTTAAAAATGTATAAAAATAAAGGTCAAAGTATACTTAGAAAATATTTCTCTCTCTTTCTTTTAATTAGTATACGTCCGAGAGGGATCGTATGTACCGTGGGGCATAAAAAACTAGAAAATTTGCTAAAAGGCACTAAAATAGCAAATCTATAAAACAGAATTTCACAAAAGAACAACAATTATTGATGAATATCATAAGCGAAGTACACCATTATTGTTATCATTATCGGAATTGCTTTTAAATTTATTAAGATTTGCAAATTGAGACTAATTTTTAAGATCTGCATGCACACAATACTTTCAGCTCATTAAATGCAGTGATATACAGGAAACACTTTCTCAAACCAATGCATTGCACCAAAAACACCAACTTTATGTTTACATATTTAATTATAAATAATAATTACCACAACTATTAACACATGCATATAACGCAAAGTCCCACTCTCTTGAATAAAGTCAAGATTCTGTTCCGTTCACTGGATCAAATATTGTCAACTTAACAATACCACGCTCAATATTGTTTTCTATAAAACAGCACCATTTAAAATTCGTTCCTTAGGAAACAAAATGCCAGGTTTATTTTGGTTCACATAAAAGGCAGTTAACCAGGGCAATCAAAAGGCTGCTCCTCAATTAAACTTTCATCTACGACATTTGTTATGAATTAAAACAGTTTATTTTCGACATTCGTGATTTACTTGAATTTCTACGTTTGGGCTCCTTAAAATCTTTCATTTGAAAAGACTGTGCATCATCCACAGCACAAATATACGAATGATCTAGAGCTGGATCTGAAAGAATCAACAATCATTATGTTTACTGAAGTTTTCTAATCAACAATAAACCATAGTGAAATAAATATAAATCCACATTTAACAAACGAAAGTCGTCTATTCTCAGCCAAAACCCAGCAGATGAAAGCAGGGCAGTTAAACAAAAGACATCAAGGAGCCATATCCACACTGCCCTTCACTCAAAGAAGAAATTGCCAAGAATCAAGACAAAATTGATGGAGTCAAGACCACAAAACCACGGCCAAGGTTTGACAGGTTCAATCTTCAGTTGAAAAATTTTGTTCAAGTCAAATTGATAAAGAGATCATTTGCAATTTAGTATTGTTAACACTAAACAATGCAATATGAATAAAATTAACTTACAACACAGATTTTTCACAATAAAAAAAATCCAGAAATACATACATGACGAAGTCTTATTTCTTGAATTTGCCACTTGTAAAACGGAAGTTGGTGTGGACTTCGGCTCAAGTGCTCCTTGATAAGAACTGACTCCAAGAATCTGTAATGCTTTTTGTTGTGGCACGTTTGGCTAAATTCAGAAAAATGCAGGCCTTAAACATTCAGCAAAATGACAGCAGCATTGTTTATGCCATTATTAAAATAACTACAGATAAGAATGAAAATGTAATGACAATCAACTTAAATTAATTGCTGTTCATTAATTTCAGCATTATAACTATTACACCATTACCCTTATAACCGCTACAATCGTCATAGCAAGAAACATTAGACTTGATCAACCAAAAACTTTGACTCTTGAGCCTCACACCATAATGGTGTTGGGATCTTGCATGTGGCTTTGAGCAGGGGCACCTGATTACTGTAGACAGGCCTATCTTGACACTGGACTATAAGAATTAGTCATCACAACTGTAAACAAAACTACAATTATGCAGTAAGAGTGGCAGTAACTATTACTTTTATGCATACTCCAACAGTTATGAACCATAACAACATAAACATTCCTTGCCTCTATTGATTGTTGTGTTTGAGCTGTTGAAGGTAGAACACAATCTGCACTGCCCTTCATTAGGGCTGGTCTTCGATGGCTTGAGACTTCTGGCGAGATGCTCACTCCAAGAGAGTTGTTTCGTGCTGACGATGATGATGGTATGAAACCTGTGTTGCTCGTGGATCTCACGCTTGACCTCATTGCGTCTTCAAGTAAATAACAAGGTTAACTGTAAGCAATCTGTTAAAGCTGGAATTTGTTTATGTTAGGTTATCCGTAAGTGATTCCTGTAGCAAACATTCAAAGTAACATAATTAACACATTCTGTCACTCAAAAAATTTACTTACTTACAGGCACTGCAGTAATGAAACAGAGATCTTATTCAGTGCGCATTATCCACAGTACATTATTATACAAACGCTTTGGTTCAAATTTATGGAACGCATTTTCTGCTCTGTTGTCTTTTTGATACTGAATCGAGATTTATTTGCCTCAGTTAGTTATCATCCCTCTGAATACCTGAACGGCCTCCTGGTGTTCATTGGACTGCAGATAGGCTGATGCTGGCACATTTCATTACTGAATTATAAAAATTATGAGATTATATTAGAATTTGAGCCTATCGTAAGCCTATCATCTCAAGTATCAGTTAATTATGCAGGTGCCAACATGTTGCAAACCACAATCCGCCTTTGCTTAGTTAACCATGCTGCAAAGAACCTATCACAGGCACTAGTTTACACACAAAACAACATCAGGTCACTTATGTAAATGTAATTGTCTTTTAAAACTTAAATTAAAACGGATAATATATGCAACAATAATATAACACGAGAAACTAGTAACCTACCATACTGCGCATACTTGTTCTGCATCAGTATGTCTTTGCTTGCAGAACGTTTCTTTCCCGACGACTGCTGGTTTGTGGTCACTAGGCTATCACTGTCTCGCACCACAGTCTCGTATCCACTGCTGTATTCGACTTGCATTTGAACATTAAAGCTCACAGTGCTGCTCACTTCACTTCCAAGTCCACTGCTTGCAGAGGCAGGTGGTCGTGCTTGAGTGACAGCGCTGTACGGTGACTGAATTCCTGTTTCACGTGATATGCAATTATTTGCAACAACAGAATGGCCAACTCGTGGCTTATCAAATGAAAATTCTGTACGAATTGCTTGGCTTCCCAAATGAGGAAAGCTCTTTCTGGACGATGTAATAACATTTCCCGGCCTCCAACCATGTCTGTCCTGTGTATTTGGAGCAGTGGTTTCAGCAGTATAATCTAATACTTGCTGCGTTTTCCTAGATGGGCATTGCTTAACAAAGCTCGTTATATCTTCTTGAGGAAGGTTGGCAGTTTTAGATTCTACCACTGCTGGATTATGCTTGAAATTGTCATCTTCTTCTTCTAATAATTGTTCAGTGTTTGAATTCAGACTTTTGCACAGATTTCCATCTTCGAGTGTTTTTTCAAGCATCATCTCATAAACTGATTCTCTGTTAGAAATTAACGTCTGCTTCTGCCTGGAATGAACGATTTCTTTGGCTAGCTTTTCGCTGTCAAGCACAGAGACTGTATCGACATCAGAAAAAGTGGAATGATCTGGCCTTGTGCAATCACTTTCTTTGACTAGAGTTGCAGGAACTTTTGAAGAAACTGTAATTAAACACTGTGAAACAGAAGCCATAACATCTGATGATTCTTTAAAAGAACAGATTCTATCAAGGTTGGTTGCAGTTACAACAGTCAAAGGTTTATTCTTTTCGTCCTCACTTCTACATTTTCTACCAGCATTACAATCCCAATCCTTACAGATAAAATCCACTCTCTCGTCTGGTAGAGCAGAAGGCCGAGTTTTCTTGGAATCTGTCGTTGAATGCAACAGCTTCCTGCAACTTTTTCGCATGGTGCAAGAATCAGAAACAACACTATCCACCTTCCGATCAACCCTACGTCTTGGACTCGAAGATAATTTTGCTACAGGGAAACCATGCTGCTTTCGAGTAGACTTTGCGTCAGTATCTTCTGATTGAGAATCCAACTGAACCTGTTCATAGCATTCTCGACCCTGGTTAACTTGAAATTCTGGTGGACCATCAACCCACACCTCATCTGCATGATGCTTAGCAAAGGTTTCTACTGAGTCAAGGGTCTTTGAACAGTGTAGTGAAGAACAGTTAGTTACAGGGCCTGCCACTGGGTGTGCCAGATTGGTAGGCATGCTGCTTGTCATGGCTGGATGTTGGTATGACAGAGGGGATGGTATGGCAGAACTTGCCTGGGCTGTAATGTGGTAAGCTAAAGGAGATGGCACAGTCAACTGTTGGTAATTCAAAGGAGATGCCATGTAGGCTCTCCTTGAATCACAGTGACGATATCCAGTATCTGAGAAACATCGAATGCTTTCTACAGATCTGCTGCTGGTGTTCGATGGTAATATCTGAAACAAAAGCATAAGCATAAGCAGAACAATAACTCAAATTGTTACAAGAGTTTGTCTTTGAAGTACAGCTAGTCAAAATAACTGAATCTGAGACACATTTATGAATATGAGGCTTATACTAAATCTGCTTACATTTGTTAGGACAAGGTGAGATGCAGAAGCAGAGACTGACAGGTGTTCTGAAATACATATGTGCCTTTGAGGACTAATGTTGAAATCAGGGTGCACCAACCAACGTAAACCATAGACCAGTGCCTGAAATGAAATGATCATTGCTTCAAAAATTTAGCAGCTAGCACCTCTGAGATGCTTTCAGATGGCTTTGAAACTAAATAATTAGCTTTACAGATCATCAGTTAGTCTCTCTGGTGATCAAGACTGAGCTCTACAGTTAACCTTTCAGCCGATCATTTTCAGCCGATTAATTATCCTTGTAGAATATATAGTAACCTTTAAACTGCCTACCTTTTACAAATGAATATCAGCTTTTTTGTCAGGGAAATATTTGGCTGCGTAATTACCCTTTCAGGCGTCTTCCAGACTGCATGTGAAGACTTAGTAGCCGAGCCAATTTTTTCCTCTGATGACACTGCACCACTGTGGAAGCGGTCATAGTAGGAAGGAGGTTTTTCTCGTAAGATGCCCTCTGGGTCTGAGTAAATGGTAGACCTCTCGAGGGCACGATGATACAGCCTCGTGCCCATCTGAATTGCACGCGGACGTCGTTGTGGGGTGTTAGGAAGAGGACCATTTAGACCACAAGGGCTGTTGATGCAGAAGGTCTAAAACAGAAAACCATGTATTTTAACAAATGACATCTGAATAGGTTAGGTAAATTGAAACAAGGTAACTTTAACAGTTGACACAAGTGACCTCTGTAGACTAATAAAAGTAAAATGTAAAGCTCTCATAACCTTCCCATGTAGGAAAGGTACTCATTTCCTTCCCTTTACCCCTTGAGCCTTCAATGGACAAGTCCCAAGGTCGTGGACATGGGCCAGTGCTTCGCAGGACTTGTCGTTTACTTCCCAGCTTATGCCGATACCAAATTACATTGCTTGGTGACAGAGGCGTGAGTGCCCAAACACCTTGCCCAGGGTCATTACATGAAGTTGAACCCACAACTACATGACCCATGAGGAAGCATGTTACCAACACACCACTGGGTCACAACTTGCAACTGTGCAGAATGCTGCAATTTCCAAGAAATTACATAATAAGTTTATCAGAGATATAATGCTTTGTTATACCTTGGACTTTTTATTAGTATGCTGCTCCTGCAGCTGTGATGAAATATGGATCACTTGCTGTAAGTCGTGGAATGAATGCCGAGTCAGAGAAACGTGAGTTATCATACACACATGGCAAGAGGCTCCACCCAATGACTCCAGGATAATCTTCGTAATGTTTTTGTCTCTGTAACAAAATGGGTCATAAATGCTGATCAAGTAATTAAATAAATCTTAGCACATTGCACTGTTATACACATGAAATACAGATCAGTTATGACACACACACTCATGATAATACATGACATAAGCAACACATTTGCATTTTCAACATTAAAGGAAAGTTCTGTCGGAGTAAAAAATTCAGTGCACTGGTTTCTGAACTTCCTGCAGAGACATTTTTAGCGAACTTTATATTGTTTGATCACTTTTGTGGTATGCCGAGTCACAACACTGCTGTGTAGCAACACAGCTTGCCGGTAATAAGAAACATTTCACCAAACATAGCTAACATTGCATTCTCTAGAGCAGTGTATCGCAAACAGTGTGCCGCGGCACACTAGTGTGCCGTGCGAGATTTAAGGTGTGCCGCGAGAGAAACCTAAAATTCGCTATTCTCTTTAATTGACCTTATAAGAAATTATGTCATAGATACAATTTTCGGCTTTTTAATGTTTTCATTTTGAAGAATAGTTTCTCATTCACAGTTAGGCTATTTGATGTAAGGTGATCAAAAAGTAAAACTTCTAGTGACATTAATCTATTCTATGTTATTTTTGTGTTCACCCCTCATCTCGATGTCGTAATTACGGAGATACAAGCATAACTGTAACTGAATATTATGTTATTCTACTTTTTCATTTATTATTACTCAAATATAGAACTAATAATGAACCATAAAATCATGCGGATATGTTATTTTGAATTTTTTTATCATCAGAAAAATGGATAAAGCCGAAAACTGTAATAACTTCTAATAAAGTCAATTAAAGAGACTAATCACGAATGTAGGGCCTACTGGTCTGATGGTGGCTGAAGAAGAGCGTCTCTTCGATCTTAAGAACGATCTGGTTCACAGAGGCTCTTGCTGATCAAGAGTTGTCAGCATTTAGGATCTCAATTCTAAGCCAACATTATAGACTTGAGCACGAAAGCAATCAAGTGTTTGCTGCCGTTTGGAACTTCTTATCTCGGTGAAGTTGGATTTTCTGTTCTAACACTAACAGATATGAAATCAATATTATAAACGAGAGCGAAAACAAATGGTTGATGATGAAATGCGTGTCTGCTTGTCGGCTCTCGAACAGTGTCTTGAGTTAATTTGCTTTCATAAACAAGCTCATTCATCGCATTAGTGATGATTAGTCAGTAAAAAATCTGCTTTAGTTTCGCTATTACTGGACTAAAATGACGAGCCTAAAATATGACAAACTGAAATTATTGCTGTTGGTTTTTTAATTTTCATAAATTTTAATTGGTGTGCCACGAGAAAAAAATTGCTCTGCTGAGTGTGCCGGGAGTTAAATAAGTTTGCGAGACACTGCTCTAGAGCTCTAAAGACATGGCTTTTCCATCTAACCAACACCGCAAACAAAGCTGCCGAGAGATTCTCAAAATGCACCATATAAATTTCACATCACCGTTTCGAAAACACATCAACTGTCAGCCAAATTCCATTCAAAGTTAGCTAATATAAACATGTTACCAACACTTCAAAGAAACTTAGTCATTGTGGTTTACCTGAAAGGCAAGTCACGTCTCCCTGAGAGAACAGCCTGTATGATAGAAGTCAGTCCAGAAAAAGTAATGGCCGATCCACTTTTGTTCCGTCTAGCACTGCTGAAGTCTATTAGACGCAACCAGCTGGAAAATCCTGGAAATAAATGGGCTTATATATGTTAGTGTACAAACTAGTAGAAGATCTATCTGAGAGAGACAGGGCAGTAACAGCAAGTGAACTGAAATGATAGCGCGTATGTCTGACATAGCTTTTAAATAAAAACTTGGAAGCATAAAGTGAAATGCTGAACAAAATCTGCATTTCAGTGTTACAAAATCTCGTTTAACTTTTACAAAATTGCCACACATTCAGCCGCAATGATCATTTGCCAAACGACAGCTCATAATTTTAAATGGATAGTATTACGTTTAACTAGCAAATTCCAGATATTTCACTTGTAAGTTGTAAATGCATGAAGGTTTAGGTTTCACTAAAGACAAATGATGACGATTTCGGGTGTCCTGGGGCATCGCCTCCTACGCTCCACAGAAAAATGAGTTCTCCTGGTTCCGTTTGCTCGTACCGCGACTAGAGCTTCCTCTAGAGCTGTGTCTACACCCGGGCCTCTGCCTGAAACTTTCCTCAATAAACTTAAAACTGATCTTTTTGGGCGCACTGGAGTCGGGAGCGCCTCTGAGTAGTTTCCTCGAAGGGGAGCTATATAAATTCCCGAATGAATTAATATGAAAAATGTCACTTAGTCATCTGGCAGCTTAACTGTCATTCTCACTACCTTGTTTCGAGGAACCTTGACCATCCGTCTGCCTTTGCAACAAGCGGAAAGAAAAGATGACATGGACGTTTTGGGCAACTCTGTTTCTCCCTAAAAAATTAGCAACTGCAAATTTAAAATTTCATCAAAGCAGAAATGAAACAGCATTTTCTATCTATATATCAATCAGTAGAGATTTAAAACTCAATATTCTTGAAGCCAATATAAAAAAATAGGTTTGGATGCCTAAAGGCTTGAGTACTTGAGACCAAAGTACTTGTACTTGTGACCTAAGTACTTGTCTTTAAGTCTGCTTATTTACTGTACAAACTTGGTAGCAAGTGTTTGGGCAACATGTGTACAAATGAAATTCTTCAATAGCTCTATAATAACTGGAGTCTTATTGCACTGATCTCAACAGATTAGAGAACAAAACTGGTAATTCTCAGCCAAGTCAATGTTTAGCTTAAGAAGATAGATATTCGTTTTATTTTCTGACAGGTTGACAGACCGCAACCAGTTACAATAGAAATATGTTAAATAATGAAATCAAAAACAAACAAACAAACAAAAAAAACCAGACAGGTGTGCAGTCAGGTGAGACTTTGGGCAAGCGTTTGCAAGACTCTTCAAATAACATAATGGCAGCTACAACCCAACTTGAATGCAATAACAGTAAGATTCTCAAACTGAAACTTTTAAAGTTAGAAATGAAACAGAAACTTGCCAGGAGCAGTTTGGGAAGCAATCGCAGCATCAAGATAAAGTCCAGCATCCTGAGGACCGCATATTTTCACCTCATGCTGATTCCTCATGTAAGTGCCATTGACAGGTTCATCATTCACATCCACTGGTTGGTTACTGACATCACTCGAAGTACCAACTAAACAAGTACATCAACAATTAGTATATTTTTTCTTTATATCACACAAAACATTCCAGACACAAAAATGCCAATGTCACTATAATAACGCAATATAAACACCTATCTTACAATTTGAATTACTGGTAAAAAAGATGTAAGTCTAAATGTCACTGTGATTCAAATTGTGACAGAAATGATCACAGATTTGGTACTCAAGAACAACTCAGGTACAGCTTTTAAGTGTGTGTACTAGTACTTTTACTTGAGACCAAAGCACTTGTACTTCAGACCAAAGTACTCAAACTAGTCCTCGAGACTTTGCATGTGTGGCAAAACTTTATAAAAACCTAAGTATGTGTAATCATACTTGTATTTGAGACCAAAGTACTTGTACTCATCCTTGTGACCTAAGTACTTGCACTTGAAACTTAAATACTTGGAAATATCTCTGGAAATTATTTACTCAAAGGGCATAGTCTCATAAATGCTGGATCAAACTAGCAATTTTACCTTGCTACCACTGGAAAACAGGAAATTAGGAATTAGGAAAGCAGGAACTATACTACACAGAAAAAGATGGGACAGACTTTGAATTAAGTGTACGAATGGCAATGAATTTTTTTATCAAATCAATCAAAACTGGCAAATGACATTCCACTTATCATAATACCATGTGAGAAATTTAAGTGAGCTTATATGACTTAGAACTGCAAATGTATCCCTTATTGACCAATTTAATACATTCTATATAATTCATAGCTATGAACTTCACCAGGCAACTTGAATCGTACCATGAGCCAGCAGATCTCGAAGAACTTCTCCTGATTCAAAAACCTCAACAGCAGACATGAATACGGAAATCTCATTCCCTGTTCTTTCCTTTTTGCTGCGGATGAGGCGGAAGAGCCAAGCAATGGCAAATGGAATGACTCCAAAGTTATCAACAGAGTTGTCCACTCCTAACATTGTATATGTTTTACCTGCTCAAAAATCAGACATCATCATCACAATCATCATTGAAATTATCGTCATCATCGATATTGTTTCCCTTATCATTTACATTACAGATTTTATCATTACTGGCATTTAGAAGCCTATACGAAGATGGTGGCAGAGTTCACCTGCAGTGACATCTGTTGACTGGCAACAACGAATCTTGTGCATGATTCATTTACACCTACTAAACAAGTGATCCAGTGCTAATTAGGCAAATTAGGGGCGCCGTGGTGTAGAGGTATGTTCGGTGCCTTGCAGCCGGAGGGTTGCGGGTTCGAATCCACCTCAAGTCGCCGAGTAAGGACCCTGGGCAAGTCCTTCACTTGCAATTGCTCATGCGCTTCGGCGTGAAACTCCGATTCAGTGTCCGCACTGTAGTCGGGAGTGCCTCTGAGTAGAAATCTTGAAGGTGCGCTATAGCAAGTGCTCATACATACATACATACAACAAATCACAATTAATTCCTCATGAAAACTGAAGCCTTGCTTTGTGCTATGAAATCGTGAAACAATTTCAGAAATGTTACAGAAAAGGAAAATTTATGCAAAAAAACTGCACTGGCTATAAACAAAAGCTGACACAGCACAGCAAAACATGCCTGTACGCACTTTTTTAATACCAGTTTTTTCTGGCATTTATATCCTTATATATTGTAATGCACAAGACAACATCATCACTTGACGGATACGAGCACAGATAAACCGTTACATGTTAATCACGCTCCTTACAGTAACTCTTCATTATAACTCAGTTATATTTCTTCACACATGGATAATTTTAACCTCTGTTCTTCCTCATAGCATTCTTAAATAAAACTGAAAAAAGTTCTTCCTCATAGCATTCTTAAATAAAACTGAAAAGTGACAGCTTACGGATGGTCCGTAACAGTTTTACTCACCAGTCTTTGCCAATCCAAAAGTAAACACACAGCCATCACATCCACCCAAAACTGTCTTCAAAATTCCACCAAGACTATTAACGTTGATATCTTTCTACAAAGAAATAAAACAAAACAGCACTTACTACAGCTCCTCTTGTACCTACACACACCATCAAAGCATCCGCTACTATAATCTAACGCAACAACAGACAAGCTAATGTGTGCTAACTTCATTTGCTATTTAGACATCTCCATTCATCGCTACTGCAAATGTAACTCATGTCTTACTCTTCTCCAACATACTACTGGCATGACCACAAAGCACTCTTTCAACAATCATTCCCAGACAATGCCAGTCAACTTCCAATGATGCCAATAAACCTCTGACAATGCCAATAAGCACAAACTCCCAAAACAGCATATCTAAACCCCTCAAGCAAAATAAAATTTTAGACTACAATATATTATAATATGCATAGAGGAAAATCAGACAGTTATATAGGCCTTTTATCTACAGAAACTTTTTTGTGATGAAAAAAGTGAAACAATTCTTACCATTGGATCACCAGGAACATAGATATGATTAAATGCATAGATTCTTCCACGAGAACTAGCCCCAGAAGGGTCTTGCAGCGAGGTCAGTTTTCTTGGCTCATTTATTTTCATTAATGAAGAAGTGCTGGAACTGAACTCCAAGACTTTCAAAATGACCTTCAGCTTGAAAATCAAATAAAAACAATTTCAAACCCTGAATAAAAAACTTACAAATACAGCATGGACTCGTTTATGTGCTTCCAGTTTATTCGAGATACTGATTAATGAGAAATGGTGTTATGTTCCCAAAGCTATTAACTTAACATGCCGTATTATTTAATGCGACACACAAGAACTGTAGTGTAGCACTAAATAATTACTTTTCAGCATCATCCTTTTATGCATGGGTTGGTTTAAAATCTGTGTCATAAGGCAATGTATGGAATACATTACCTGTTCATATTCGATGTTTGCCGACTTTACAATTATTTAAACGACAACTGCGCAGTTTCTTAAATGACTCACGACTGTAATTTGTAACTTGTTTTATAGCTTAGTTAAGTTTAACTCTCTGTTCAGTTGATCATGTATATGATCCAATTTTGTTGTTGTTGTCATGTAGTTAAGACTTCGATGCATGTTTAATTAGAAAGACGACTGTTCTTCGTCGCCATCTGTACTGCCTTTCATTTGGTGACCCTATTCAAGCGGAACTCTGTTCCTTCTGGGTCTACCGGTTGTTTCTCAATACCCATGTCAATGTTTTATGTCTATATTTTTATTTTACTGATTTTTTTGGGATTCAATAAACGAAGAATGAATGAATGAATGAATGAAATCGCCCCCATGACGAGTTCCAAACTGTAGCTGGATACCAAGAATATGAAATTTTGCACAAGTAATCATTAATATGCAAAACAAACCAAGTTAAGCAGGACTTCCATGTCAAAACAAACACAAATTCACCAGCTCCAAATTTACACTTGATATTAATCATGGTTGCCAGTTTCAAAATAGGAAACTCTAGAAATGTCTTTAGATCTATTCCAATCCAAATGGTAGATTTATATAAGCACATATTGTCAGAGAACACATCAGGCAGTCCATAATCAGAATCTATTTGATAGATTCAGATGAGATTGCTACAAATGTCACAAAGAGCAGTCTGATCAGCAAGATGAGTACTTATCTTCTGAAAAATTGTGGGAAATCTTTCTGACTGAGACACATGTAGCTAATTACTAAGCAACAAGATCCTTACAGGGTTTGAAACACGTGACTGACACTGACACATCATGAAATAAGTAAGTAGCAGAGATGGGTACGATTAGCTAGAATTGCTAATCGATTAGAATTAGAATTAGCTCTTGAAATTTGCTAATCGATTAGAATTAGAATTAGCAAAAGCTTTTAGCTAATCGATTAGAATTAGAATTAGCAGCAGCTAATCGATTAGCAATTAGA
Source organism: Aporrectodea caliginosa (assembly GCA_020284085.1). Lineage (NCBI taxonomy): Eukaryota > Metazoa > Annelida > Clitellata > Crassiclitellata > Lumbricidae > Aporrectodea > Aporrectodea caliginosa. The sequence goes on from JACEVL010000954.1 coordinate 268,505, forward strand.
ATTAGATTTCGTTAATCGATAGCAGAACTAAATACGCGTTCCATGGCAGCTGAGGTTGCAGGAATACAGTGATGCTGTAGATGAAGAACATGAAAACGAACAAATCTTTCAGTTTTACATGAGTAGAATAGACAAATAACCATGAGCAGATAATTGAAAATTTGAAACAGCCTTTGGATAAATAAGTAAGTAAGCATATTCTCAAACTCAATATTAATAAACTCATTCTTAATGAACGCTTAATTTTCAGACAGCTAATCGATCAGCTAATCGATTTTCGATTAGCAATTAGCTGCAATTGCTAATCAATTAGAATTAGAATTAGCATCAGACGACAGCTAATCGATTAGAATTAGAATTAGCTGTTTGTCTAATCGATATTAGACAGAGCTTAAAATATCCGTGTCTTACCTTGGCAGGAGACTGCTGACTTTCAAAAAGGTTATCCAGACTTTTCAACCAAGGAGCATCATTCTCCAGCAGTGATGCAAAGTTTGTTGGAAACAACGGCTGATCAGAAGCTGTGGACCTTCTCCTCATCGATTGACTCAGTCTACTTAGAGTCCTGCAAAGAACAAAACACTAATAACTGAAACTATTACCAAATTAGAAAGACAATCAAAGTCATCTCACATCAGTAAGAAAACCAAACAATACAGCACAGATTTTTATCTCAATTCAAACTTAAATCAATTCTTGCTGCAGCGAATCTGAACCTGATAAAGCAGAAGTGAATGAACTGGTTTTCCTATTTACTTTCTCAGATGCTGCAGAAATGTCAAAATCATCATACAGGCACTTCCACGGTTGCATTTTCTTTTTTCTTTGGTTACCTTTGCCTAATCTAATGAAACCTCAAAAAATCCATCCACCATTCTCACAATGCACTAGGTAACAATGAGTCTTAAAATACCACACCAACTGCCCTTCAGCTGCTCAAACACGTGAGGTGTAGAAAGTGGTTGCATTTTACATTGAAATATAAAAGGCTACTTTCAAAATACATGTACTACTCATATCTCGATATGCAATTCGAACACCTATTGTATTGTATTTAAGAATTTCTGAAGTGCCTCTTGCAGTGAAGGCAAAAGACCTATATCTATGCATATGTAATGTATACACTGTATGCACTATACACTGTGTATAGATACATGTAGAGGTGTCTGTTAAAAGCACTGATTTTTCACTTACTCCTATTTAATTATTTCCTTATGAAATATACATAATAGCATAATGTATACAGACTAATACAATTAGCACAAGTGTAACTTTGCAGCAATAATTCATACTTCCGCACCCTACCACTTAACCCAGGGTTTCCTCATTAGAACCAAGGGTGACGGCAGCCAGACCCAAGGCATGACAGGGAAAGGGCCATAAAACGGACTAGATGGGCAATTTAGACTTTACGACTTCTTCATGTTCTCCCAGTCTAGGACCAAAAAGCCAGCCATCTCCCTCTCCCATCACCTGGCTAACAAAGACAGCCAGCCAAGCAGTCTCAGGACACCGGAAGAAAGACCAAGATGCAGCTGCCAACAGAGCAGCTGCAGCTAGTCATCAACTAAAGGATTCAAAGCACATAAAAGTAATAATACATGGGAAAGAGTGTTTATGCCTTATATGACCGGAGATCTTTGGTGCAAATTTGTGGGAAGTATTTGCCATTGGGTCATAAGTGTCCCATCAACTTAATTAAAGTCTTAAAAAGGGAACCTCCTCCTAGGAAGAGTTGACCACAGCAATATATCCACCTCCTATTTTAGTAATTTTACTGACATGAGATGAAAAGCTTTCATAAAATCTACACTGTTCTACAGCCTGAGTAGATTAACTCCAGAAGAACATAACTTTGTGCCCTGTCAGTGGATGCCACTGCCTGCATCTGCCTGAATGGATGCCACTGCCTGCATCTGCCTGAATGGATGCCACTGCCTGCATCTGCCTGAATGGATGCCACTGCCTGCATCTGCCTCAATGGATGCCACTGCCTGCATCTGCCTCAATGGATGCCACTGCCTGCATCTGCCTCAATGGATGCCACTGCCTGCATCTGCCTGAATGAATGCCACTGCCTGCATCTGCCTGAATGGATGCCACTGCCTGCATCTGCTTGGAATCACCTTCCTGTGCCTCTGACTTTTACTCTGGAATTGATGCCACACATTATTACCATTTATCAACACTCCTGAACTGTTCAATTTTGCTGACACAAGGTCGGGACTCGGGAGCAATTCGTCACTGAATACCTAAAGATTGTTGTGTAATGTTTCTAAATTTATGAATGTTTAAATGGTTTAAATCATGAATTAAGGGCCATTAATATTAAATCACTACTGGCAAACGACTGGTGTGTGTAGGCACTTGTACTTTGACACAATAGAGTAAGCAATAGAAGGTTAAAAAGTTCTCAAAAGTTCTTCCCAAAAGTTACCTGGATATAGAAACAATTCTGTTGCCTGATTCATTGGAATTTCTAGTGGAACAACCACTGGTCAAGTTCTGTGAATTGATGGATTCCCTGTGTGATGATCTGGAATGTTTTTTCCTCTTCACCACAGCTCTTCCTTTAGATGACTGACATGAATGAGTATCGCTGGAAGATGGAAAGTTACCCCGGTTAGCCTGGAAATTGGTTGGAGGTGATACCAATCCAGGAGAATTTAAAGGTGTAAAGCACACCGTAGAAGGAGATTGATAGACATCTGAAAACTGAGAAAACCAAAAACCTATAAATACAACTTGTAACATGAACATCCATAACAATCTACAACAAACCTACTAATAAAAAACTGATATTAACTTATATTCCTATTGAAAATGATCTTCAGTAAATCTTAAAAGAATAATTAACACACACTGGGATAAATTACACCAAGCAAAATCAGTCATTAGTGAAAGACTTATAATTATAAAACTCTTTTAACAAACACAAATGTATTATCGCTCAAACTCAAAAGAGCAATACAATAGTTTTTAAAGTTAAAAACTTTATTTGAATATAATGTAATGCTCTTCATGTCACTGTAGGTGTAAGAATCAAATAACAACCACAGCATTGTATTGAACTGCCCAAGAGTGTGCATCAGTACTGTTACAGGAAATACTCATTTATATAAGACAAAATTAACCTTAAAACTATCAATACAATTAATTGATAACCAATAACAATAATTGTCACCAACTCTTTTCTTTCTTAGTTGTGACCTACCTCAAGAACTTTCCTTATCTCTACATATAAATTGCTCAACGTCTTCTAACTGTTTAAGAATTAAATTGACACAGTTCTTTGAATGTTTCTTTCTTTCTTCAAACACAGTTTAATAACAACAACTCAACTCTTGCATTAAAACAACTGTACTACACTGTATTGTTCAAATTTACTGTCATCAGCAGTTTCTAAGTTTGGCGCGCTAACTGCACGTGTAAAACAATCTACCGTCAGCCAATGTTTAGGCTACTTTAGGCCAAGCGCCCACGAGCCGACAGCGCAACTAAGGCCTAAGACTAAAACGCTTAACAATCGATACACATATATATATATATCAACCTAAAGAACACCTGTGCTCATTATATATGCAAAACATTAGTTCACATTACCTCCTTCCCTTTCTTTGGATTGAGCAAATTAAACTTAAAAATTTGCAAAATCATCATGTACTAAATTACGCAATAAACTTAATACTATATAATACAGTAAAATAAACAATCTTATAATCTAGATAAACAATCTGCTACAACATTTAATCGTCCTTTCTTATAATTAACTTCTACATCAAAAGTTTGCAGTGCTAAAGCCCAACGCACCAATTTAGCAGACTTAGACATAGATTCAGTCAGATAAGTTAAAGGATTGTGATCGGTAAAGATGTGAACTTTAGATCCAATTATTATCTCTTTTAACTTATTTAGAGCCCAAACAATAGCATAGGCTTCTTTCTCCACAGTTGCCCATCTCCTCTGGGTGTCAGTCAGCTTCTGACTTATAAATGACACAGGGCGCTCTATTCCCTTATCATCCATCTGCGTTAGCACAGCTCCTACTGCAAAATCACTACTATCGCAGTACAAATTAAAAGGTTTTCCAACATCAAAAACATATAAAACAACTTTAGAGCGTACAGCATCTTTAAGTAAATTAAATGCCTGTTGATGTCTATCAGTCCAATCAATCTTATCTGGAACATGTTTGCTTGTCAAATCAGATAGAGGCTTCGCAATCTGTGCAAAATCTTTGATAAACTGTCTATAGTAACCAAAAAATCCCAGCAATTGCTTAACTTGTTTCTTCGTTTCTGGGGTTTTCAAATTAATTAAACTTTCAATTCTATCTGGATTCATTTGAATCGTTCCAGAACCAACCACATGACCGATGAACTTTACCTCACTCTTACCAAAGATACATTTCTTTAAGTTCAGAGTAATGTTATGCAGTCTCATTTGCATTAAATATGCATCTAAATGCTGTAAATGAATCTTCCAATCATCTGAATGCACAGCAATGTCATCTACATAGGGCTCAGCAAATTCATTTATAGGCTGTAAAACCATGTTAATTGCTTTAACAAATGTTCTTCCTGAGTTGATCATTCCGAAAGGAACACGAGTAAACTCGTACAGTCCATTGTGAGTAACAAAAGCAGTTTTCCATTGATCAGTTTGCTTAACAGGACAAGTCCAGTAAGCACTTCGACAATCAAAAATTGAGATCACATTTGATTTTCCAACTTTGTGCAAAACATCTTTCACAATCGGCATCGGATATTTACAATCCACAGTGAACGAGTTAATGTATCTGTAGTCGCAGGCAAGTCTCAGAGAACCGTCTTTCTTTTTAACAATTACCAACGGACTTGCCATTCTGCTCGAAGATGGTTTTATAATGTTGGCTTGAAGCATTTCTTTAATTTGTCGTTCAACTTCTGCTCGATAGATGAGTGGAATACGGTAAGCCATAAATTCTTTTTCACGAAATTCCGGTTTCAGTTCGATTTCATGTTCAACCAATGTACATAGTCCAGGCTTTTCAGAAAATCGATCAGAATATTTGTTCAGTACTTCCAGCAATTGTTTTTGTTGAGTCAATGTTAAATGGCTAATCTGATCAGGATCAAGATTCAGTGAATTCTTTTCATCTTGCAAGTCATTCTTCGTCAACAACTCAACCACTGAACCAAAGTCTTCATCTTCTTCAACGATTAATCCACAACTCATTGCTCTTGTAATGTACTTTCTGATTTTATTTGCGTGAATTATCTTTCGACAATCGTCACCCATATCAATCAAATAAGAGTACTTGGACCTTCGTTGTATGACAGTACATGGACCATGCCATCGTGACATCAGTTTATTTGTTGAAGTCGGATACAACACAATCACTTTTTCACCCGGTTCAAATTCTTTATGTTTCGCTCTTTTGTTGTATTGATTCGTATACTGTAATTGCTTCTCTCGTGAATATGATTCTGCAAACAGTAATGCTTTTTCCATATTTGCTTTCATGTCTTTCAAGTACTTTTCTGGTTGGATTCCAATATGAGGTGGTAAATTAATTTCTCTTGTCCAACTTTCTTTTAGAATTGCCAGTGGTCCACGCGGAATCTTTCCATACACCAACATATAAGGAGCAATTCCAGTAGTTGCATTCGGTACTTCTCGTAATGCCCACACTGTAAACGGAATTACTTTATGCCATTGCCTTGGATTGTCAACAATTACATGATGGATCATTTTCTTGAATGTTTGGTTCCATCTTTCTACTAATCCAGCTGCCTCTGGATGACCTGGCGTATCAAATCTTGGACTACAACCCATTAAATTCAGAAATTCTCTTGTCAGACTCGCAGTAAAATTTGTTCCTTGGTCACTTGTGATCACTGAAGGTACACCAACGTTCATAAACAACTCCATCAAAGCATCACACACAGCTTTCGCAGTTAATGATTTCAACAGAAACACTGTAGGCCATCTTGTGCAAGAATCGACAATACATAAACAGTACTTGTGACCTGCAGCAGATGCTGGCTCGATTGGTCCTACACAATCCATTGTAATTCTTCTAAAGGCTACATCTTCTCTTGGAATTGGAGTGATAGGAACCCTGTCCATCACCAAACTTCTTGCCTTTAACTGACATTTCTCACATGATTTGCAAAATTTCACTATATCTCTTCTCATCTTTGGCCAGGTAAAAGACAACTTTATTCGTTCTCTAGTTTTCTCTTCTCCAAGATGTCCTCCAAATACTGATTCGTGAGCCAACTCCATCACTTTCATTCGTCGCTCTTTTGGTAACACCAATTGATATATCGTTTGCTCTAATATTCGATATCTCTTGTACAGTAAGCCATTTACCACGCAGAATTCAGATTCTTTATCTGGCGCTAAATTCCACCATGCTTTCAATGATTCATCTTGTCTCTGCTGTTCTTCGAATTTCTTTGCGTCTGCAATCTGCATCTGTTGTTCTTCATCTTTCTCATTTTCTTGAAACAAATCTGCTATCTCCACATCACATTCATTATCCTCTTTCGTTTCATTTAGATTACCATTCTTGCATGCAGCCATCTCTTGTTCACTCATCTCTGCTGTTATACCGTCTTGCATTAAACTTTGTTGATCATCGCTTTCGTTTTCCTCTTCACTTGAACTTTCAGTTTCACTTTCATCTTCGACTTCTACCACTTTCTTTCGCTGACTCTGCAATCTCGTCGTTACATTCGCTTGCACATCTCCTTGTATCATTTTCACTTGTGGCACGGCTTTTAGTTCTGCAATGATTTCTGGATGCAACAAGAATCTTTCTGTGCTTCCCATTTTTGCAATACTAGCACACATCAATGTCACATACGGTGTAAGTGAACATTTGATTTTATGCGGAATTACCTCTTCTTCCACATCGTTACAACACAGCCTTACATCAACTTTCACCAACTTTGCAGGAATGGCATCTCCTGCCACGCATTGTAAGTTTACTTTTCCAATCTGCTCCACCTTCATGCCTTCCAGTAATTCTTCACTAATCACCGGAACCTCTGCTCCAGAATCAATCAGTGCTTTTACTTTCACTGGTTCTTTTCCTGCTGTTCCACGAATTTCTACCTCGACGTACTGTAATAACACTTTCTTCAATGCTGTACTTTCATCTCTTCCAACCATTTCTTTCTGCATTCCATTGTGCAATAGAATTTCTTTCTGAATATCAGGTGAAAGGTGACATTTCATCACTGACTTTACTTCAGTTTCTTCAGAATAATGAGACCGATGTTCTGTGGCTTGACTTTCTGAATTATCAACCACTTGAATTCGATTCACCCTCGAATTTTCTTGTTTTCCATAATTTGAGGCTGTAACAGGAACTGGACAGAATTTCATCAAATGCCTGTCTGATCCGCAGTTGTGACAACGTTTCACCACTGCACCTCGTTGTTCGATGCTTTCTTTTCTTTTATATGGAGTAAACGATGCATTGCCTTCTCTCGCGACAAACCTTGGTGGTGATTTGTTATATACCTGACGTTGTCTGGTCATCATCGACTCTCTATTCTCATGAACAACCGGAGAATTTGGTTTCACTTCTGCACCTCTGAACTGATTTCCTGTTTCTTGATTGCTCTTCCAATGAAAACCAAAATTTGGAGTGAACTGTTGATTTCTTTTGCCATTAGGAACAAAACCAAAACTTGTCTTATTCGGAATTGCCAAACCAATTCGATTATTAACATGAATGTCCGCTAGGTCTGCCACAACACTAGCTTCGTAACAATCAGTTCCTTCCTTCGACAACACAAACTGTAGTGGACCTGGTGGTAGTGATTCTTTCAACTTATCCGCCACTAATAAATCAAACAGCTTCTCAAAATTCTTTTCCACTTTGCGACTTTTCACATAATAGTTCAACAAGTTCTTCAGCCTTGCTGTAAACATTGTATACGTTTCTTCAGCTGTCTTCTTCGCATCAATAAACTTCGATCTGTACTCTCTCGGTGTCAACTTGAATTCTTTTAACAAGTGCTGTTTCACGACCTGATAATCGTCTAAATCATCGAATGACAATCTGTTTAGAACAGTTCTAGCTTTCGGAGTCATCAATGGCAATAGTAACTTCACCCAGAATTGTTCCTGCACGTTGAAACTACGAAACGCATTCTCTACCGTTTCGAAATATAATGGCACCTCCATCATATCGTTTGGCATTTTAGGTAACACGTGTTTCATGGCATCACCAATTTTCTTTATTTTCGAAACCATCGTTTCACTTTCTTCCTGTTTCCTTTTCTGTTCTTCTCGTTCTTCTTGCCTTCTTTGTTCTTGTGCTTCTCTATTTTGCTTCTCCTCTTTGAGTTGTGCTTCTTTTAATGCTATTTTTTGTTGTTCCAACTTTAAACGTTCTTGTCTTTCCGCTTCCGCCTTCTCCATGCTTTCTTTCTGTAATTTCAGTTCTTCTTGTCTAACCTGTTCTGCTCGCTCCAACTCTGAAATTCGCACTTTTTCCTTTTCTTCTTCACGTAGTCTCTTCTCTTCAATCTGTTGCTGACGTATCTCTTCGTCACTTTTCCGCGCCCTTTCAAATTCAATCATCTGCTCTAATCTTCTCCTTTCAGCATCTTCTCGATCTCTTCTCAATTGCTCTAATTGAATCTCAAATTGCTGCTTTTGCAGCTCAAGTTCTGCCACGCGAACTTGCTCTGCTTTCTCTTCTTTCTCTCTCTGAAGACGTTCTGCCTTCTCTTCTTTCTCTCTTTGAAGACGTAATTCTTCCTGTCGTACATTTTCTGCTTTCTCTTCCTTTTCCCTCTGAAGACGTAATTCTTCCTGTCGTACATTTTCTGCTTTCTCTTCTTTTTCTCTTTGAAGACGTAATTCTTCCTGTCGCATTTCTTTCTCTTCTTGTCTCCGTTTCTCCTCTCTTTCTTTCTCTTCTTGTCTCCGTTTCTCCTCTTTCTCTTTCTCTTCTTGTCTTGTCATCATCATCCATTGCATCATCGTCTCCATAGACATAGGCCCAGGCGGTTTCTCAGTAACCTTTTCCACAGCACCACCGACAGCACCTTCTTCTTCTGCTGCTTCTTCTTTAAGCCAGACTTCAGCTAGCGCTTCTAGCATGTCTTCACGTGACATATCTTTCAGTTTTTCTTCTTCAAAACCAGCCTTTAACAAGCGCTGCTTTAATCTTTCAGAAGACATCTTCTTCAGTTCTGCTTGTTTCTTGACACTTAATTTCTCCATCTTACTTCTTTACTTCAGTGCTGTCCTTTCTGGAAAACACGAATTTTCTTTTGTGTTTGAAGTATTGGGGATTGTTCTTTGTTTGATAACAACCAACTTGTATACCTTTGTCGTTGAGGCTTTCGTTGTCGTATATTTACCAATGATTCAAGTGCGTATTCACCAGTCGACGTTGTTTCGAATCCCAGACGTTGTTTCGAATCCCAGACGTTGTTTCGAATTCCACCGCTGCTGCCACCAAATAATGTCACCAACTCTTTTCTTTCTTAGTTGTGACCTACCTCAAGAACTTTCCTTATCTCTACATATAAATTGCTCAACGTCTTCTAACTGTTTAAGAATTAAATTGACACAGTTCTTTGAATGTTTCTTTCTTTCTTCAAACACAGTTTAATAACAACAACTCAACTCTTGCATTAAAACAACTGTACTACACTGTATTGTTCAAATTTACTGTCATCAGCAGTTTCTAAGTTTGGCGCGCTAACTGCACGTGTAAAACAATCTACCGTCAGCCAATGTTTAGGCTACTTTAGGCCAAGCGCCCACGAGCCGACAGCGCAACTAAGGCCTAAGACTAAAACGCTTAACAATCGATACACATTATATATATATATCAACCTAAAGAACACCTGTGCTCATTATATATGCAAAACATTAGTTCACAATAATCAATTTAGAAAAAACTAATTTGATAAATTACTGGTAAGGCTGAAGTCCTTTCTCCACATCTGATTTGGTAGAATGGTTCCGACCAACCCATTCTTCCACTGGATGAAATTCCAGCCATGGTATCAGTGCTGAGCAGACGTGACAACCCAAATGACTAGCCTGCCTTTAATCATCAAACCAAAAAATGTCCAAACCTCAGAGCAAATCTGTGATCTTCATACAGTCAAATAAAATTAAAACAAATATCATCATTTCAACATCTTCGTATACAGTCAAATCAAACCATAACGAATATATAACCATTTTAATTCAATAAATACAAAATATCATTTCATACAGTCAAATCAAACTATAATAAATATTACCATTTTAAATCTTGAATCAATACACAGATTCTTAATGCAGTCATACTCAAAGCACTCAATGCACCCAAAATAGCTGGTAGTTACTGGGTGATAAACACTCAGTATCTTCAAAACAATCAGAATGCTGTTTGATGTCTCCGGTCATGTTGTATTTATTGATTTAAGGCTTTATGCAAAGCAGTCTATCCAATCCAATATTAATTTGTTTTATTATTCTTTGTTTCTGGACAAAACTAGCGACCAAATAAGAGGGGTTTCATTAAATATAAAAAAGAGGAATTTCACTACATAAATCTCCTTTAACCTATACAATAACCAAAGACTGAGCAAAATAATACCAGGTGTTCAAATATGACGCACAACTATAAATAAATTCTGAAGACGGTAATGATGGATAGGCCTATTCTAATTTTGCCCACAGTCTATGTTAAGTACAATATCAGCTAGGGCACAATTTACAGCCATCAAGCCTTCAAACCCAATCGCTTTAGAAAGCCATTTTGTACATAATAGACCTGTTGCCGCTTTTATATGATAGTACTCCAGATTTGGAAGTTTCACAGGTCCAGACAAACAGGCAGCCATAAAAAGTTTTCTGGATGTAAACCCCATTGCCCCAAGGGTGTAAGACACAAGAAGTAGGTCAGAATATCAGAGGAAATATTAAGCTATTATTACAACCGGATTTATCAGACAAATTCTAAGAGTTGTAACAATAAAATCCTAAAACAGTGTTAGAGATTCTGAACCGAATCTTGGAACCTGCATGCCAGTAATAGGCAGATGAGAAGTGAGGAATGGTTTGAAGACAACTAACAAAACTGGTGCCCAAATCGGAATGATACACGGCTGAACCTTCAACACACCATTGGCTCTTCATACTATAGTGGAAATACTGTCAATAATACATCAAAAGAAGTACTTAGCACTTATAACCTTTACCACATTTGAACCATTGAAGCACAGTTGCTGTTGGGGTATTTACAGATTCCTATATCAAGACCAATGCATTTCACATAAAAGTTCCTCAACATACTTAACCTTAGCATGCCTATACTATAGTATACACCAGTCAAAACCGTTTCTATGTTTTCAAGGACCATTAGAGGCTTTCCACTCCCTCTAAGTTGGGAGCCCCACCCCCTCCTTCTCTGAATGGAGATCAAAGGGGCTCAATTCCTAAGCCACCACCGGCCAGGGTTCACACCAGGAACAGAGGTGTCTTCTATTCCCAGGGAGTGTATGCAGCAGACGACCCCAGGCAGAGCAAATTAACACCACAGAACAGGAATAGATCCCTAATGGATCTCCTATACCTGGGATCAGATAGCCTGATAAGATTCAGACAGTTAAACACTGGGGGAAGTTTGGGGTGTGAGGTTCAACACACTTTTAAAGCCATGGATGGATTGGATAACAAGGAGATGACATTCTTGACATTTTAATGGACACCAATGGCACAATTAACACCAGAGAAAGTAAGCATGCAACAAACTCAGTGAATCAATTGATTCCTATAGAAAGGCATTTGCTTTTCTAGAGAGTTTGCAGGCAACATAAAGATAACAAATTATGGTTCCAAATGATATATAATTATCAAAGGTGTGTGCACATTGTTGTGGAAAAGATATGTCTATTTGATGCTGGAAGCAAATGCTAAAGGCAAGCATCATTCACTGACATACATATGTATGTATGTATGTATGTATGTATGTATGTATGTATGTATGTATGTATGTATGTATGTATGTATGTATATAGCACCTCTTAGAAATCACATGGATGCAGAAAAGGGCCAACTGATGTACAGTGAACTCTAACTTCATTTATACCAGTAAGGAAATACCCTTAAAGATATTCTTAGAAGGTGCTATAGACTCTGGACAGATAAAAAACAACATATAGCCCATACATTTCATTTGGTAATATGTTCAAACAGGTTTCTAGCAATGCTTGGCAACCAATATGATAACTTTGGCAAATGGTAGCATGACACCAAGCGATCTGTTAATGCATGTTAGCACAACATAGTCATTGACAGTGACAGTCGAATGTACCCGATAAATGCTACTCTATCAATCGCACCATATACTTCACCGAACTTCACTTTCTAAAAGTCTTTGTTAACATTTGGATTTCTGAATTAGAAAATGTATGCCTGTTGTGCTATATAATTAGCATGTCTACCCTTTCTCCTGTATACAGAAATATTCAGACATCTGGCAATTCTGCAACTATTCATAAAACGGGAGATAAATGAGTGAAGCTGCTCGGAGATTTGCTGAAGACGTGAGAGGGAAAACGAATTTATGGACAATTTGCCTGACTGCAGAGATGTATAGTTGGTCATTACGTAGTCAAGTGCTAGGAGGGAGGGAGGGAAGGAAGGTGGATAGGACAGCTGCAGATGGTCTCAGCCGACCTTTGATTCTATTACCAAGACTTTCTTTTCAACTCCATGGGTGGAGAACTTCACAATTTGCCAGCTATTTATCCCTACTTATCTTCTGTAGCCATTGTGCTTTGGGGCAGAGGCAGGCAGGGACATCCACTTGGGGCGGGAACCATAAAAGCGCTTCCACAGCTCGGCAGGCTTCTAACAAAAGAGGAATTAACTCAATGACAATGTTCAGGTTAACTAATCATTTCTGCTACGCTGGTTCCACACAAAAGCATGCCAGGACCTGAGAACCACCGCCAGATGTCGGCAAGTATACCCAAAAACAGACAGACACAGACAGACAGACAGAAAGACAGGCAGCCAACACCAAGCACAGGAAGGACTCTGAAGAAGAAAAGCAATCCTTTCGGCTAGCCCTATACAGAGAGGTATAGCAATGGGAATGAAGTGTGAAAGATTTCATTTTTTCATATTCTTGGCATATCAGAGTGGGAGGTCAGACCTCTCCCTGGCCATATGATTTCCCCTCTTGCAATTAATGTACGGTCAGTGTATACTCTTCATCACTTAATTGTCTATATATGGGGTAAAAGTGGAACCAACTCTGAAAACGAATTTCTGCCCTAGCAGGGGTCTAGAACTCTGACCTCTCAATCGAAGGCACAGTATAATAACCACTAGAATTGCAGTCAAAAGACTCAATACACTAAATCTGCTTCAGTTCAGATATGGACCAATCTGAAAGCCAATTCAGATTCAACTTGGTCCAATCTGAAAGCTAATTCAGATTCAACTTGGTCCAATCTGAAAGCCAATTCAGATTCAACTTGGTCCAATCTGAAAGCCAATTCAGATTCAACTTGGTCCAATCTGAAAGCCAATTCAGATTCAACTTGGTCCAATCTGAAAGCCAATTCAGATTCAACTTGGTCCAATCTGAAAGCCAATTCAGATTCATCAACTAAAGCAAATATTCAACATCTTACATCGCCTGAACATCTGTGCGTAGGCCTGTATGCATATATTATAATCTTATTAATTATTCCAAACTACACTAACCTCAGAGTAGTTGGAAAGAGTTCTGGACTGTAGAGGAAAACAGTTCCAAATGCCGCTGTTATTCCGAATTTACCAATCATCACTAATGCTGTCTTAAGTGGAGCAAGATTTACATCTCCTTCAACAACCAAACAAAACAATGATAGACACAACATCACGTCAATGGCCCAGGCTGACCATCATCACACAATCAGATGGCATATAGCATCATACCATGAAGACCACCGTTAATAAACAAACGAGTGAGTACAGCATCACATGGTATGGTATTTGTAAGTTGTCGTCACATATGTATATTCATGACACAAGTCCATATGTTTTTAAAGGTTTCTATAGCAAATGGATTGGTGTCCGGTCATCTCGATTATTGTAACTCGCTTCTTACTGGTATCACAAAATGAACATGCAGAGAGTTCAGAGCCCATCGGCTAAAGTCAATGAGTCATAAATGAAATGAAATGAATGAATGAAAAAATAAATGACATAAAATCAAGATTCGAGATTATGACCTAAACCTAAATCGTTGACATAACTTATGACCTGGATAACTTCTCTGAGCTGAATAATTCCTGGCATTTCTAACCCACACTATATGATCACAGGGCATTGACCTGATTACAGCTTGGTTTTGGTGCGTCATCGGTTGATGCCTTGTGCAATAGACACCGGCACAATAGAAGTTACTAATTAATAATAATTAATTAACAACTTCTATAGCGCCGGTTTATAATGACCAAGAACAAAATGACTTAAGCGACTAAGCAGACCTAACAGATATAGCCTAAGGCGAGAGTCGAACTGGACTAACTTCGCTTTTCTGAACTACTGAATCAATAATATTAGTAGAATCATCAATATAGGCCTAGAGCGTCTTACCTGCTGACTCTGGTATGAAAACTGAAGCCATGAGAGGAACTCCGGCCAAAATATGAAAACCAAGGAGTGGCAGGCGACGTCCCCACCTGAGTAGAAAAAGAAACCGACAACGACAAAGAAAATAAACTACAGATATGCTTTGTTAGATGCGTCGTCGTCGTCATTATAATCATCATCATCATATTTCTTCTTCCTGCAACTCCAGCTCTTGTTCCTCCTCATCGTCCTCCTCTTCTTCTACGTCCTCGTCCGCGTCCTCCTCGTACTTCTTGTCCTCCTTGTCCTCCTCCTGCTCCTCAGACATACATGTACAATTATAAAGACATATAAGCATACATACAGACATACATATATTCATCAACGTCGTCGTCATCACCGTCATCATTTCGATGATGCATTGTAGACTATAATTACTGAACAGAATAGTGCGACTTACGTTTTGATGACAAAGATCGACAGAGTATACGCCGGTATTTCAACGAGTCCAACCAAGAAGAAGTTCAGGTAACGATTTCCGGCCAAATCCCTCGAGTTCAGAGTTATTCCATAGTAGACGTACGTTATGGCCAGCCTAGACACACACAGTCAAGTCTCATCATTCTGTAACCGCTAACTTGAAGATTTCTAATGCACTATTTAAGACTAAGCGCGTGCCACCAGCTCATACTCCGGAATATTGTTGCAAGTCAGGGTGCTGTTCAAACATACCATGTGAGGAAAAATCGGGTTACCAGATGAAGGCGAGGTGCTCCTACGATGGGTTGTGCTTACGTGGTGAGAAATGGAAAGGCGGCGATTTGGATGGATCATGGTAATATTTCTTAGAAGGTCAAAACTTTATTCTTGAATGGAATGCTGGATAGATAGAGGGCTAAACAGATGATGTTGGGTGAACAACAGACGGGGGTGTAATTATTGAGATTGTGTGGAATTCAGATGGAAGAATGAAAAGCGATGAAATTCCTGAATTCAAATTCGCAAAGGTTAATAGGCCTACAACAAACTCGAATTCTAGCTGCAATAATTCTGTTTGCCAGCTTTAGGCTTACTGCATGTAACAGAAGCAAAATAATGGTCATTCTGATAGCTCGACCTGGTAAGCACACCAGTTGCATCCAACGAACGATTGAAAACATATGTAGAGCCTACATCCATATCACAGTGCGTTTTACCTGTTTCTATTTAACGCATACAGATTTCCTTGACCGATATTGGACGTTAATAGATTTATAACTGCAACCAGTTAAGAATTTTTTTGCGCTACACAGAAACGTTAGCAGTTTATAATACATTGTTATGTTACCAATTCATCACATTGCGATTGTTACTGTATAACACTTTAGACTAACGACGAGCTGCATTTTTTCCTCAGTCGCTTTCACAATTAGCAGCCATATAGGTCTAAGGTGCAGTTGAAGTCAAAATGGCTTTTAAGTGAACCCAATCGCTGTTGCTTGCAAAAGCACTATTCTTCGCTCATCCATTTCAGCTCCTCCAACCCAAAACATGTCTGGAGAGCTGGCAACTCTCTTCTTCAGCGCAAGTCTCCCTCGACACTACCTAGCTTCTTTCCCTTTCCCTTCATCACTGATACCTGCTGCTCATTCTTCTCGAACAAAATCTCACCCCTACGGTTCACCTTACTATCTCTTCTAGTTTCACACTCCCGCATTCTCCTCAAGCACTGATTCACTCTTCTTTACAGTACTCCACCTGCCTCTCAGTCATCGATTCCAATTCTCTCTCCCGCCTCTGAAGCAGAAGTGTCATTCCTCCTAAATTCTATTTCCAACAAGCAATGCAAACTTGATCCTATCCCCCACCTCGCTTCTAGAAGATTGTGCCTCTATCATCGCCCCTATAATTACCAATATTATCAATCTCTCACTCTCTATTGGCTACTTCCCCATGGCCTTTAAGCGCTCTCTCGTCGCTCCCCTTCTCAAAAAGAAAATCAAGGAATTAACGAACGAACGAACGAACGAATGAATGAACGAACGAACGAATGAATGAATTAGCCTGCATCCTGTTACCAGATGGTTCCCATGACAGCGGCGTGTTTTCGAAGTATTCCATGACGGATTAGATCAAACAGAGTGTAGCGCACAGAAGCTTCTTCCGATTCTTTCGTCGTCATCTCTGTATTATTCCGCTTCTGTCGAAGTCTCTTGTACCTAGCGATGAAGTTCTCTGACTTCCGGTGACCGACGGCGCATGCTCTTTCGCCGTTGCTGACCAGGATGTCCTTCGTAAGGATATGCTTGGGCAGAGTTATTCCGTTCATCCTCGCAGCTCTCTCCAGTATCTCCTCCGCCTCTTCGTAGCTATCGTTGGCACACAGCCAGGGAACGGACTCCGGAAGAAACCTTCCATAGAAGAAATGACAGAACGACCCAGATTTACATCTGATTTTACAACAGCGCGGTTGTCCACGATTGTACATGTTAGGTCTTATCTAATCAGGGAACTTCTATAGTGCCATAATCATGATACACAAGGTGGCAAAGCCTGACCTGAAATCGCAAACCTTTTCACATATTACTAGGCATATAGCTAGATTATATAGCTGCTGCTGCTGTAATGTGCATGTGCATAAATTACTTACTAACATGCCTTCGGCAGCAGGAGCAATAGCAAACTAGCTCTACCAGACCAGGACTGGTGAAGTCGTTGATACCAGCAATGCAACGAGCAAGGAAGAACTGGAGTCAGTGACAGTGCTCGTAATAGTAATGGACTCAACCCATGACCAAACAGAGACCAACTATTTGTTTATTTGTTGAAGAGTATTTTCAGTTGCTGTCCACCTACGAAATCCAAAGCGCCGTTGTTCAATCCTTGGAATTACTGCTATAATTATCAGGCAATTACTGTAAATATATAACGCATAATTTTGGCCATAAGAGAGCAACTGACATGATTAATATCTCATCTTAAATTTGATAGAACTACTCTTAAGTTCCTTAGATTAAAAAGCGCACTTTGCATCTCTGCACATTAATATGGTGTAGAGATTTTGCGATTGCCTCAATGTAGTTATGTGTCTGATTTAACTTACATGTGCTATTTTTAGTTCTAATTATCTCGAGGGCAGCGTGCTGTTTGGGACCGCTGTATATTACCAGAAGAGGGGAATGGTGAGTAGACCGGAAAGGCTGACAATGAGCTGCATATGTATCCAATTGGGAACCAGGAAGGAGAAAAACGCCAGAAGACAGTGCGATAATGCCCAAAAGTTTTCGATGAAGATTCCAGCGAAGGTTCTTTGGTCTGCTGGGAAAAGTTCACAGACCATGATCATTCCGATGACAATCAGGCCCTTAAACAAAACAAAAACAACTCATAGGTCACGGATCAATAGGTCATCAACATCATTTCTTCCTCAGATCTAAATTTACAGTAGGCCCATGTATGCATGCATACATGTAAGTAGTGATTTGACCTTAGTATCACACTAACCCTATGATTCGATAACCAATACAGCTGGCTATATTATTTTTGCCAGTTTAAAGCAGTGCGTTCTTTGGTACGTAGTTTAGTAACATTCGATATTTAAAATGTTTAAATCCATGTATAGAAACTGCAAACAGTGGCAGTCGAAAAGGTAGGCTAACTGATCCTCATGGCACCATGGTTGCCACTTTAGCCACACAAACACACACACACACACACACACACACATACGCACTGACCTGTTGAAGGGCTCCTGTTAGAAATCGTAGCACGAGGTAGACGTAGTAGTTGCTGACATAAGCGTTGACCACTCCTACGATGACTAGGACCATCTGGCATTGGAGATATATTGGCTTCCGACCGAAGAGATCTGCCAGTAGGCTGAAGACCAATGCTCCCGTCATGACCCCAAAGACGAGAACAGTCTGAGCCATTTTGACCAGGTAGGCTTGGTCGCACACTAAGTTCCACTGAAAACAATTTTCATTCTGTACAGGCTGATAATATGTTAAACACACGAACAATGGCCAAAACCAAAGGACAATTATATATACCGTATGGCTACGCGTCACCACTGACCAGCATTCATTGATAGAACGAACTGCACTGGCTTCCAAGATGTATTATTATATTAACTTGCGCTTTATACATCTTCATATAATAATAATAATAATAATAATAATAATAATAATAATAATAATAATAATAATAATAATAATAATAATAATAATAATAAATAACGGAACGGCCGTCGTCCAAGATGGCAGCTATCTTTCGGAATGGCGATGTTTTGGTTTTAAATTAGGCTGTAAATACTTTTTGACGCTGTGTTCATTTTCCGCAGCGAGGTTTTGAAAGCGTTTACGGGTCAGGTTGTGCCTTAACTTAAAAGTTTACTATCCTCTGTGGTTTTATTAAGTTATTAGGGTGCTTTTAAGGCGGCCGGCTGGCCGAGGCGGCTCCGCCCGTGACCTAGTTTCGCGCGTGCAGGCAGCCGAGGTCTCTCGCCGTCGCCATTTGTTTTACATTTCTGGCGCTCCTCGTTTAAACGCATAGTGGTTCTTCTATACCAGATGGATATTTGATCATATTTCACCCTCTCAACCCACTACCGCTACTCGAGTTTTCGCAGAAAAATAAGGGCATTTGTAGTGTCTTCCTTACAACCAGACAACTACACAACAAAGATGGTAGGGTCCATTTACACGGACCCAGGACCAACCCCTGCCCCGGTTCACACAAACCACCGGGCATAGTAAATCAACCTTTTTCACCCAGCAACGACCAGTTCCACACACCCCCGGAAAACACACAAACGTTGTCCGGGCCTTTTAACACCCCCATTCTCACCAGTACACAAAACACAACAAACGTTCCTTCCCTCAACAATATGCAACATCCGACCCTACAGGTCAGGTTGCTCAAGCACATTCCGAAGGGAGCAAGGTCAAGTACATGCAAGCTTTTAACCAATGTCATCAATCACATCATTTCAGATCCTATGAGCCTTAGTTCTTGACAGAGCCTCCTCACCTTTGGGGCATTAAAATTGGAACAACCAGTCAGAGGAGGACGCCGACATAACCTAACTTCTACCATCAAAAATCGGGTGGTAGAATTCCCTAGCATTTGGCCAACGAGATCGGCCGACCTGTTCGCTACGAACCCCCAGGCCCCCCCCCCAAAAAGATCTGGGAGGATGCAAAACAACGAGCAGACAGTTGCTGCGGCGGTTGCGGCCAAGCTCGAGGATAGGAATATCAGGGCAGCGGCAAGAATTCTGTGCTCCAGCGAAACTCCAGCCCCGATTTGTGAGGAAACGTTAGCTGAGCTAAGCTTGAAACATCCAGCTCCTCCCCCGATCGTCCCCCCCATTCCCCCTCTACCATCCGAGGAACCTTTTCAGACAACGGAATCTGAAGTGTGCGAGCTCATACGCACCTTTCCCGCGGGTTCCTCGGGAGGACCGGACGGCCTCAGACCCCAGCACATAATGGAGCTTGCGGGTTGCTCGGACGCAGGCCCTGAGCTGGTCGCTGCCATCACAGCACTGGTTAATCTCCTCTTGGCCGGCACCTGCCCACCAGAGATGCGCTCAGTCATTTTTGGGGGCACCCTCTGCGCTTCGCAAGAAGATGGGCGGACTACGTCCTATTGTCATAGGATATTATTGGGGCAGGCTTGCCTCCAAATGCGCTAACGCCTATGCCGTTCACCGAGTGACGACCTACCTAACCCCTAAGCAAATTGGGGTGGGGACACCTGGCGGCTTTGCGAAGCTGCGGTTCATGCAACCGGACGCTTCATGGACAACATGGAGCAGGGATCCATCCTGGTCAAGTTGGACCTGTCCAACGCCTTCAACAGCCTGTACCGGGATTGCATGCAGAGGCCACTACCCTCAAATTTGGTAACTTCACCGTGCTGTTTCAAGTCGGACCTCAGCAGGGCGACCCCTTGGGACCGCTGCTTTTTTGCCTGCCGCTGCAACCAGTCCTTCTGAAGCTACTCTCACCCCTTACATTTGGCTATCTTGATGACCTCAACTTGGGTGCGGGGTGCAACGGTCGCCGCAGATGTGGAGACAGTTGAGCAGTGCTGCTCAGCCCTGGGCCTAAACCTCAATCGTGCAAAGTGTGAGCTGATTGCATACGAGAACTTAGGCAACAATTATAGCTCACTAAGGCAGTTCACATACATCAACTCAGCCTCTGCTACTCTGCTGGGCGCCCCGCTGTCGACCACTGACGCCTTTCAAGCCTCGCTAGACTTCCGCATTTCGGAACTTGATCGGACTCTGAATAGACTCACATTGATTGCCAGACAGGATGCCCTCATGATTCTGAGAAGCTCCTTGGGGTCACCTAAACTGCTACAAACTTTGCGCTGCTCTCCTTGCGCCAACCACCCCAGCCTAGAGGTATACGATTCTCTCTTACACAAGGGCCTCGAGTTGATCCTAAATGTTACCATCACCGAGCTACAGTGGACGCAGGCAACGCTCCCCATTAAAATGGATGGACTTAGAATCCGTAGGGTGTCATCGCTGGCACTTCCCGCCTTCTTGGCTTCAGCCGCAGTCTTCCATTCTGATGGGAGCGCACATCCCAACAGACGCACAATACGGGGTCATGCTAACCCAGTGGCAAACACAAACAGGGGTCACTAACCTCGACAACTTTCCAAATCACATACAAGCCCAATGGGATAAACCCTTGCTCAACGGGGTGGCAATGGAGCTTAGCAATTCACTCCCCCAATGCATACGATCAAGCTCGGATAAAGGCTGTATCTGCTCCGCACGCAGGCGACTGGTTATATGCCCTACCAATTACATCATGTGGCCTCAGACTGGATGATGAGGCCACGAGAGTAGCCGTCTGCCTGCGTCTCGGAATTGCCCTCTGCGAACCTCATACCTGCGCGTGTGGCATCCTGGTCACCACAAGGGGCTCTCACGGTTTATCGTGCAGCTTAGGCTTCGGACGCATAGCCCGACACAGCGTCATCAATGATTTGATCTGCCGCGGTCTATCGAAGGCAGGTTTCCCAGCTATCAAGGAACCGCCGGGCTTACTCCGATCAGACGGCAAGAGGCCAGATGGCCTTACGATAGACCGCGGCAGATCAGATTCCCTGTCAGGTCGGACGCAGCCTCATATGGGATGCCACCGTCATAGACACCCTGGCTGCCTCATACTTACCATCAACAGCAGTAACGGCAGGTGCGGCAGCTGAAATAGCAGCAGAACGAAAGAACACAAAATACAGCACACTGCTATAGACTCATACAAATTCATTCCCCTGGCCTTTGAAACCCTGGGGCCCATAAACAACAGTGGTCTCACTTTCATATCTGACCTGGGGTACAACCTGACTCGTGTATCCGGAGACAACCGAGAGGCTTGCTATCTGTTTCAGCGGTTCTCAATAATTATCCAGCGCTTCAACGCCGTCGCGTTCCGAGGCACGTTTGTTATGCCCGATTTGGAGGAGACGTAACCGTTCCAGATGTTCATTTATCTCTGTCAAAAAAAAAAAAAACAAAAAAAATAATAATAATAATAATAATAATAATAATAATAATAATAATAATAATAATAATAATAATAATAAGCTTTTGTGTCAGGAGACCAACGCGAAGCCACATACTTGTTTCAACGTATATCTCTAGTCATACAGCGTTTTAACAATTTATATGTTGCCGTGACGAGGCCATACCGCTTCAAGGGCGCCTCACAAACAATTACAAATGGGATAAGCCTTAGAATAAGTATTCTCATAATTTTTTCGGTGTCTAGTCTATAGTAGTTGCAAAGGTAGACGGACATGATCCTCAATAGACAGACATAATCCTCCATAGACTTAATCCTCCGGATATAACCCCCCGGATATAATCCTCAAGCTAGGATATAATCCTCCAGGCTAGGATATAATCACCCGAACATCAGCCAAGTAAGATGGAGACACTTTGGCCTATATATTATATCCAATAACATCAACAAGAATATTAATCTTTTTGAATCCAATGGAAAAGTTTATTATACTAATTGGTCCAAATTGTCCAAAATTATGGCAAGCAACCGCAAAGTAACAATTAGCCTCAGAGTACATCAAATGTGTATCATAGTGGTGGGGACCGTTTTTGGCACAACATTTTAAAATGTTGCCAATTCCGCGCAGCGTATCATCGATGGATTTTTCTACATCTTGCCAATTGTTATCTCTCCGACCATTCGTTCGTTGTAAATTTAATTTTAGAAGTGAACGACATTGGCAAGACTTAAGTTGAGACCTAAACGACATTTTACAAGTCCTATCTTTGGAACTTAATGACAATAACCTACAACTCCCTACAACACTCCCAGCCCAGATATCTCCGCGACCTCTTCACCATCCAGCAACCCGCTCTACCCGATCATCCTCCGTTCTCACTCTTTCTCGACCCCCGGTCACTATTCATCTCAAGTTCTCCAACCGAGCAATATCCAACACTGCACTACGTCCCTGGAACGATCTACCTCCTGAATTCCGCACTTTTTCTGTTCCTCCACCATCATTGCCAATCACCCACCATCATCTGCCTCAGGCTTCTCTGTCTGTCACACCCAAGGCTTTCCACTCGAAGCTAAAGTTTCTCCTTTTCAAGTAATCTTACCCTGACTCACCTGATCCCGAACGGTACCTTCCAATCCTCGACCTAAAAGACACCCACCTTAGCATCTGCTGTGCCCTCTCTGATCCTCTGGAAACCGGACTCGGACCTCCCTCGGACTACTCTTTTGGACAACCCCTCGAACTAGAAGCAGCGCTCATGAATAAGCTGGTGCCCTGCGCTTGGCTTTAGAGTGACGCTTTAGCAGTTTGGAGATTATACTATTACGAATAACAAGTCCTAAGCTTAGACTTTAATGACATTAACAAGTCTCAAGTTTTAACCTTAACGACATTTGTGAACTGACACAACGAACAAAAGCTGCGCAAATGAGGTTTAGCAATTAAATGCAGAAACAGGCTAATAATATTATTGCACACGGTGACACGGGGAATTAGGCCTATGTCCGGGAACTATGTTCTACGCAAAAACGAAGGCAATGTCCGGGCCACTTTGTCCGGGAGATTATGTCGTGAGATTATGTTCTGCAACCAGTTGCAAAGGGACCCCCAAAACAGTACAAGCTTCAGGGCCCAAAAAATGTAGATCTGATTCTGCCGAGCAGAGTAGACATACCTTGGAGACGATTGATTCTGTGACGTCTCCGCTATATTCCCAGTCATTCCACACATCCCTGCATCTGAGCGTAGCGTTGCTAAAGCTCAAGTTTTCGTAAACGAAGCATTGCGAAACAGTTGGATCCGTGGCATCGTAAGGAATCCAAGACCGGTTGGCTGCTGCTGCGGCTTCTGCTTCCTCCGCTGGAATCTTGCAATGATGCTCCGGAACTATGCCTTTAGAATAACGCAACAAATGCAAATGAAACGATACAGAAATTTCGTTTCATGTTTGTTGGCTAATTGCCGATTTACGGTGCTACGATGATTAGTAAAGATGATTAGCGTCGCCCTTGTCCATTATCCAGGTTGCCGACTGGAACTACAGTAGTGGAGGAGTTAACAGTTTCATGTAGAATTGTAGATATGATTTGCATAGACTGTATATACTGGTATACACAATCGGACTAAATCTTTATGCAATCGCAAAATAAATGTTTTGTCTAAATTAATCCAAGACAGGTGAAGATAAGCGAACTGTCGGAAGTCTTCTTTGGATTCTTTCTCAACAGGTAAATCCCCAAACATTTCCGTTTACAAAAATAACGGTTCGAAATTGGATGGGAAGTGAATGACCGGCGAGAGCTGGAAGGGAAAAGTAAGAGAAAAACGAGCACATTAAAGTTTAGGTTGGATGGACACTGGACAAAGTAAATCATCACTATTCTTTCGGTTATTTAATCGGTCAAACGAAAAATTAAATTTTGCTTCAAAATAATCTGATAGACGTTGGACAAATTGAGATTCGTAATATAGATCCCTATGAGCAGTATCATAATGATACTTAGGTATAAAATATTTTTTTAAACTTTAAACGGAAAGTTAGACTCTTCAAATCACAGGCGTGGGAGGCGGGAGGGCAGAGGGCCCCCGACTCAAACTTCAGGCGTTCGTGTTTTCTGGAGAAAGACAAGGAGAAGTAATATGCCAGATTTCACTTTTCACAAACAGGTGAATACTGGTTAGGCTACCGAGTACTACGGTATAGACTGCACAGGGTCTATCGTCCGTCTACATACATGTATAATTGTATAGCCTACTTAACTTACACATGAATTATAAGCATGACGCGAATTTATTCTGGATTTATTTTTGTTTCGGGCAGAAGTAAGACTTTGCGGTTTGTTGACCCCCACCACTGAAATTTCCCCTACGCCTATGCCTCATAGGTGTTTAAATATTTAAAGAAATACTCTTCAGCAGTAGTTTACCCATAACTGGCCCTTTTCAGTAGAAGTGTTCGCTCACCATGAAAGAATGTGGCCAGCATGTGCCAGCAAGCGGGAATATCCGTGGCGAAGCCAATGATGACGTAGAACAACAGTTGGTATCTTCCGTACTTCCCCAACTTGCTCTGGGCTTCATCGACATCCATTTTCCCCTAATGGCACTTTTTCAAAGAACCATTCACCCTTTCAGTCGCTTGCGCAGAAAGACGTCGACTATAGCCTACTGAATCTGTGTCTTGCTCCTAGTTTGTCATTCAACTAAATGACACACAGAGAGCGCTGTGCTACATTTACTATGATTCTTTTTATTATATTCGGCAGCGAATGGAAGGCATAATTGTATTATGCAGAGAGAATATAATAAGCCTACATTTACCAACAGCAAATGCACGATTTAGTCTATAGACAGATTGCAAAAATCGATGGCTGGTGTCAACAGCACCCGTTTAGGCTTAAACTTGTTCTGCCGATCAGTCCAATGGTTGCTGATCATCATAATCAGCAGCAGCAGCAGCAGCAGCAGCAGCAGCAGCAGCAGCAGCAGCAGCAGCAGCAGCAGCAGCAGCAGCAGCAGCAGCAACTGATACCTGTTTTTCCGCATAATTGGGCGATCACCAGTCTACAGCTGTTGAGCAAAGTCCTTCAAGTTTTCCTTCAGTGTGTGTGTGCGTGTACCTCAGCCAAACCATAGCGTGAGAAACGTAGCCAATGGCGCGACTTTGTATACCGCTTGTCTTTGAACCCTAAGGAGCCTGTAGTCGGGTTAAAGTGCACCTAACTAGCAGGATAGTCGATAATTGTATGCAGATCATATTTCTACATTTCTATGTTATGCATATGTACGAAATGTACTACGCATATTTTTGTCAGTTGCAGCAAAGTCTTCTGGTTCTCGTCCCACGGTGCCGCCCACGGACGCTGAACATAGTCTTTGACCAAAGCCTTCAAGTTTTTTTTATTAGGCCCTATTATTTGCATCTTCTAGGGTGACCGGCGAGATGAGTCCTATGAGACTTCACCGGAAGCCCACCACTCGGTTTGCACAAATTTGTGTATTGTCATTTTGTTTTATTTTGTGGTGAATAAACTACTTACTTACTTCTGCTCTGCAGCGCATTTTTTTATGCTAGTGGTTTTAGAGGGAAAACTCCGGAACGGCGTTTGGGGAACTTTTCAGCGATTAAAATATAATTTATTTAATAAGTTATTTAGTTATTTTAATTTAATTTCAGTGTTTTAGTGTTTATTGATATGATATATATATATATATATAAAATAAAAATAATAGCATAAAATATGCCCCTGTGGTCTACAGACCCCTTCCATAATGGTTCTGGATTTATTCAGTTCCGGAATATTTTGGTAGAAAAAAGCACTGGTTGATGCTCATGCATACTCTTATAACAGAACATTTACACAACGACACCCAGAGCCTCTAAGACCCCTTCCATATAATGGTTCTGGATTTATTCAATGCTCTGTTATGACTATATTTGCCTTCACATTTATTCAAAGCCTTTTAAAAGTATCTCTCAATGTATTGTTATGTTTTACTCAAGTAGAACCTAAATTTAAAGTTGAGGCTGAACCAGTGACAGTCTCTGTAGACCGTGACTTTAAAAAATACGACACTGTTTTCTCCACGCCAGGTTAAAATATCAGAAGCTGTTAGCGAAGAAGACGCTTTCTTGGTGATAAGTATTAGGCTTTGTTGCGAAATCGCCTATCTCGTCCATCAATTGCTCATGAATTCTGCTTCCACATTAGTCCCAAATACCGTCCTTTACTGAAATTGATCAAATAGCGTAACGTAGGCTATATGTAAATCTCAGAAACTGAAATGATTTGAACAAGGAGGCTTCGCCTGCGACACTGAACAAGACAATATTCACTCCACACTGGATGTAGATATCTGTTATCTCCCTATTTATTCCATGCGGGAGCATTTTGCTTCAACATAGAAGATGAGAAGCATAAATTTTGTAAATCATTGTTATTAAAGATTTTAATTCTAATGATTCTACAAGTTGGTTTCATAGAGTGGGACCATTGGCCAATAAAAGCAAAAGCACGAGATTTGGTTATAACAGTCCTTGCCCGCTGGACAAAGTGTTCAAGTCGGTCAACTGAGCTCAGGGGTCGAAGTGAGGTGGCTGAGGTCGGCAGAAGGATGAGCTCACATACGTATTTAGGGGCTAAGCCAGAAAAGATCGGTAGATAAGCACAAGGACCGTAACTTGAAAACTAGCCTAAACGGGGAGCCAGTGTAGGTGGTCAAATATATAAAAAGATATAGCGAGGAGCGAGGAAGGCTAGAAGCAGCATTCAACACAGATTGAAGAGGAGTAAGACGTACTTTAGGAAGACCAATGAAAAAAGAATAGCAGTAGTGCATTCAGGAGGAAATGAAGGCATGAACGATAGAAGTAAAGGTGGAAGAGGAGACAGAACGTCGTATCGCTCTGAGCCGTCTCCGCTGGAAGTAGCAGGAGTGGGAATGGTTTGAAATGTCAGCAGAAAATATAAGAGTGATTACGCCAAGGTCGCAAACACTAGACAAGAAAGTGAAAGAGAGAAAGTTCTTAGCGTGCGATAGTTTACCTACAACGTTCGACAGAAGCAAACCAGCGCTACTTGTCTGTAATACGGACCCACAAAACAAACCTGGTCAGCATTGCGTTGCTTTGCACGTCGAAGACTTCTCCTATGGCGAGTACTTTGAATCTTTTGGCGAACCACCTGAAGCGCCTTTCAGAACATTTCTACATAGACATTGTGCACGTGGATTTTCACAGATAGACATTTGCAAAGCGTTATTAGTCGGTTTAATGGACACTAGTCACTAGGCCTATTGTATATTTTATTGCGTACATAGTGCAAGCGGTAAAACCTTAATGCTATTACTAATACGCTAACTTTAGACACTGATCTAAACGATCACTTGATTCATAATTTTGTTTAAAACACTTTATAATAGCGAAGACACGTTTCATTTCAATAAACTATAACGAAATTTTCTCGTCTCTTACTCATATATTTGAAACATAGTTAGGCTAAGTGTAGCGTCTTAACCACTGAAAATATTCGCTCACCTATCAACACGTTCTCGCATCCCACGCCAACGCTTCGGTGGCCTGCTGCTGCTGCCTTAATGCGCTACTCAGCTCAGTCGCCAGGTGGAGCAACAAATAACGTAGTAAACTTAAGCTCGGCGTTTCTTAAGCGTCCAAAAATTGAAGGCCACACCCAGAAATCCAATCCACCCAACCATCAGAAAACCAACAAATTGGTTTAATTATTTAATTGTTGCATTATCGGTTTATTTATTCATCAATAATTAAAGCGCTAAACAACCGGATGATAAGAAGATGTAAAAATCGACCTACATGCAGAACAGTCAGATGCAAATTAGGCCTACTCAGGAAATAATTAAGCTTAATTAGCATACGCTGGATCGATTTTACACCCAGAACTTTCAACTTTGCCTCCAAACTTTTACCGCCAGAGGGACAATTTCTTTAGTTACACAAACATAGGATTGTCCCTCTTGCTTTAAGATTGAGTTTCTCAGGGCCGAGATAACTCCAAAGGCCTAACCGTGACCTATCTATGTGCTTCGAAATATGCTGCTAGCTTGCTAAGTTCATAATAATAATAATAATAATCTTCGTTTAATTTCAAACAGACACAAACGCAGAATGATTACAAATTAGTACGAACGGATGATCACAAGTTATTACAGGCGTCGAATTTGACTGTATGCGGCAGCCATGCAAGGCACCCATCACGTCCTACATCTCATTTTACCAACGCGCCATCTCGCAAATGCTAGGCTGAGTGGACCTTTGGGATGGTACGGGAAGCGATCCCGCTACCTACTGCTCTTCACGCCAGTGATGTTACCACTACACTATGGACCCCACCCCACATCCGTCAAGTGAATCGACCGTTAAAAATCCTCCATTATTACTAAGTGCTGCTAATTTCTATGAAATTCCACGTCTACTCCTTGAGTCAATTGGGTGATTAGACTAATCGGAACCAATCAGGCAATTGAGACAGAAATTAAATCACAGTCGGAGGTCGAAATGGTCTAATCAGACAGTATGGAGCCTTCTCGATTGTTGGAACCTCCACTTGAAATGGGCTCCCACTCACGCTAAGCTTACTGCCCCG